>JAWWEE010000001.1:35072510-35091215 GCA_035221455.1 Xenops minutus | reverse complement strand
GTCTCTCTGCAGGGCCTTCCTGCCTTTGAGGGAGTCAACAGCTTGTCCCAGTTTTGTGTCATCTGCAAACTTGCTCATTATCCGTTTCAGTCCTTCATCCAAGTCATTTATGAAGATGCTGCAGAGCACAGGGCCTAAGATGGTGCCCAGAAGAACCCCACTAGTGGCAGGTCACCAGTCTGATGTTGAATTAATATTTAATGAATATATGTTCATTTTAAGTTGGTGTTTATATACAGACTTAGACTGTTATCTCACCTTACCAGTGGGATATGACAAAACAAAAAAAAATAATCAAACCACCACAACCCCTCATTGGTTCCTCTCACCCCCACTAAAACTGACAACACAAGGGGACAAATTTTTGAAAGTACAAAGCCTAAGGTTTTTGATGCTGTTTTACAGGGATAATGTGCCTGTCCATCTCCGTTCTGTCACAGCAAAGTCTGTGGGAGTTTTTAATTTCTTCTGGACCTGAAGTTCTTGTTTTCAACAAGCTATATATCTGAATGAAACCTCTTGAAATAATTTTATCGTTCAAGGAGATTGCTTATTTTGATCTTCAAAATGAGATTAGTCAACATTACTGTTGGTCAAGTTAGCTTCATCAGACATTTTTACCTTTACTTCCAGTTTTCACAAACAAGGAAACAATAGTTTAATTTATGCACATTAATATATAATTTTTGTCCTTTATGTCTTACCTTATACCTTCTAAAAGATTTGCTTACTGTCATTAAGAGTTTGGAGAACAGCCCTTTTTGCAGATTTAGGAAGTATAAGAATAAAGCCTAGGGGCCTCAGTAAAAAACATGGATCATTTATACATTTCTTAAATGGAAGTTAGAACCTCAAAAGCTATCTACACAGGGCTTATTATAAAGATATGTAATAAACACATGTTTGATTAGTTTTTATATATTATTACTATTTATTATTACCTACTTATTACTTATATTGCTAGCAAATGTTTTTCCTACTCATACAATTCCTTTAATGTGCTTTTTCAAACAGCTCTGTATACACCTGGCCAACTATTCTTTTTTTTATTATGATTTATTTATTTTAAAACATATTTATTTGTAAATAAATAATTACAGTTTGTAGCAGACTCTGGAAGATGTGTTTTCACTAGGGCTGTGGGACAACTGAAGCTATAGATTCAACAAGGGTAAAGTGATGAGATACCTACAAGAGTTCTCTCAAGGATCTCTAGGTACAGACCTGGTTCATGCTGTGTTGAAGAAAAAGACCTGCTCATTTCATTTTATGATCTCTTTCCAACTTCACTCTGCTTCCAGAAGTATGTAGTTAAGTAGGAATGGGAATGTTGCCTGACCTAATTTAATGAAGTTATCACTTATTTGTCTCTAAAACCAGCAGGAATGGAATAAGTATACAGCTCATGGTGAGCACCTTTCCTGCACACCCCCAAATTTCTCTGCAGATTTTCCTTCTCAAGGTCTTTTCACATAAGTAGATTTTCAGATTGTTTCTTTCCTCTTGTGACTTGCCTTAGGCAAAGAGCATTTTTAGGTACTTAGAGACTTCAACAACAGCACAAAGATTTCCTATTTATTTATTACTATCATAAGCACAGATACATAACCTCAACTCCCCCACATTAACATCTTCCTTAATCCCTTTTCCTTATTTTAGGAGCTATAATTCACAATCTGAGAAATAATTAGTCCATCTCGGAATCACTTTCTAAGAAGCTGCACTGTGGAGTTATATCTCCTGTTGCAGTCTCCTTCCAGCTGTACCATGCAGAGTCCTAACACCAGCTCTGTGTACTTTGAACAGACATACATTATTATACTATTGGATTTTCTTTCATAACTAGAGAAAACAAAGTCTGAAAAGAGGCTTTCTCAAAATCTAATGAGAAATATAAAAACTGACTTCTCTATCCTAATTTCTAGGAATCCAAAGCAGAGATCAGAATAAAGCCCATTTTCTCCAATTTACATTTTAAAAAGGAGCGAAAAATTCACAACAAATGATTCCCTTGTCAAATTAGATGCTAGTTAAAATGCAGAATGTATTGTTTCAAAAGTCTTAGCATCATTTGCAGGTTTTTTGCTGTTTAAATTCCTTTTAGGCAATTCATTGCAAGGTTTGGTACTTGCTTTTTAAAATGTGCAAGTTCATGCTGTTATTATACTATACACTGTTATGCAGCTTATAAAACATACCTTGAAAGCACAAGAAGTTCTCTCCTACCAGATGCAAGTTACCAGAAAACACTACATCCTCTTCCTAAACATCAATTATGCACTAGGCTGCCCTTGTAGACTGCGGCTGAGGTGGACTATATGATCTCCAAGCCTTTGGCCACATAGGCAACTGTTCAAGCTAAAAGGCCATTTGTAACAGGTTTGGGGGGAAGTGTCTATCTTTTCCTCTTGTGGCAGCAGTATTTTTTAAAACTGATTTTAGTTCTGGAGGACCTTGTGCTTGCTGATAGGTGCTTGGCACTTGCTGAGGAAGTTGACTGGATCCAACTGTAAGGGGGTGATGTGCCACTCCACTTTCCAAAGGTCATTAGATAAGTGTCTAATCACTCTGGAGACAGAAACAGCTTAAGCTTTGGCGAGGACACAAGCACACAGAAAACTTTCATATGACTCAGGGTGTGCAGTGATTTTAGAGTACTCAAAAAATTAAGCAAGGGTTGAGAAGTCTTTCTGTTTATTTGTCATTACTTTGGGCACAGACACCTACCTTGTCTTCAGAAAGCAGTCCAGCCCACTGCAGTGCAGTCTCAAAGCATCCCTTTGCTTTGAAGTCAGACACCAAGGAGAAAAAGTAAACAAACAAACAAAATAAAAAAATAAAAATAAAACAAAACCAAAAAACAAACACCGCCAACCAGCAAAAAGAGGAAGTCGTCTTTCCCCTTCTTTAGTAGCTCAGCAGTAAGGGAACCTGCTTAGATAAGGATGGATTGTGATTATTATCCCAGTCTGTCATCAGGGATTTTAAATTTTCACCTTCTAGGCAATGGTTCTCATCAGTGGCATAAAGCTTACCTGAAAAATTTGCCAAAACTGTCTAGCAGACTGTTTCACTTTGATAATACCATAAATGCACACTAAAGAGAGAAACTACCTGTGTGATATAAATTACACATTTGCTGCATCAGTAAATAAAACCTGTCTTCTTTCCCCGCCCCACCCCCCCCACATGACACCTTTCCACAAGGCTATAGCCTTGTTTGTGCTTCTCTAGCTCATTAAATATCAAACTACTCTATTAAAGTGAAACAGGTTTTATAGACAGGATAGAAAAATTCTCCCTTTTGTGCACAAGGCTGTTGTGAAGGTTGTGACTGATACTGGTTCATATCTACCAAGGCAGAAAAAGATCAAAACCACATACTCTCATTACTAAGCACTGGAAGGAAATGCCACTACCACCTCCTCTTGCAGCTGTAAGCAGGAGCAGTGCCTGACCTAGTCTCCACAGTAAGCATCCAAATCCTTAGGAGAGAAATGGATTCCATACATTCCTCCACCACTTGGTAGGCTGAGACATCTTCCTCTGTACTGGGCTGACTCTGATGGATCATCTTTTGTGGTATCATACTGTCTCAGGCAGCTTCCACTAGATTAAAAGCCTGATGAAAACAGCAATGTAGTGCTTAGCACATTGCAACACAATTCCTCTTGCAGATCTAACTGTAAATTCTGTGAGGATCTCTTCTGCCTGCTACTCTTACCAATGAAACCTTCAATCTTTTCTATAAACACTGCAGGTTTTACTATACCTAGTCAGCTTTTTTTTCTGATATCTAGTGCAACTGGCCCATTCCTTTCCCCTTGTCAGGATTCTGCTTTGAATGCTTTCAGGTCCATAAACTTTTTGCAGGATACAGGTGATTGCTTAAAACCATCTGGACTTGCCAGGTGATATGATATACATTAATAAGCTATAGAGAGTAGTTTCTTTATGAATATTACTACTTATCAGCAAATTTTGGATGTATTGTATTTTATCAACTAAAAATTCTGTAATTCTGTTCCTTCATCCTAGTGTTTAGTCTGGAATATCTATAACTATATTCTCAAAAATTACATGAAACACTAGAATTGCAATTTTCTGTGAAATTGTAATTCATCTCTTTCATGCATATGCTCTGTTCAGTCTCTAACACAAAATTTACACGACTTTCTTTTTCTTTTTAGACCTACATCTTATTTACTGTCCACTATGCACAGCACTGCTTGAACAGCTCTTTAATAGTTTATTTTTTTCTTCCTTTGAAAGGTAAGTAGTCCTATGAATGCTTTGCTTTCAGATCACAGAGCACTTCAAACTAAAAAAACTGGGCTTCTGAGCTGAGTTTGCGCAGCTTAGAGAGAGAAGAGATGGAGATAGTGACAGTTTTCCTTGGGAACAGTGTCAATAAAACCCAGAAAGCAACCAGAGCAGGATATTGGATCCCAATAAGAATGCTGGTATGACCAGAAAGAAAGATGAGATAGGTTCCCTGTTCAACCTCCATCATACCTGCTTCTGCTTTAACTGCTGCTTTGACCAGAAAAAGTCAAGAGTATGGTCATTTCTGGCAGACAAATCTGCTGGAAATGATGAAAATCCAGAACACGACTTTCATTACATAAACCACAGAGCTACAGAGCTACTTGTATACAAGAGTGCTGCTACCACTTAGGCAAAAAGGTAGAATCTCTTGATTAGATAGATCTCTTGATTGCTGTTCTTGATTAGATACTTAGAATAGGAAGCAGCAAACTTTTTGCTAAACTGAGGACTGTCTGAGCTTTCCTTATACCTGTGTTTATGAACAGAGTCTGTTACCTAGTTATATGCCATCCATCCACAATACCCTAGGCAATAATCCCTTGTTATGATCTGTAGGAAAACATCTCCCATTTTCTCTTCCTATCATTTATCTGAAATAGCAAAATTTTGGAGGCAAAAGGCAAGATGCCACCTTCTCAGTTCATTCATGTCCACTTCTCAGTATAGTTTAATCAAGGATTACACACAACCAGCTTCTATTTGTTTTGTTGCTGCCAATATTCTGGGGGACAAAACCAGACACACAAACCTGCAGAAAAATAGGTGTGTACCAGGATAGCATGACTAGGAGTAGGTAAGCTGATCCTCCATGACAGCAAATATCACATAGTCTTCAGTTACTACTGAGCCTCTGCATGCTCCTTTTGCTCTAGCTGGAATCTGCTTACAAATTAATGGTGAACAGGTTGCATTAGGAGGCAACCTAGAGTAAGGATGTGGCACACTGAGTACTCAGACCTCAATTTCCTCTCTACAAGATCATTCTTGAAGGTATGTGATATCATTCATACCCTGTTTAGAAATTTCCCTGTGAATGTGTTTTCTCTCAGAAAGGAATAGGGAACAATTATTCCTTCGAGGACTGGTTCTATCTGAAGGTCTGGTAATTTGAGCTGTAGGTAACAGAATGGAAATGTGAGAAATGGGAACTTAAGAAGACTTTGGCCATGTAGAATCCATTGCCTTCAGAGGCAACATGCTACTGAGAATAAAAATTCAGCTTTGGGTACACTGTGTACCTGTTCTCTTGAGTGTACAATAGGTTCATTGTATGCTTTTATAGCCTTAAAAATTGAGCTCCTTTCATCTATTATCAAATCTACCTGAAATACCGTCAGTCCAGACGCACAATGGGAACTGGAATGTTTCTGAACTCATCTCCTGCTGAGAACAGCAAAGGCTCAGTGAAGGTCTTCACAAATTTCAAAAGGCAGGACAGGCTGCTTGAAAAGCAACATTTGCTGGAGATATTGGTTTTGTTTTGAGTTTGTTTTGTTGGAGGGCTTTTGTTGTTTTAGTTTTTTGTAATACAGCAGACTAGAAAGAGACAAACTTTCCCAAAAGGGGATGTTTCATCAACAGAAATAGTATCTTTTATTAAACCAAATGCTACAGCTGGAAAAAAACCCAAACCAAACCAAAACAAAAACAAGTACATTTCAGGAGTGCAAAGAACTGCAGAAAGTTTTATGTACCTTAAAGCTTGTCATCTGCTCTAATATGAGGGATACCTTCTCCCTACAATCTTTCTCCTTTTTTTATAACCTTGGAGTATTATAAGTATGCAGAAATTTATATTTACTTTATATGGAAAAATCTCTGTGTAGTAGAATAGCCAGTAGGTCTCTGGGAAATTAGCTGATTGGAGTTACAAAGAAAAAATTATTTCTTTTTCTCGATTTATAGAACCAATTTGGGCTCAGGTCCCACACATTCTAACTCTTTGCTTGTCTGGTGGATATTCTGCAATGGAGTCCTTTCTTGTTCTATGATATGAAAGTCAAATCTACCCAGTGTTGGAGTGATCTCTCACTAAAAGCTTTCCTACAAAAGCTGCTTTCTCACAAACAGATCTTAGGAAATCAACATTTTTTTTTTTTTTTTACCAAAAAGATTCTCTCAAAAAAAAATTCATCCATCTCTTTGTCAGTCTGTGGAGACAGGCAAAAATAATTATTATTTTAAAAATTAAGAAAAAACTGGAGAAAAAGAACATTAAAATATGATATATCCTCTATCGCAAACATTTTCTGTCAGCCTGGACTTGGGAGTGGAAAGACAGGTTTAATAAAAAGCTGGAAAATGGTTCTCATTAGTGAGTAGAAAATTTCAAGTATGAAGTGTTCTTGAAAATATCTGTGAAAGGTTGACCTTGACCCCCCAAAGTTGCTTTATCCCTCTCCTTCTTAGCTGAGCAGGGGAGAGAAAGTATAATGAAAGGCTTGTGGAGTAAGAAAAGGACAGGTGGAGATTAGTCATCAAATACTGTCAATGGGCAAAACAGACTCAACTTTAACTCAATTTATTGCCCATCAAATCAGAGTAGGGTAATGAGAAATAAAAACTAAAGCTTAAAAATATCTTTTAAAAAAACTTCTCCCCCACAGCAGCACAGGAGGACAGGGAGTGAGGGCTGCAGTCAGCTCATTATGTGTCTCTGCTGCTCCTTCCTCCTCAGGGGGAAGACTCTTCTCACTCCTCCCTTGCTCCAGCATAGAGTCCCTCCCACAGCAGACAGTCCTTCATGAACCGCTCCAATGGGAGTCCTTCCAACAGGCTGCAGTTCTCCATGAACTGTTGCAGTGTGGGACCCTTCCATGGGGTGCAGTGCTTCAGCAACAGGCTGCTCCAGTGTGGCTTCCCCATGGAGTCGCCAGTCCTGACAGCAAACTTGCTTTAACATGGGCTCCTCTCTTCATGGGGTCACACTTCCTGCCTGGTGCTGTTCCAGCACAGACTTCCCACAGGCTCACAGCCTCCTTTGAGCATCCACCTGCTTCACCATGAGGTCCTTCAGGGGCTGCAGGCAGATTTCTGCTCCACCATGAACCTCCATGAGCTCCAAGGACACAGCCGCATCACCATGGTCTGCACCACAGGCTGCAGGGGAATCTCTGCTCTGGCACCTGGACCACCTCCTCCTTCTCCTTCTTAACTGACTTTGGTGTCTGTTCCTGTCATGTATTCTCACTCCTCTCCCTTGCTGCTGTTGTCCAGCAGTTTTTCTCCCTTCTTACATATGTTATCCCAGGGGTGCTTTCACTGTCATTGTTGGGCTCAGTGGCAGGTCTGTCTTGGAGCCTGCTGGCATTGGCTCCATCAGATATGGGGGAAGCTTCCAACAGCTCCTCACAGGTGACACCAGTGTAGTCCCCCACTACCAAAGCACAACATAATACCTTGGTTTGAATTAAAAAGGGCGAAAAGGGGATTTAATTCATATCATGACTATGGAGTTCTATCTTAAAGGATGTAAATGCGTAAGGCTTGTAAGGTGATGAGAAGCATGAGGGCATACTGATGTTATTTTAAAAATAGAGAAAAAAAAAAACACCAAACAGACACAGTGGTGTTTAGCCCTTCAACATACTTCTTAATGAGACTTGAAGATAACTCAAGGAATTTCCTTTTCCCTATGGTTCTGAAGGACAATTACACTTCCCTTTCAAGAATCAAGAATATAGAAACTAAAATATATTGTTCAGATACCTGTAAGGACTGCTTCCGTCTGCTGCCAAGTTTTCCCTGATGGGTCACCTTCATAAATCAGCTTAAAAATTTATTTAAGTTTTCACCTCTCTGATCATGACAGCAAGTTGCATCTCTTTTATAGCTGCTGCCAGGTGCCACAAAGATGGAGCTGTTGTCTGTACCTCCAACTGAAAGGGTAATACTTTAGGAGTCTGTTGATGTGACTAAGCCTCCAATTTCAGGCAATTTATTTTGAAAATTCTGTCATTAAAATGAGAATAAGGAATAAGAAAAAATAAACATTGGCCAACCAATGTAGAAATGTTGAAGTGTAAAGGACTTCTTTGCAAACCATAATATTTTAGATAACAATCTATATAAAATAGATGTCACTCTCCAAATAACATTTCTAACAATGATATTTCAGAAGGAATGTAGGAGGTGATGTGCTAACCAATCCTGCTAATATTAAAACCAGAGCACACCAGCCTCATTTTTCAACCATCTAGGAAAATATCACCCATACACATTTGGTTCCATCAAAAACAATTAAAAGACCTGTTGGTCATAATGTGGTCAAGCTTATTATACTTTCTTTTGGCAGTAGGAATGAATTCTTTCTCCAAAAGGGTTTTTCACATCTTGTCCCAGTGTGTCCTGATAGCCATTTCTGTTAATTACAACCATTTTAGTGGAAGAAGAGAGAAGAGGTCAGGCAATCTAGAAAAGGCTGCAGAAGTGGAAGGGATATGGCCGTGACACAAAATTTCTCTGAGGATTAGAATAGGAAGAATGAGAAATGTCAGCCTCAGCTAAGGTGAAAGGAGATGTTCAGGCACCTCAAAGACAGCACTCCTAGCTCATAGTCATGCTGAAAACATGACTTTTGAGAGGTGATTAGTTCTCTTCTTTGAGTACTGAGATATTTTATGCAGCATTCTTCTATGGGCAGAAGAATAGGGGAAATATGAACTTCTTGCCTTTAACTTTGGACCAGAACAATTTGCTTGAATTATAGAAGTCACTACAGAGCTTCTCCAGCATCTCTTTCTGAATGACTCCAGACCTTAAGTCTCTTGGGTAAGGTTCACACAGCTAAAATTCTCTTTTTTTAGCTATATTGAAAACCTGCTTTTATCCCAATACATGCCCTTAGTAGCAGGCACCAAGTCCATGACACTTACCCTTGCCTTCAGGACCAACTTCAGGAAAGTGAAGCTGCAGCTGACTTCTTCCCCATGATGCCGCTGTGTGGAGTGCAAGGGGGCAGTTATGGAGAATTATGTGGGGCAGGTAGTGTCACTTGTCCATGTCTTCCCTCTCCACTTGGCCCCTTTTTCCCTTACAGTGACAATTTCCAGTCCATGTCACATGGAATCACTTGTACCCCATAATCCTGTCCTCCCTCTCATACTCAGCCACAGTTGCTGAGATGGAGAAGGGGGAACTGATCCCATCCCATGCCATGCCATGCCATCCCACTCCCATGCTGTCCTCTTCCTTATCCCAACTATCTATAAAGCAATCCCACTTTTACCACCAGCTTCCAGATGAAGCAATGCATTTTACTGACTGGCATAACCAACACAATACAGCAGGCAAGCACTAAAACCATAGTTGGAAAAGACATTTCAGTGCCAGACCCATACACTGTCCACCAGGTCCAAGGATTACTGGCTGAACTGCTCAGCTTTCACACACATCTGTAGAACTGAGCATGCACTCAGGAGTTGAAACTTAATGGAAAGAGGCCTCGTCAACAAATTCAAACTAATCAAGCTCAGAAATCTAATTAAAAAGACTATAACTGGTCTCAGTCCCGCAGAAAGTATTGTGAATTTAATACGGACTGATTCTGCCAAGAAGAGCCATGTTCACAGTAACCATTTGACTCAGCTACACTAGCAGTGCTGTCATTGCTCAGTGAGAGAAGATCCATACTAGGCAATTTTGAATACCAGAAGGAACTATATTTAGTATCACACATGTTTTGATAGGTCCATGCAGTGTGCAGACCCTCTTCCCAACTGGGGTCAGGCTATTTCCCTGGCACATTTCACAACAAATTCCCCTAATTTCTGAAATGAATCTTGTTTTCTTTCAAGTCAGACATCTGTATTTTGAGTATTGATTGGAAAAAGGTCCCAGGATTTTTTTGAGTGGGCACATATTTGGCCCCCCTAAATACAATCTCCCTGTTTTTATGGCTGCCTAAAGTGTGAATAGGAAAAAATCCCAGCCTGTCATATGGTGCTCTCAGAGGTACAAGTCATCCCAGCTTAGCTTTGCTCTTAACTCCTTATCTCCTGGCATGCCACAGGCTGGAAGTCTTGTCTGTTATTCCAGTCTATTGTAGGGCATGCATCCTCATTATTCTTATGATTATTTATCTGTGTTAGCCCCATACAAGCTCAAACTGCAAAGTTCTTTCTGAGTATAAAAATATGATATATACATATGCTTATTTCAACATTTAGATTTTCTTCTTTTTTTAGCATAAGATTCATCCTATCTAACAAAATAATTCTATAAATTGCCTTTATAAGTAAGGGAGGGAAATGACAATTTTTTCCATCCAAGCACAGACTCCTATTCAGTCGTCACTTTCTCAACTGATTACAGGGAAAGCTGAAACAGCCAGCTCAGTCTACCTGCCTGAATCTTAGACTGCTAATGTTAAGTGCAACTCGCTCTTTCCACCTGGAAAAACTGATCTCAAAAATGGAAAAATCAACCCTTAATAATGCATTTTTTTTTAAGCTAAATTATATCTCCACTGGGCCTTTTAATTTTCTTTAGTGCAAGTCTAGGGATGAATGTGGATAAGGTTCACTTTGGATGAGTTCTTCATCTAAGCAGGAGCTTAAGGTACTATTCCAACAGTGATAAATACTTGCATAGCTGCAATAGCATGAATATTGTCTCTGTAACTACTGTTGATGGAGATCAAGAATACAGCTTTCCTGTTGGTTTTGAACACAGGCTGCAACAAAAGAAGTAAAGCAGAATGGTTTTTATTCACTGTGCCTATTAAGATCACCTAATTGTAGCCATCTTCGTACTAATTATCAACATTGAAATAGCAATTTAGTTTCCTTCTACACTTAACAGAGAGAAACAGGTATCTCCAGGGGACATTTTTCCAGCACTAATCTTAGGAAGAAATGAAATGGCCCTTGAGCACAAGTGCTTTTCTCCCTTAACTGCAGAGAGAGGCACAACACCTTCTTCAGATGAACTATCGAATTTTTAAGTAGTTAAAATTAGATAAAATAAATTTTAGTTGATTTAACTAGTAGGCACATTCCATCAGTTATACTTTCATTACATAAGTATTTACTTAATTCCCTTAGTGCAGCATCTCATTAATGGGAATCCATTTAACAATTTTGGACAGACACCAGAACAACAAGAAAAAGAGCACTTAGACATCAAACATGTGATTGAATGAGGGGACAGTGGCAATAAAACTCAGGAAATGCCTCTGTACAGTGATTAAACTGAGACAGTGTCACACGGTCCTTGAGTGTTCAGCATCACAGCAAACATCTTTTCTATGTTTCAACAAGTAAAATGAGGATATTTTCATATCAATATATTCTACTTAAAAATATAAATACATGAAAAATCTGAAGGCTGGAACATGTTGCTCAGCAATAGCTTACCTAACACCGAATTACTGCTGTGTGAAATACTGCACACAAACACCTAAGAAGTTTCTGCAGTTACAAAAGACTGGAGAAACTACTCTTTCTGGAGAAACTGCGACATCTGGTGGGTTCTAAGGAAAAACCTAGAAATGCTTCATCACTACAGATTTCAAAAGAGTCATATTCAGGGAAGGCACAAATGTGAATTTGGAGACCCAAGTGGTGGGGACAGCATTGCTGTAAATCAAGACAGGAGCCGAACTTTTGCAAATCCAATGAAGTCATCAAGGGACAAAAATAACTTGAAGGTCAGCTTCACAGAAAGGCTTCACAAAACATCACAGATCACTGGGGTCTGTCAGAATTGCTCTCAAGATATAGGAATTCAATATTCAGAAAGAGCATTTAAGTTCAATTTTTTGTGTTTCCCATTTCGCTTCTATTAGTGCATATGTATAGATAATTTAACATTGCATTCAAAACATAAACTCTTCAGTTCTGCAATGAGAAGCAATAACATTGCATGGAGAAGAAAGAGAAATGAGTCAGTTGCTAGCAATTTTTACATAGATATTTTCTAATTATAACAGTAATTAGATAAGCCAACATCACAATACACCAGAAATGCTGGCTTGTTCTCAGCTCTGTGTTTTTAAATAAATGGTAAAGCCAGAAATAGCATACATTTGATCTTAAAGACATGTTACTTTTCACAAGCAAGGGCGTATCAGTTCAACATGCCCAGCTCTGCAGAATGCTATTCATGGCTAAACACTTGCACATCTCCCAGCAACTGCTGCTTTATTTCAACCATGTGTGAAGCTATCCATTCATAAACTGTGTGCATAATCACATTCATACACCACTTTTAAAGGTTTATAATGAAAAATGGCATGTAAATGAAAGAAGTTGTATTTTAAAAAAAGCAAAATAAAACTTAACCCTGAAAATAAAAGTTTTCCCTTGCACTTGAAGACCAAAAGTCTGGACCCATTCCTCTCACCTTAGAATAACATAAAAATAACATTCAGTGTTTTTATTACCTCCAGATTGGTTTATTATTGAAGGATAATTTGTCAGACATGGCCAAAAGGAGTCAGATGCACCCATGGATGCAGGAAGACAGATTATTTTCTCATCCATTTAAGGTATAATGAATAAATAAGTGTGTTTGTCACTGACAAAAATGTGCCTAGAGCTGGGGTCCTTGAGGAACTGAGGCCTTTGTTGCAAAATCTGCTGCTGTTTAACAGACCTCAGCAGCACTGATTTCTAAACCAGGAAATTAACAGAAGGCTGCAAAGAATTAAATGTCTCCAAGTGTATCTTTCAAGCACTCCGATAAATTCATCAGCATATTTGTGCCATACACCACATTAAACATAAAGTTAACAGTGACAGAATGTCACTGAGACACCAAAACAGGGGTTTTTTCTGCATTCTTGTCAGCAACTTGCTTTAAAAATTCCCAAAAACAGGAGAAGAAAATAAGGAAGACTAAAGAAAAAAACTTCTGAAAATATCAGTACCAGAACTATACCCAGATGTTCAATAGGAAACCAGTCACTGAAAAGCTGGAATTGACATCATTGTACTTTGATGCACAGCACAAAGAACACTTCCAAGATGGAACTGGCAAAGGACCAGCATCTGCTACCTGCTAATTAACGCTTTAAGCACAGCATTTCAGGTGGCTGAAACAGAATAATGCAAACCTGGAGCATACTGGCACACCAAAGCTCGCTCTGTTGGGAGGGATCTTTCTCCCTCCCTCCTCACTGCAGAATCCATTCCAGAACCGCCTGCACTCTTCTGCGTTTGTCTGCTTCTTCATTGCCTTGACAGCCAGTATTACAGTTATTTAGATGTTGTGGAACTGTGTTAGTTAATGTTTGCACAGTGCTTTGAATATGTGAATTGCTATCCAGCTATTCAGCATTATTATTTCTATTAGGATGAACCACAAAAGCATATTGAAAAAGATGATTTTTAAGTTGAATAACCTCCTCTAAAGAGGAAAAGCAAATCCATCAGGTCTTGTCAAGATGCTGCACTACCTGAAATATTTGAAATTATGTCTGCATTTGCAATACACACACATGCATTCATACACGATCTTATTTCAAAGATCAGTAAACTGATTTAAATAGTCTTTGATTTTATTATTATCAAATAGAAAAATACCCTACACTATGAATATAATACAGATTTGATTAAATTAAAATCTAATAGCATGTCTTAATGACAATATCAAGACAATGAGCCTTGGAAATCAAAATTAATGACATTCTTTGATGTTGCTGTAAAATTGTTTCTTGTACAGGTCAGACTAGTTTCATCAATTCAGAGAAATTAAACAGAAATGTTATACAAGTGCAATTATACCACCAACGGTTTAAGGACATAAATTATACTGTGTATACTGGGAGAAAAGCAAAATTACTTTTCTAATTCCAGGATAACTATAAGAAGAGTCATGCATTTCAGTATAAAATGAGAATAAAATTCATATGATGAATTGTGTCGGTATGACTACAATAGTATAGGCTTTTTGGTGGCTTAACCTTCAATATCAAGAATCATTCTGTGGATTTGAAAACTTGCACAGTCAATCAACTGAAAAAAATCTCAGTTTTCTGATCATATGGGCATAGATAATTCAAATTCTCCTAGAGATTTTATCGGAGAGAGAAAGTCTTACTAGAATAAAGTTTCCTAACTTGAAAATCATCAGGCCATACTTATATTGAAAAGACATCTGCAAAACAAGAGTGGTATATTAGATATAGAAGCATCTATGTTTGCAGAGTGACTGGTTTTTTGTTTTGTTTTTTTTTTTTTTATATTGCATGGAAAAAAAAAGAACAAACCTACTTTTTAGAAGACAGTCCATTTCTTCCAGCTATAGTTCTTCAGCTAATAAGAGTTATCACCTCTCTTTACAATGCATGCTCCATTTAAGAAGATTGATAGATTCATGTTACTGAAGCAATAGCTTCAAACAACATGTCACATCTGATGACAAGATATGTTTTCTTTAAGGCTAAAATCAAACAAAACCTTTACTTTTTAACACACAGTCTAAGGGTCTCAGTTCACATTTGTTGGTTAAGAGGAAGTCTGGAAGTACTGGAATTTGTTCAATACCCATGGGGTGAGCAGGCTAACAAATTACCAGGCAAGCTGGAGATTGTGGAAAAAGGTTGCGTTTCATTAGCATTTCGTCCAACTTTTTTTGGAATATAGGCTTGGAGAATTAATCAATGTTTGAGGGGAAGGATTAATCTAAGATTCTTGTAGATGTCTCCAGCCTTCTGAAGAAGTCGCTAGAGTCTCTGTTACAGCTGACAAAGAAAAACAGGCACTTTTAGATATAATTTATCCTAATGTAGATTGCAAAATGAAACACAGTTCTCCATATGGGGAAACTGGAATGAATAGTAAAATTATAAGACAAATAGATCTCACATTGGTTTTGATACTGTAATCAGCAATTGTCATAATTGTGTGTATAGAAGACACACACACTTGAACTGTCTCTCACCACCTCAGTTAATACCAAAAATAGTCTTAGAAGAGGAAAGGCAGAGATCTCAAAACCCTACATGAGGCTGAATGTTTGAAGATATACTTAGGAAATAAAGCTGAAGTTTAACATCCCATCTCTGTTCTTGCCCAGCTGTCCTGTCTTAGCTACTTGGCACTTCCCTAGGCAAGAAGCTCTTGGGAAATGGCCCTGGCTAAGGGCAGCAATCCAGAAGAATAGAACAGCTTCTTCTCTTCACGCATTTTGGAATAAAATAGGAAAAAAAGGCCCTAAAGGCCAAAGGAAAAAAATAAAAAGTTCTATAACATGTAGAATCCTCAGCTTTGCTCCCCCACTCTTACCTCTAAAGTTTCCCTTCATCAGACCAGTCAGATGGTTGATACAAACACACACACACCACTGCTGCCTCTGTTCCAGTATGTTTGCACTTTCCGTTTGAATTCTTTCCAGGTTCCATTTCTATTATCTGTTTGTTAGAGTTGTTCATTAAACACATCCAGAACGACAAAAGACAGGGTGAATGAAGCCTGTGTCATTATGAGGCTGTTTCCAGTCCCCCATTTTGCTCAGGTTGTTCCCTCAGCTCCCTGGACTCCACCATGTGTTTGTCTTAACTACTCAGTCTATTGGCCTTTGAGCATGGACTGGCTCTCACAAGTGGTGTCCCTATTGCTAAACACATGAGTATAGAGGGGAAAACTTAACCACTGGACCTGTAAACATCCACATCACTTACTACTTATTTCTGAGTCTTATCCTTCTTTAGGTAGCAGTATAGCTACGGTGTATAAGCACGGTGTCTACAAAATCCTTAGTATGATCATGTAAATTGCTTCATAATCTGTGCCTGAACAAATATTCAGTGATGCTTCTCCATGTAGGGAGCTCTGAAGAGTTCCTCCTTCCTTGCAGAGACTGATGCTTGTGTTTGTCCCCATGTTCTTCTGTCAGGTACAATCTCTCTACTGCTCTGAAGAACCAAAGTTAATCATGGAGTAATCTTCACACTCTTGCCCAGTTCTAAACTGTGGATTCTGACAACACAGTAACCAAATCCATGAGATTAAAGCAGTGACATTCCCTATGGCCCAATACACAGATTTAGGGTCCTGTCTTAAAATAATTTCTTGGGAGAAAATCCTGTGAACTGTACAGGAGCTTCCCTTATGCTGGACACAGGGCATTTCCCCAGCTTGACTATAAAAGCGTGTTTTTGACACACTAGAGAGCAGGAACCCACGGGGTTTCTAAACAAAACACTTGGCAGCCTTGAACGCCAGGCAGCAGAGCTCTGTACAACACAGAGTACAGTATGGTTTCTCCCATGGCTGAAGGTCACAGCTCAATCAGTTGAGTAAGCCTGTTTGTTCTTCAGGATGCTTTTAAAGCACCATTTCAAAATAGACTGAGGTAACCTCTGTCTTTTTCTTAGACTAAATACCATGAAACGGCAATAAGCTGTTGAAATTCAAGTCATATCTTCCATTGAATCTTCACTGTGCTCACAAACACTGTCTGGGGACAGCCAAACAGCACAAGCAGTTTGCTGATTTCTGGCACCTTGAGAAAGGCTAATGAATCCATCATGGGAAGGTCAGACAAGGCAGCACCACATCATTTCAAAGTCACTGCCACAGGAACAAAGGAATTATTTTAATCACAAAACTTTTCCTCCAGCTTTTCAATTTAGCAAACAACTACCTTTGGTGGAAACCATGCAAGAGAGACTTGGGCTAAAAGAATTTAGCTATGTGGAAAGACAGAGGCAAGTAGCTGGAGGAAAGGCTGGAAGGAGAAGCTGTAGTACGCATGAAGTCACAGATTTTATTGCCATACCTGTGATGGTAGGCAGTTAGAAAGCATATCCTTATGTCAGAGACAGTACCTCACAGAGCAGATAGGTCAGGAGTAAAGTGTCATTTATGAAATTACACTGGCTGTCATTGTGCTACTATTAACTCTGACTCAGTTCCAGCATTTCTGCATTGAATGATACTAACTTCAGACTTGTGGAAAATTATCATTTCTTTGTTACATTTTCTGTTCTAGTCCCCCCTCCCTAGTACTTCAACCCCGTCTAACTGCTATGAGAACCTAGGATTTTTAAATTTCAAAGTGCATCAGAGTGCCGTAGTTATGCAATGATACCTAGGACTTCTGTCAGTGCAAAAGAAATCAGATTCTCTTTGAATAGCCTCTGAAGGAGAAATGCAGATCTTTATCACATAGAAATGTATGAAGATCTCTCCTGTCAGCCCACTGATTTACATCATTTGTGGAATCATCACTCTTGTCTGAAAACACTCACAGAGCAACAAGAGTCAAAGCCATAGTATCCAAAGGAATTTTAAAGACAAACAATTGACCTGTTATTAGTGCAGGCGGCATTGAACTTCACATCCCACCAGCCATGTGGCTGTGAGTCTGTCTGGCCAAGAAGGCTGCTGTCTTCTCCTTTGGAGATGTCACACCTTGTCCTCTATGGGAGCCCTGAGCACCCCTTTGCTCCTGTCAGCAATCATATCACTTCTGTCAGATAATTATGATGAGAAAATCATTAGGAATACTGCGGGGGTGTCACCAGGTATTTGTTCTCTGTGGGATACTTCCGGATAGAGGAAAAAAACAACGTTTAACATGGCCTTTGTAAAGGAAGGTTATATAACCTTCCCACGTACATAACAGTGCATTTTGTCTATTTTCAGGCTTAAGAGAAACACTTTTGTTCCCTGCCATTCGCATCTGTATAAATTTGTCAGTGGGCATGTGACAGTGTCACTCACTCAAAGGCAGCACGGTCTCAGAGAATACTTCTGCAAATGCTATATCCCAGGAAAAACAAGTACCCTGCCAACCTCCCACCCTCAGAGTGGTCACTCACTGTGTTGAAGCAGAGACAGCTTCCAATGCAATCAATTGTCCATGTTCTTTTCCAGAAATAAGGCTCGTAAAGCAATGACATGTTAAGTGTTGTATAGCTGAGCCTAAGATGTGTTCTTTGCATAAAACATTAAGGATCCTTGAGATGGAAGTTGTGTTCAACACTTAATGCTTCATAGTTCCAGACAGTCTTAGGCTCTGTGGTATATTTTCCTATTTCATTTTGGAATACACTTACAGCTTCCGCAACAACCTGGGGCAACGTGTTCTACAGGCTGTTTATGCCTTTGCTGGGGCAAGGGGAAATAATTACAATATTTAATTTATTTTATGGCTGCTTCTTGGCATATGTGTGTATGCACATATAGATATATACATAGTGTATGTGTTGGTACTGACTACTTACTTGCTGAGTATCCTTCCTGAGCATGTTATGATTTTAAAAATGCTCATGAAAGAAAGATAAAAAGATCACAACCTCTCACATCAAAGAATTTGCTTTTGTAGAATGAAAGGACAGGGAATAGATTATTCTGAAGACTGGAAACAGAAATAAAAAAAAAATAGGAAGAAAGGGATGAAAAGTTAGGCGGGGGGGGGGGGGGTGTG
>JAWWEE010000001.1:35037002-35066626 GCA_035221455.1 Xenops minutus | reverse complement strand
GAGGGGGGAGAAGGGCCTTGAAGGAGTTTTTGCTGGATATCAGGCATTTATTCAGGGTCAAACCTCCACAAGTGGTTAGTGAAACAATGGCACAGGTTGCCTGGAGAGATGCTGGATGTCCCATCCCTGAAAACATTCAAGTCCAGTGTAAAGCAAAATATACACAGGTATTCCCCAAAAACGGCAAAGCATTGGAAAGAATTCAAAAAGGTTTATTTATAAGGCAAGAACACTAAAAACTTTAAAAAAAAAAAAGGCTAGCAGTGATGTGAGCAGCACTGAGCCTGAGAACAGACCAACCTCCTGTTCATTCCCCAGGTTTTATCAGCGCTTTCCCTGCCTTGGCTCCCCATCTGGCTGTGAAGGCCATGTAATATGTGTGTGAGAGTTATCTCTCTGGTACCTGGGGAGTCAACTTCTCTAGAATGCATGCAGAGAAACATCTAAAACTGTCTCTGGGAAACATGCCTTGTTCCAGGCAGGAAAGCTTTCCTTAAGTGAAAATAATTGCCCTCTCTGTAGCAATATCCTCCAGAAAATAGTTATTTACCCCTACACCAGGTTGAACAGGACTCTGAGCAACTTGGTCTAGTTGAACACATCCCTGCCCATGGCATGAAGGCTGGACTAAAAAGCCTTTAAAACTCCCCTCCAACCCACACTATTCTATGAGTTTAAAATGCTGCAGGTCTGTTTATAGCTGTTTGATCTGAACAAGTACACCACCAGCAGAACTGCAGAATATTCAGGACAAGGAGTTGACAGAGAAGAGATCAAGCAGAGAGAAACACAGGAAGGATGTCTCTAGAATTACGCTGGCACAGTTCATTCTGACCTAAGACCACAATTTTCTCCCTTTCTTCTCATTGTATTAATTTTGCTGGTTATTTTTGTGGTGCAGATTGCTTCCTTGCCCATTCAAAGAACTGGCAATGTGTAAGTAGGCTCCATCTTCAATCCCTTCTCCTTTTTGGAAAAGAACATGTCATCTGCTTTATCTTTTCATTGCAACAAAAATGCTGTAAGAAAATTCAAGGGAAAAAAAGAAGAATCTTCCCTGGATAGATGGCCAGATTGCATCCTTAATATGATGCAGTGCCTGTCATGCATGAAATTGGTGGTCCAAAAAGCTATTCCTACTTTTCAGCATTGTCATGCTGTTGCAAAGGGGTCTTTCTATAAATACTTGCTTTTGGAAAAAGTATGGTGACAAAACACTTTCCAGGTTTCCATGACTGCTGTAGAATTTATTTTGATTCATTCTGTGCTTACATTTGCTTCTAGCCTTTGTGTCCCCTCCTTTGAGAATCCACCTAGCCTACTTAGGTTTCCAAAAAATTGATGGGGAATTTCATGTTACAGTTTTCCCCTAAATAAAAAAGGAAAAAGAAAAAAGAAGAAAAAAAAGAAAAAAAAAGAAGAAAAGACATTTGATTTTGTCATTCTTTCCCCTGGAAGATTTGTGAAGTACAGGTTATAACTATAGCAGATGTGAATAAGAAACAGAGCTCCCAAGTCATCTGTGATACACAGTTATTTCACTGGGATAAGATGACCTTTTCCTTTCATAGTCTCATCATATTCAGTTTACCCCATAGACCTCTACGAATTAGAAACAAAGACCCATATTTTTAGCCTCCATTCAACAAATAGAAAATGTCCTTAATGCTAACAGAATTTAAACTTGTGATTAAGATCCTTTGGACAATTTTCTGAGAGCATCTTCTCACGTCATAATATCTTCCATTGCATATTTGGCACATGACATCCTTTGGGTAGTAAATCGAAATACATAGCTAAGACACTGGGTGTTCCTTTTTAATCATTCTTAGTTATAAATCAGATGAAAATATTCATGTAATGGGTGAACCACACAAAATTTCCACCTGGAAAACTGCATGTTTATTGCAGATTTCCTTGTGACCTGGTCAAGTGTGTGAGTACAAATCCATGTTAGCAGATGTTGCCCCAGACAGCCGTGCAGTTTGAAAGCTGTTTGCGATTTCCAAACAGCATTTTCTTCAGGGGAAAAACGAAAAGTAGAAGCAAAGAGAAGTATGTTTTCTTCCTCTCCAGCCTATTTTCAAAGGCAGTGATACTCAGCTATTCGATGCTGAAGCACAGTACCAAGGAGACCTCTCCCGTCTAGGCTTAACTTTATCACACACATCTTTCACTCTTGTGAGTTTCCACACCAGTTAATAACATGAGGAGAAGTTGAACATGTTACAAACTTTTCACTGTGGTCTTTGTGTGAATTGTGACAATGGATGAGGATCTCCCTAGGCTTTAGGTTTGGCTGAAAAAGTCCATTCTCCCATGAAGAGAAATAGCCTTTGTCCCCCTCTATGCATTTTTGTAATGACTTTGGGGGACATAATTCAGAGGAGATCAATCCACTGGTTTTTACAAAATTCAACATGTATTCCAACATCTTTACTATTTAAAAAAAGCTGATTTGAAAGGCAAAAGATGCATTGTTGCAGTGATTTCTGGTTTTTGTCTTTACTACTTCTGGGTTTCTTCCTTTACTGCAGTGTCTCCTCCATTTCCTATGTCCCTCTGTTTAAATTTGAAGTGAAATAGTTTCCAGATGCAATTTTACTGCTCCCTTACCCACATAATGAAAACTAAAAGACACTGTAGAATCCCTGATGAGGCACCACTATCAATAAGTTTGGCAAATACCCATCATAAAGCTTTTTTACTGCTCTGCTGACTTAAAAAGTAAGTCATCTAGAACAGACTCACTTTGGGGGCGTCATGATGTTTCTTGAGAACTTTTCTTTAAAATATGCATAAAAACACACAGGCTACAGTGTAGTGTGAAGTGGCAAGTGAAACCTTTCATAGGCTATAGAAATAAAGTGGCAATTCAATTATATTTGTGTGCTAAACAAGGCTGCTGAGAAAAATGTTTTTACCTAAAGCAAAGTACTTACACAGCTTTGCTTCAATTTTCTTTAGCCTCTTAATAAAACCAGTTTGCATTTTTCTGGTTTATAATAACAAGCTAAAAAATAAAACAAAAAAAAACATAAACCAACAAAAAACACAGATTTTGCATTTTATATTGACACATATTTGAAGCTTCTGTCAGAGATGATTTATACCTAGAACTCAGAGTAAAATGACAGACTCTAGAAAGCTAAAGGAAAGAGCTTATTTTCCTTATCGAAGATTTTAAATGTAGCAAAAGTTGAAGATTTAAAGTCACCTCTGTAGCAGAACGCAGTGCAATAGATTCCTTCTCTCATAGTGTTTTCCATGAGGACTTTATTTCCCCCTTTAAACAAAATAGAAAAGAATTTGGGCATTTTGGTCCTACTATATTTTTACTGAATATCAAATAAATTTGAAGGTTACCTTGGACCAGGTAATGTTTCTTGAAACAGAATTTGGATCATAATACCAAAATGGATGGAAAACATTAATTATTGTATGCAAATTTTTTTTGTGTAAGCCCCATATTTTTGAATGTATATTTAGAATGGTACAAGTATGTCTGATCAGTGTCAATGAGGCCAGAATTCAGGTCAGGGAGTAAACCCGTTCCCTTCAAAACAGTGCAGTATCTCAGGATTTCCATAAATGGAGAAGATTTCATTGGGCCACTAATTTTCAAAACAGGAGACAGTGAGAATGACCTAAGCATGAGATTAAAAAAAAAAAAAATAAAAAGAAGGTAATACTAGTGAAAAGTAGTAAATTAGTAAAACACCATTTAGTAACAACGTCAGCTGTTAGAGACCTCCCTCCTAAACAACCCCATCTGTGTGCACAAGGAAGGGCAGTAGAAGCCAGTTACCTGCCCACGGCTCTTCCTCAGAAATCTGCTCTCTAGACTTGTTTTCCAGACCTCCTGCCTTGCAAAGTTTCACTCCATCCAGGACATGGCTGTCCCTGGCCCTCCATCTTCTCTCAAGCACATACAGCCTGAAAAGATTTTTCCTTGGCCTGCTCTTGCTTCTTCAATTTATTTTTTCCCACAGTCAGTCCAATCTCAGGTCACTGCAGCTTTTGATCTATTCATTATTCTCCAGATGAGCACCAGCTCTTGTTGTTGGGCACCAGCTGGGTTCTCCCTTGAACAAGGTTGTGTTACAGCATTCACTTCTTTTGTTGTGAGTTCAACCATCTTGACCCAAGGTGAAACTCATCGCAGAACCTGTAGCTGCTCTCAGAGGAAAAACATTTCTGCTATATCAATGATGCTTTTGCTACTTGTTTTCGGGAAGAATCTAAAAATCCTTCTCTTCAATCTGGAGGCTTCCCTTCCCTCTTGCTGTTACACTCAAGGTTTTTTAAAGAAAGGATTCCTTGTCATGGGAAGCACAATCCTAACCTCCTCAAATACTCTTGGTTTTCTCTTTTGCAGTCATTCAAATGAAATTAGCCACTGGAACAGCAATCTTTCAATATCTAGCATTTAAGGAAAATAGCATAGCAGGAGACATAAAACACTTCTCTTTTTTTTGGAGTAGAAAACTGATTTTTGGAAGAGGTGATTTCAAAGCTGAAGATACGTGAGCTCCCAGCTTCCACTACAAGTCTGTACCTTTTTCAATGGGATTGTAGAGACCTGTCTTAAAATCTAAATGCTGCCATGAAATCTGTCTACCTTCTCTTATATAGTGGAAAAAGTATTCAACAAAAATTTCAGCTCCAAACATGTTTATATTTTATCTTGACCCACTGAGGCTGTAAAATGGAATGTGTAGAGCTGTCTGAGATGCTCAGAAGGGGTTGCGGTAGCAGGATGCAATCTGCTTCAGCCATCTCCTATACTGAGATGTGGAGATGCACACAATTTATGACATCATTTTGCATATAGATGTCTATGTGAGTCATTAATAAATAATATAATTAGAGAAGTAGCATTAAAAAAACACGCGTGTTTTGTAATAAATTACAAAATTAATATGTAGAGCCATAGTAGACAGAAATTTCCTCATTAGACCATTAAATATGTTTATCCTTATTGTCCCCAAGACAGACCGGAGTAGAACATATATGAGTTGGTTGGACAAGAACACATACACCTTTTCTTTTCCCATCCACCAATATCTATGAAATTAGAAGAAATAATGAAAAGTGCAATAAATAGAGCAGTTATTAGTAGTCTGCAAGGGAGAAAGTCACATTGCTGAGTGGACAGTTTGTCATACATATTCTTTCCCATCTCTAATTCCTAAGAGATTATGGAAAAAGCTATTGACTAGATAGAGATGAAGCATGCATAATTGCATTATGTCACAATTTTATGCTTAGCATCTGGCAATGATTCTGTCTCCCAAGTAAGAAATTCAGATATGACAACAATGAACAATGAATCTGATTCTCATCTTCATTAAATTGGGTTTTCATTGCTATAATTTCAGTCTATTTTTTCTCCTAATATTCAGTCATTCTAATATCAGCTGATTCGGGATGTGAATAGCTAATTTGATTTGGGTGATTTCATGCATCCCAAAGAGGAAGCTGAAATTTGATTGAATTCTTCTGAGAAAAAAAAAAAAATAATGCTAAAAGAGTCAAGATGGACTGCTCTGTAAATAAAGCTGGTTTTCATATTCTATTCAAATGGAATAGACAGCTTTGTGCCTCCTGAGTCACTGCATGTTTTAGGTTAATGACTGGTTTCCTTAAAGGTCAAGAGACAACTTTCTTTTCAAGATTCTGAAGCATTAGAGAAGTTAGTTTGTGAATCAGACAGTCTTTGGTATGATATCCTCCATCACCAGACATGATTACCATCTAGAGGTGTAAACTTCTACAGTTTCATGTCCAGCTATTCCACCACCTCATTGTCTAAAATCTCTTAGCTGCCCTGTGGATCAGGGCCCATAAAAATACTAAGTAAATGTAACTTGAATCAGAATAAAGCATTTGAAGTGACAAGGCAAAGCTGGTTTTGCTTGGACCTTAAGGCATATTCTGAGTGTCAGACTGAACAAACAGATGCTTTAATCCAGTCACACAAGATATGTCAATGAACAGATCAAATACAGAGTGAGTTTCATTCTGTTTCAGGCTCCTTTTCTAAACAGTTTCATGAGTACTTGTTTCCTTTTCCAGCTAACTCACCTCAAAGCTTGTAGTCAAAGCAAGTACAGAGAGAGTTCCCAGAAGCTTGCACTAATTTGCCTCAAAGGGTACCGTAAGTCTATTCAAAAACAGACATTTTGGAAACATATTTCATGAAATGTTTGAAAAAGACCTCTAAGACCATTGAGTGTGACTTCTGGTTTTTGAAAATACTGTCTTTACTTGCAATAGGATAAGGATATGTCGATAGTGCTCTTGGCCACAGGCCTTATGATATACATCACTGCTAATTTTGTGGATGTAAGACCCTCTGTTATCACATCATACATTTAGCTGCTGTGTTCTCACATAGACAAGCATCTAAGTTTAAGAATAATATTATTTTGGATTATAGTAATTTAGATCACAATCCTATTCCATCCAGTGGCCACAGTGGTCCTATAAAAGCCAGATGAGATCCAATGGGAATGGCAGACCCATTGTTCACCTGAACATCACTTCTATCAAGACTGATTTTCACACGCATGCCTAATGTTCATTTCCTGTAGGCAATTAAACCCAAAGTACTTAGACAAAATGGAAAATATCCTGATTCCATTTACTAGCGTGGTTTTAAGGTGAATAGAATCAATTTAAACTGGTGTTACTAATAATAAAATCCAGCCAACTGTATTGAATCCCAGAGCCCATAACATTTTCTTCCTTTCAGATCATACATTAAGGTATTTCTCATTACACTGTGACATTCCCCCTCAGTCTATATTCTGTTTATACTCACATCTGTCTTTCAACTGACAATGTCAGTATCATGGCAAGCCCATTACTAGAATATATGCTGCTAAGTACTTTGCTTAAGAGAAGTTCATTCTTGACACATTGGGATCCTTTCAGGCTTGCCGTTGTTTAAATGTTGTACATTGGAACAATGATAGGGAGACTTGTACAATAAATATACCAGCACTGAAATGAGAGGGGTTTAACTCTATCAACTAGAGAAAAAAAGGAAGACAATAACCAGGATTCCAGTAAGGGTTTGTAACACCTTATGGAAGGACTGAGTGAGTCTTCTACTCTGATGTTAGAGGAATCCCTTGTAATACACTCAGACCTTTTACTTTGCTTCATAAAACAGGACTCCACTAAACAGACCTTCACTGCTCTGTATTTGCATTGACATCAACAATATCGGCTTCCATTTATGCAGACTGCCCACAATTTTGCTGACCATAAAAATCTTTTAGCGTGATTAGAAATCTGGTCTGCACATTGTTTTGTATTCTGCTGTTGTAGGATGGATGATCTCATCTCTTTCCACCAGTACCTCAGGTCTCAGTATTCACCAACAATTTGGTCCCCTTTTCATATGACTGGCAGGATCAGTCAAAACCACAGATTCTTCTCCTTCCCAGATTACTGGGGAAGCTGATTTCCTCTTAAGACAGTGAAGATGAAATAAGAAAGCACATGCAACGACAACAACAAAGCAGTCATTCATATTTCAGTTAAAAGTTAGGCAAATCGCTTCAGTCACAGCCTGGAGAGCGCCCTGCCTCTCTTTGGGTGGCTTCATTCAAATAGCATCTTTCCTCATTTGTGCCTCTTCTAGAAGCCAATGAGGCAGTTCCTTTTTCTGGGCAGTTCCCCTCTCCACAGGCTTAACACCAGCTGCACTACTCAGTTCCTTTTTTGGAGTTGCAGTGACATGGGATATGTCGTGACAGAGTGACATGCTATTCCTTGGGCACAGTCAGACTCAGCCATCCTGCTGCCCAGGACCATAAGACTGAGCTGTGGCTGACTCTCTCTCAGCTTTCCCATTTGTGATTTACAGTGCATGCCCTAAGTCTGCAACCTGACATTCATATATGTATTTCAGGTTCTAATGACACATATCTTTCCCTCAGCCAACTGCTTCCTCACAATTCCCCTACCACTGATTTTGCCTGAATTGAGACTACATGTAGGCATAATGTCACTTCAGACTAACCTCAGCCCATTCGCAGACATATTGCTTGTTCTTTCCCTGTTGAGGTTCACATTACATAAAAACAGTAACCTTGAGCTAGACTGAAGGTTCATCTGTCCAACACTGTGACAGGTATGTAGACTCCAATAGTCTCTCAGATTTTATTGAGATGCACTAGGGATGCACTTCAGGTTCCCAAGTATAAGTGCCTGGTGCTATTTCAAATCCCTGTATGTATCTTGCTTGGAAACCAGCTGCTGCACCAGGAGGACACAGGTCTTCTACAGATGCTCTGGCATATCTGCCAGCTCAAGGCAGAGGTGTCACGTATTTTAAGATATCTACTTTTGGCAATCAATCCCTAGAATCATGTCTTTATGCAGTTTTAGCTCTAAGAAAATATTATGACAAGTAAGTTCACAAGTTCTGACAAAAATTGCATGCTTTCGTTGTTAGGAATGTGTTATTTGCTAAGTAACCTGTAGCCAAAGCAGAGGCCTTTTGCAGCCATAGGACAGATGCACAAAGAGCAAGGTATAGTTAATACCTTCTTGCTTGCCTTAAACCCATACATAAGCACACTAAAACACCATGATCATCATCATCATCAAGGCATATTTTGTGACATAACAGTGTATTATAAGGTAAATCAAAATTTAAATAATAGTCATAACTGCAAAATACAAATGGTGACTTGATTGGCTTGAGAAATGGGATCATAAGAAAAACATGTGCAAGTATTAAAATCTGCAAGATGAGAAGTAAGGACATAGAGAGGGCAGGAGGGGTGTCTGATGGAACTAGAATTCCTGCAAAACAAGCAAAACTAGTACAAGACCTGATCCCAAAATTAAAATATCAAGAACAGATGGTATCACTTCCTTTTGTGTTGGGCATGGGGCAGAAAAACATAAAACTTCAAGGATGGATGAGAAAAAATGGGAAATACAGCCCACTTCACTTCTGGCTTCCCACATCAGAGAGCTTTGAGGATTGGCCAACTCAGCCTCAGCAACTGAGGACTGTTGGGGACCATAGCCGTCAGTGCTAACTAAAACAACCTCAGTTCCACATGCATGCTCGCAGTTAGTTTAGGATAAGCTCATAAAGGACAATTTTTTCTGTATGTGGTGATAATCAAAGTCCTTTCATTGCTTTTCATGATTTTACAGAGCTCGATTAATTCCCACTCTTATCTAGGTGCTTAAGGAGCCTTTACTTATTTGTTTGTTCAAAATATGGAAGACGATTTTTAGCTTTAATCATCTGTAACCCTTTTTGAAACATTTTTCAGTTCTGCTGTAGCCTTTTAAAATGGAGGAAATAGAATTGCTATAATTTTAACTCACCATGACCTAAGTGGAGGCATAACAATATACCCTGTTATATGTTCTGTTCTTTCCATACTAATTCCTAATAGTCCATTTGCTATTTCGGCTGCTTCCGATATTTCTTGTGGGTATGGCAGAACAGGCCTTCCTGCCACTTAACAGGCTTTATATATTGTATTGCATGGACTTTTCCAGTTTACAGATGAAGTTAAGGTCCTTTTTCCCAATGTAGGATTAACACTTAAAGCAGTAACTTGTCTAACTAAATCACTGGCTCAGTTATTCTCCCTGGACTTGACCGTAACAGTGAGAGAAAGAAAAGATATATCCAGAAAAGAGCAGAACTTTTTTAGAGTGTTCATGTAACACTTCAGAGAAAAAGGGTGTTGGGGGTTTTTAATTTAATTCTGCCTGTACACTAGGATACAAATAGTACCATATCCCCTTACAATGAAAAAGTAATTCATGTAAGTGAGACTGAGAGGTGTATTTATGTTCCTTTTCACTGCTGGTTTTAATGTACAGTTTCTTTTGGGGTTTGTTTGGTTTCTTTGAGTCCCACTCCTCCACAGACTTCCCAGGACTCAGCACTCTGTTATTTCTTGTTCTTCCCACTGCTCTGCTGGCTGTAGGAGTCCAATACTTACTTCAGCTGGAAATAGCTGTTAAGTTCCAAATTATTTTTCATTACAAAAAAAAGTGTGAAAAGCAAAAAAAAATGAAGGACAACAGACTGCAACAGAGTCTGTAGAATACTGTATGCATAATCCATTCATTCCATGACATTCAAGAGATCATAGGATATTTTTGCCCTTGATAGCCACCATTATATTCTGTTACTCTGAGTTCTTTTCTGCTCCTGTGTCTTTGCAGTGTTATAGATTTAGAGTTTCAAATATCCAGAATTAGCATTTGTTTCTACCTTTATGCTTCTGCAGGACTAATAGTACTGTGTTTAAGCTAATTTTAGATATTCTGAAGGTTCATTTAGCAAGAGTAATAAGAAGGTATATATAGATATGTCATGATTGTAATCAAACATTAAGAATACTCATGAGTGTAGAGATTTTATGGTTTAACTGACATAAATATAAATATATATAATGATAGGAGATTGTGGAAATTGAGTTTAAACAGCCTGTTTCTCCTAGAGCACAAACTGCTGCTTTTCAAGATGAATAAGAAAAGGAAGATATCTATTCCTAATGAAAAAAATTCATCAGTTTCTCAGGATCTTATTGGCACAATTTAGGTTGCAATTCTATAAGACATTTCAGAAAGATTTAGATAAAATATCACACAGGAAGATCCCTGAAATTTTAATCTTTCTATAATATTTGTCTTGCTTTCTTTACTAGAGATGAAAATCAGTTTATCTGCAATGTTTGAGTGGAGTAGTCTATCACCTTTCTCCACAGCCACTGGCATTCCCATTTTTATTTTCCCATAACTGGCAATAATTTAACATATTTGTCACCCCCATGTATCCAGTATTTCCACCTTTATGCAAACAGAACTACTCCAGATCCCCCAAGTAATGTCTGATAAATAGAATCCTACATAACTTCAGACATAAACAGCTTTTTCTTCTACTAATATAGATAAATATGTATATTAAATATTCATATATATATATAGACACATATCCCCTTATTTTATTGGAAATAAGCATTTTTTCTCCCATGTATCCGTTTTACTACCAATCAGTCTTGTGGATGCAACAGACCATTTCCCTCTGTCTGCTATGACTTGTTTCTAGGGGCACGGAGCAGCTGTGTGCTGCTGAGAGTAAACTGATGTGTTGGCAATGTGCATATTTACCTCTGTTCAGCACGGTCAGTGTAGCCCCACTGGAAGTCTGTGCCTTGAGGAGCCCTGAGCACACAGCAAGGACTTGAGCCATTACCTCAGAGTTTGACTATTTTCCTGACTTATTTTTGGTGCCTTGAAGAAGACTCCTTGCCCTTTATGTGGGAGAGCAGGGGGAATGAATGAAGTGCTGAAGAGAGATGGACCAGAGGCAGCTGAGACGTTGAGTCAAGATTAACAGTCAGAACGAAGTGGATAATGTCATTTTAGGTGTCTGCTATAGACCTACTGATCAGAAGGGAAAAGTAGATGAGGCCTTCGCTGGGCAACTGGAAGAAGTCTTATATTCGCAACTCCTGGTACTTGAGGGGGACTTCAACCACCCTGGTATCTTCTGGAGGGACAAAGCACAAGGGGACAATCTAGGTTTCTAGAGTGTGCTGATGATAACTCTCTGGCATAGGTGTGTGAAAAATCAACAAAGGGAGGTGCTCAAAACCAAGAATCTTGTCATTATGTGAAAGCTGTGGGCAGCTTTGGGACCACAAGATGGTGGAATTTAGGACCCCGAGATGAGGGAGCAGGACAGAAAGCATGACCTGATCTTCAGGAGAGCAGACTTTGGCTTGGTGAGAAATCTGCTTGGAAGAATTCCACAGGAGACCATCCTAGATAAAATAAGGGTCCAGGAGAGCTGGCAGACTTTCAGGGATAATTTCATCCAAGCTCAGGAATGGCTCATCCCAATCTACAGGAAACCAAGCAAAGTAAAGATGGTAAGAGGTCTGCATAGGTGAAGAAGAAGCCCCTAACAAATCTCAGATTTAAATTGGAAGCATATAAGAAGTGCAAGCAGGGAAAGGTGACCTGAGATTAGCTTAGAGATGCTATATGAATGTGCAGAGGTTGTGGGAGGAAGCCCAAAGAACTTGAGCAGCGAGCCTCACATCATCCTGGCCTTCCACAATGAGATGACTAGCTTGATGGAGGAGGACAGACCACTGGATGTTGTTTATCTTGATTTTAGTAAAGCTTTGGCATCCTCATTCACAGACAGATGAAGTATGGTCTGAATAAGTGGACAGTGAGGTAGATTGGGAACTGTTGGAATTGCTGGGCTCAAAGACCTGTGATCAGTGAAAGAAGGTGCATCTGGAGGCCAGCCACTAGTGCTGTAGTGCAGGGACACTGTTTCTGAACAATTAACATCTATCCAAGTTCTGTGCATGCCCTCTTCTCCTTCCCAGACCAGACTTTTGCACATTAACATGAAAGCAGAACACTTGGAATTATCTACCAGCACCATCTGCTGTTACCTTTGGGAAGGTGTATTATGATAGAAATATAAATATGTCAAAAGATTAACAAGACCCCAGCCCTGCAGTCAGATCTATATAGGATAGTTCTATGTTCACATGCAATCCCAAAGACTTTCTGGTTCTCAAATCATGTCTTTGGGTTTCTTACTGAAAAAAGAGGTCACATACGCAGCAGGCACTGACTTAATTTCCATAGCTTTGGCTTTGTCTAAAGCACTCTATATACAACAAGGTCGTTTCAGTAATGACAATGAAACGTTATTGCACTTTTATAAGCTGGGAGGATTTGGAGAACCCTATTGTCTCTCTTACTTCTGATGTTGTTGTTGGTTTCCACAGGTAAAGCAAGAGGAACTCCTTCATCATACCTTTCATGGGTAAGCTATTTCCTATTCATGCTACTAGGAACTGAGGTACCAAGTAAAGGAAAACTTGTCTCTCTTGTTTACACATAAACAACACATACACATTCTGTGTTTGAGTATTTTCAAGCTCTTTATAAAAGTAAGCGATAAAACAAAACAAAAGGGCTTTCTTTTTTGCCTTAAGATTAAACATAAGCACAGCCAGAATTTCACAAAAATTTATTCATACCATCAATTTCTAACTGAGATTAATTGACCTTTCAGTAGTGTGAACTAATCAGGCTTTCAAGGAACAGTACAGTATTAATTAGGAAGGGGAGGTCTCAATGGTTGCTAAGAAACAAGTATATATTTGTAATCACATTTTTACCCTTTGGCAGCAATGCCCTTTCACAGATTCAAGAATGTTTCTCTCAGAACAAATCCCTGTCGTTTTCAATTAGCAGGCTAAGAATTCAAAATCTAGTTGCTGATTAGTATAATGAGACAGGAGGGGTTATGTCTGATGAAGTAAAGATAGAGAATCATAAGTAATATCTATAGTGAAGGCATAGTTTTCATCTGGGTCAACAAACAACCTTGTAGGGAAAAGCCAGGCATAGTTTAGGGGATGCCATGACCCTGCAGCGTTTCTAGTATATAACTCAGGTGCAGGCACCCTCTTTTAGGACATGGAAGACACAACTTTGTCACGGTGATTGGCTTCAGGGCTAGCAATGGTCCCCAACCTGCTTTATCTGCAGCTATAGGATAGGCATAGAAACCTGAAATATCAAGGAATAGATAATAATTTTATAAAAATGACTGTTGAAAGAAGGGACACTTTAACACCTTTGTATATTTTTCTCAAAACCAACTTTTATCTTTTTTTGCATGATGTCTTAGGTATGATTAGCTCTTTGATATGCAGTTGCATTTCTTTATATTAAATATTCCCAAGCCCATTGCAATATGATCCATGGAAAACAACACACTAAAATCCTGCACAGAATTCTGTTTATGTGAGTTGCTTTTACTGCCATGTGGCCACTTCCCATGAGTGAAGTCAGGCATGTGTTGAAGCATTTACAGAAGAACTTAATGGACTACTTAGGAATATAGGGAAATCAACTGCATCCAGAACACTTCCAAAACGAAGAATAATAAAATCAGAAAACCCTAGAGATTTTTTTTTTCTATTTTCCCTGGAAAGGCTTACTAGTAACAACAGAGAAATATTTTAAATAAAAACATGACATTTATATTAACATTCCTTTTAAAGCAGTATCTGCATGTAAAGAATGACCTTCAGCTTTTTACAGGGCCAAGCAAAGATTGTTTTTTTGGTACAAAGACAAAAATTATGAAGTTTGAAACTAAACTGAAAAATAGGCAAGTTATAAATCACAGAGGAAGACAGTGAGAGAGAAGTACTTGGATCACTTGAGAAACAGAACATGCTTCAGAATTAAATTAAGAGACATCTAGGAACAAAGAGCATTGTCCAGATACTGGCTGCAAGACTTATCTTGGGAAACATCCTGAAATGGAGCTGATCGTATGGCAGATATTGGACTAAGTGCAATCTTCTAAATAACATTTTCACCAAAGGGCTGATCAGACCTTCAGCTACCTGAATATGTTAATTTGGGATAGATGCTATTATATAGGTGTTTGAAGAAGCTCTGACCACCCTAGCAATGCAGTGTCCACTTCTGGATCTGCAGCAGATTTTGATACACTGGAAAGATCTTCAAGAATCACGGGAGTGATGACAGAGCTTGAGGATAATCTGAAAAGAGAGTAATTTGAGAGCTCACTCTAATTATCTTAGCAATTAAAAAAAAAAAAAAGAGAGAGATTTCTTGCTTAATCAGAAGCTATGAATGTTTGCATTTTTAAATTACTAGAATTTCTAAAGGTGATTGAAAAATTTCGTTGTTGTCTATTGATTGTGTTTGGGTTTGCTATATGTCCAAAATAGGTTTATCTTTGTCTCAATGCGCATCTTCTTTTCAGGAATGGAAGTGAGGTGTTGCCTTCCCCTAAGGCAACAGAAGAAGCAGCATAACTATTTATACTGAGATGGACCACAGCTAGGGACAAGGAATTGTGTCTCAGTAGAAAGTCTTGCTCCGAGGTTAAACCTTCTATCAGATCTGTAAGGATTGAACTTTTATTTGAAGGAGTCTGGCAGGCTGTTTTTCCAGGGTTTCTTTCAAAGCACAGGAGCTAGTCACTTTGAAGACTCTTTTATTTTTGCAGAAATCCTTTGCCATTACAGGAGGATTGCTGATCTTGGAGTTTCTTGCTGCCTTCCTCTAGTCATAGGTTCTTCTCTACACTAGGAGGCATACTTTACGTGCTCTATGGAATCTCTGTCTGTTATACAGCATCCAAGGATCGTGGAGATCTGGATTTGCTAATCCAGGAATAATTTCCCATCCTGTGCTTTCTTTTTCTTGAGTATGTGTGGGAACAAGGGTCTTCAATATAACAGAAAAATTATGTGTTTCAGAGGGTAAAGGGTAAGGTAAACTATTCCAGATTATAGTGAAGGGAATTTTCTCTTAATATAACAATATTTAATTTATGGGAACAGGTTAGTCTGGACTGTTATAGATAACTTTTTGTTGTCATATTTTGCATATAAATTTTTAAAACTTCAAAAGAAGAGAACTTAAGGCAGCTGTACAGGCTGTCCATGAGAATCCAAACTAACTACTGCCACCTATTCTGACTGCATAACATCTTGTATTTTTTAACCTTGTGAAATTACAGACGTATCAAACTCAGCCTAGGCCTTGAGGAGGGTGTAAAATAAGATTTTTTTTTTATTATTCTCTCACCTTTTTCAATATATTCTAATATAAACAGGCAATGTCAAGGCATAAGTAAACTATACTTTTTCTGGGATAGCTAGGCAGTCAAAGATAGCAAAATATCCTCATTACTTTTGTGGAGATTACCATGACTTAAAAGGGAAGTCTGGTATCTGATCCGCAGTACAACAGCATCTTCCAGCAGTACCAGTCACTTCCCAACTCCATCACAGTTCCACTGTCTTAGACTTGGTATTTCTACTGAAAAGTCTAGCTATTTTGTGTTATCCTATGTAATTTGTCTCATATGAAGACAAGTATTAGTGATTACTTCTATAACAAAATTTCTGAAGATGTTTTGTGGTCAGTTATTGGCTGAGATGAATATTAACACCATTTATTATTACCTCAGAATATGACTCCTCTTTGATCATTAAGATCTTGGAAACAGGCCTATACTCTTTAATTAGTCCTCCTTTATTATACTACCACCACACAGACATCATAGACATGGTATTAATCTGAGCAATGACAATGACTATTATCTACTACCTTTTGATTGACTAATCTTTGTTTGTGTAAGAAAAGCTTAAAGGAAACATATTCTAATTTTGGAGAAAAACTGGCTAGTTACATTTTTGTCCTTTGAAAGGGAAACTTCCATTAAATATTTCATATCTATCTCATTATTTCACACTCCTTGTGAAGAGCATCTTGACCAGATAAAGAAAATGTGTGCCAATTAAAGCAAGTATGTTTACTGATGAGACGTCTAACTGACCTGTGTAATTGAGACCAGACATTCATTTTTTAACTTCTAATGTGACCCAGAAAAGCATCCTCAAAATTTTCTGCCACCAGAAATGATCAGACTGCAACTTTGTCATTTATTTAAGCCTTTCATTTTCCATTTAGTGTCTGAACCTCCTACAACCATTTCCAGGTCTCCTCCAGACTTCTGACTTCTTCCCATTCTTATCTCAGTGAAAATGCTCAAAGAATGATCTCTAACATCTGGAATGTTAGACCCTCTTTTTCTTCCTAAGTTCCATACCTGCAACATTCTCTTACCTCGTGGTCATTTCTCCTCACTCTGCTGCTCAGCTACCTTCTTGAGTTACAGGGTAGCTGCCACTCAAGGATGCAAAGAGGTCAGGGATATAGAGAGCGCACAGTGTCTGCTCAGATGCAGCAATGCCACTCCTAAGCATCCTGCATGCATGCCAAAGGAAGACCACAGACTAGAGTGCAAAGTCAGCCTCAAGGTTACTACTTAAGCTTGAGAATGGTGGAAATTGTCTCTCAACACCTGAAGTAGAAGCTAATCAAATACCTAATTTATCCAGCAATGGAACAACCCAATCAATTTCCAGTGCCCTAATCTCTGGAGGAAAACATGGCAAAAATTATAACCCACTGAGTAGGACTTCTTTCTTTTGTCAAAAATTACCCTCCTGTGTCCAACATCTGGGTTCTAACACTGATTTTTATATCAGGGCCCCACTTCAGATTAAGCAGTCTGGTGCTATTATCATCATTTACAGAACACTTAAAAGAGTGCCTGGAACCCCCAGTCACATCTATTATAGAATCATAATATACTGGTTTGGTTCTGGAAGGGACTTTAAAGATCATCTAGTTCCAACCTCCTCTGCCATGGGCAGGGACACCTTCCATTAGACCAGGTTGCTCAAAGCACCATCCAGCCTGGCCTTGAACACTTCTAGGCATGGGGCATCCACAACTTCTCTGGACAGCCTATGCCAGTGCTCAGCACTCTCACAATGAAAAATGTCTCCCTAATATCCAACCTAAACCTGCACTCTTTCATTTTAAAGCCATTCCCTTTGCTCATCATTACATATCCCTGTCAAATGTTCCTCTCCAGATTTCTTGTAACCCTTGTTAGGTACCAGAAGGTGCAACAAGATCTACCCAGAACCTTCTCTTCTCCAGGCTGAACAACCCCAGCTCTCTCAGCCTGTCTTCATGGGAGAGGTATTCTAGCCCTCTGATCTAAGCTTCATTTTACCTGCAATAATACAGATGTGTACCAAAACCAACAGCTCCTACTGTCCAAAGTTCATTTTATATAGAGCACTGAAAGAAGACAAAGTGGAGATATGATATGGAGAAGAGATAAAGTGTAGGAAGCAAAAGGATTTAGCAGAAATGAGAGGTTTTACAGATGCACAGTGGAGCACCTTGTGAAACTCAGGGATATTTAATGATTCAGGTTAACCAGGATGTAGAATAATTGATTGTCTTTTTCTTCCCCAAGAACAGTAATTTAATTGTTGTTTGTTTTATCCTCCTCCCTAAGAACCACTGCCTGCCACTTCCAGCCTTGGTCTGGACAGTGTGATGTGTCACATTCACACCAGATAGTCACTGGAGCAGACTCCTGCACCTGCTCCTGGCTGTCCAGAGCAGGAATTATGAGTACATCCTTCGTTCCAGTTATCAGTACATCCTTATCTGAGTCATGAGTGCATCCTTTTCCCCGCTGCTGAATGTTCATGAGTCTCACAAACTCATTCAGGAAACCAAATACTATGTGGGCAACTCTTTCTTGCAGCAGTTTCAGCTGCACTCCAGAACAGCTGCTACAGTGATGCTGTTTCTGTTCATTGTTTTTTAAATTTGCTTTGCCAAGGAAGACCTAAGAGTCCAAGTTGGACCCTGAATAGTACACAGTGAGAGCCAGGTAGGTCTGTGCTGTTCAAAGAAACTTTCTAGCCCTGATCATGGTGACCATAACATTCTCTTAGAAAGTCTCTAAATGCATGCAAGACATCCACAATTATGTACATGAGGTTTTTCCTCCAGGATTTTGCTATTCTGGTGACACTTAATGAACAGTTCTTGGCATGAAAAGCCTGTAGTGAGAGGTTTGCCATAACTGCTGTGACAGCCACATCACAGTTATACCACTGCTTTATGGAAGGAGCCATCACCACGTTGAAGAGCATGCAAGGCCCAGCTATTGTTAGGTCCTGGTCCTCATGACATCACAAGTAAGGTGTTCCATGAAATTCTGTCTTGGCTCTCCTACCCTCTGCTCCTGAGTGTCTATTCAAAAGTAGTTCTCAAAATAATTGTTTTTTTTTTTCAAGAATCTAAGGACAGATTTTCCAAAGACTTAGTGTGTAGCTTTTATATGAACATCAAAGTGCCTCAGGTCACCATAAAAAAGGTTACAACAACTCATGCTCAGATGTTGGTGTTCAACCTACTAAATACCACAGATGTCATATTAAAAATTTAAAGCCTGACAGATCAATATTACTGTTATCTTAAAGCACAAGCCTACTGAAATAAACATTAAACACAGAGATGTGAGAAAGAGTCCTATTTTATGTTGCATTCTATTACACCCTTTTCAGCTCTGCTGAACCTATAGTCAATATTAATGCACAGCTCTGTCTTTATAATGCTTCCTAAATACGCTGACAAAAATGTTGTTATTAACTTGCACTACAGAGAAAAAATGGACACAATACAACACAAACAATACTTCAAAAAAAAGGGCCATCATCGTCTCTGCTCAAACCAACCTTCTCCATGCCCTTACCAGCCCAGTAGCAAATTTAGCAGAGAGTGTGAAGTAAATAGGGATAGGTAGGTATTAAGATTTATGTAAACCATTTACAAAACCACTATAAAATACCATGACTACAGCTATTATTTTGTTGTTTTAGCAGTAACTGAGTGGAAAAGTAATTTTCTAGCAATCAATGAGCATAACTCTGCCCAGACAATCAATCACTGTCCCAGAATCCATTATTTAGACAGGAAAGTGTTTACAAGAAAAAATTCTGTAAGTGGTTTGGAAGTTAAACTGTGAAAAGAAGTTGCCAAGGGCCATCTTCTCAATGGATATGTATTAGCCACTTATGAAGCCCTTGGTTTCGCGTCACCTTACACCAGTTGAGATTAGAAATGCATATGCTGAAGAATTTGTACCAAAACTTGTTACTGCCACAGGGACAGTGGTCCATCACAGGCATTTATCCTAACAAACAGTAACTTCTTCATCAAATATGGTGTTCACTTGCAGCCATTCACCAAGTTTCTAACAACATTTGTACATAATCTCACATATAAATCTGTGTTCCTGTCAAAGTGAATTGTACTTTAAAGACCAGAATGAGATATCTTATTACTGAAGCATGAACTTTCTCATCTAGGTAGGTTTTCTATTCTCTTAGAGCATCATTTTAATCCCCAAACAGCACAGAATGGACTTCTACAAGAAAAGTAAATGTGAAACAAGGACCCACAGGTGATGTGATATTGCACAATGCAATACTTAGAAGTCAAGTATTGAAATCGAAAGTCAGGTGTCCAATTAAAGGGTTAGAGGTTGTACAGCCAAGTTAGACTTGAACATTGTGCATAGGAAGGAGAGGCCCTGATGTCCCACCAGCACCAGGATGCCCTCACACCTGAGAGAAAACATCAGAGAAACACAAACACATCAGATAGACATACATCTTCAAAACGAGGCTAAGCACCTCTGCAAAACAGAGATTCAGAGCCCCAAATTATGCTTAGTTCCTTATCCATACCTTAGTGCTAGGATACTTTCTCAGGAAAAAAGACCTTAAAGTAGAATTCATAGCACCAAATTGCTCCATTAACATATTCCATTGTCTTCAGCAGCAAAGGGCAGCTGAGTGGAGTCTCTTGTAAGTACTGTGCACAATATGTCTTTATAAATGTTCGGCAGAACATTGAAGTGGCTTTCCTGGGTGACCTGTCCCTGTTCTTTTATATCTCAGGCAGCCACATCCTACAATCTTTCACATATAATCAAGGAACGTTCATGAATTTAGCAAAGTTTGTCCTTATCAGAGTATCTTATTCTCATTCTCTTTACCACAAGAAAGTTGTAAAACCTTAAACCTTGTACTGACTAAACCAAAAACCAAATTCATGGAAAAATAGGTTATACCTATTTATTCTTGTGCCAAGTTTGGCCTTTAATTAAAATACCTGAACTCATTAGGAGTTGCTTTTACTCCCACAGTACTTGCTGAGACAAATATATCTTCTCTTAATTTTGGCTGTGCTCAAGTGAATCAGTCAAAATCCGTTGTGTGAGGAGACATAAACAGATCCTTCATTTCTGTGGAACATATAGTCAGTCTCTTTGTAAGACTTCTGGCTTTAAGCTTTTCTTTCTTGATGGTAATTATTTTAAACTGTACCCCTCATGTGAGGTGCTATGGACCTTGCACACTTTCTACCTGAAGTCCTTCTGCTCATATGACCCAAAGTCACATTTGCCTTTTTCATAATTTATTTCTACTTATGCCACAGTCACCCTGTTACTAATGTTTAAATATATACATTTTTTCCCCTCTCCACTATTTATTTCAGCTGATTAAGTTCCCATTTGGGGTTTGTAATAATTTCATAAGCTCAGCCCAGGTCTCCTGTTCTAACCCTGCTCATCATATACTTCCTCCTCTGTGACAGTTCAGATTCCATATACCTGCAACAACTCCATGCCAGATTTGCTACTGAATTCTAGTGAGATTTGAGGCCTTGTGTTTGCACTGACATTGTGTCACAGGTGTATGTGTGTAGATGGGTACAGAATCATGACACATTTGATGATGATGAAGGGGTCATGTACTGCTTGTTATTATTAGTGTTAAGCTTTTCTTTTAATTTCTTTGTTTTCTGTTGTTGCTATAGGAATTTCATAGCTTTTATCTTTTTTAAATTTCTGTCTATTTGCCCATCTGTGGGATTATTAATCCCACTCCATTTATTCACAGTGTTGTGAGGCTGCCAAGGTAATCTGGGATCACTCACAGAGTAGCAACACAGAGGGGAAAAACCACACAAGAAAAAACAGAGAGAGAAGCAAATAAAAGGAAAACGAGTAAAACATTGATAAGTAGTGAATCATGGCACTGAAAATGGAACAATATTAATGCTATATTTTCTTAATTTCTTGTTGTACATGCTCGTCTTGCTCAAGAGTTTCAACTAAGGCCTATTACCACCTGAGCTGAATGGAAAGAAGAAAGGTTTAGCTCTCTTCATATGCTGGGATTGAGGGCAAAGGGCTCAACTTAATATACATAGAAAAACTCTGTTTCACTTCAAAACACACCAGTTGTGTCCATGCTGCTTTCTGGAGGACAGTCCCAGGCCCAGATTATCTCCCAGATTTGAACCATGTCAGTAACCACACTAATGACTAAATCAATGCCTGCCAGTATTGTAGCCATATTTTTACTGTCACAGACTAAGGAATCAGTTCAGTTCCTGGCTCTGCTACATATTCCTGCAAACTCAGGGGCAAATTGCTCCAGATCAGACTCTCTCCTCCATTAAAATCCATATGACTTTAGTAGGGATGAACTCCACATCTTACTTCTCTATCTGTAAAATGGCAACTGTTGGGAGGAATGGGTTAAAAGTGGAAGACTGGCAAGGAGGACTATAAATCACTCAAGTGACCTTGTAGCTGGAAATAACACTTGATAAGTCTGTGTGAACAGTGGGCCAGTCATGGACCAAGTTTAATGGTGCCTGCATCTCCGCTTGTGTGCTTCTGCCCACGTGCTGCTTTGGGGGTCCCCTGGTTAGCAGGGTAATGGAAATAAATTTACTCTTTGTGTTCTAGATGCAAGTTTGTGGTTGTCCCAGCTGCCCACCTGTGTCAACTCACACAGCAACTGCAATTCTAATGTTTGAGGGGAGAAAAGCAACAGAAAACATTTAAAACACAAGTTGCCTGTCTTTATAGGGTGCACAGAGGGGAAAGTAAATTTTTTTTCTGCTCTTCAAATACTGTGTCTAAACAAATCATGAATACTTCAGAGTGAAAGATTCCCTTCTGGTACAACCATAAGCATAAGAATAATTTAGGGATAAGCCGATGAATAAATCTGTAGCACATTTTTTTCTAATTGTTTCTTGTCCTACTCCTTTTATTTCCTGTGAGGATCTTACTTTTCACCTGAGACTCAAAAAAGCCATTTCAACTATGAAATACAGATAGAGGGTTGTACTCACCCTTGTGTTAAGCTCTAGTTTTCATTTTCAAGTACTGACCATCTGTGCAAATAGGCTGGAGTTAGATTATAAAATGAAAACTTATAAATTAAAGTCATCCCAATGTCAAAATATAATCAAATTTTTAAGAGTCAGAAATATTATAAAATATTAAGAATTTTTTAGAGATATTGCACTTGGTAGACTAGTCTTTTACAAGGTAGTGTGGCACCTGGATGAACACACCTCTCTTATTCACTCCCTCTCCCAGCTGGTTTGCACATTTGGCAATCAATATGCCATGTCAGATAGAGCTTTAAGTAACCGAGGCTTTTTTCTTATAGCATGCAACTCCATAATGTACAAAGGTTTTATATTTTGAAAGAATAATAAAAACAGGTTTGAAAAAGAATTTGTGGTATCTGAGGAAAAGAGTAGAAGTCAAACTTTTTATGTACCTCCTTCTGCTGCAGCCAGTTATGTGACTCAGGCAGCAAACTCTGCACACTCCCCTTTGGTACCAAGATATTCCCTGCTATCATTTTTGTATCCTGGTTCCTTACTCTCCATTTCTGACTGGGGTCTTGTTGTGTCTATATCAACTCCATCTTGTCATCCTCTTCCCAGCTCATTTCACACCCTATGCAACCTATTCAAGCTCAGTAGCTCCCTCAGGAATGCCACAGTCATCCCTCCCAATGTCTCCTCTTGGCCCAGACATCTAAGGGAAGATGTATGTTGTTGGTAGAAAAGAAGAACAATCATGGACATGTGGCTATGTTGTACTTTTCCTGGACACCAAGCAGTTGTGCCTGCACTATTCTATCTGCATCCATACCAGTGTGCTACAAGTAAAATTTCTGTAACCAACACAGAAATTGGCTGATGGGATGATTTTTGCTGGGATTTCTGCAGAGAATGTTTGTCCCACGGTCCAAAACATTTCTTTGTGCTGAAATTCTGAGATCCTCATCTTGATAGCTTAAGAATCTTAAGATTTGTCATATATAGGGGTTTTTATATAGCTGTATAGTTTATAACACTTTAAAATAGCAGTTATTAACAGTTACTAAACCCCCTTTCTCCTGCTTTGTATCAAATTCTCAAAATTCTTCAAAATTTTAATGTTCTTTTCAAGGAAAAAGATTTTAGTGAGGATATTTTGTTTGGGACACATACCTACAAAGACATAATAAGATATCATTGTAGTCAAAGCAACCTAGAAGGCTTAGAAACCTTGGAGAAATTCCAAGGTTTGCATGTGATGCTGAAAATGATGATGGTGAAGAAGGAAGGGGTCTTGAGACCCCCGACTCAATTCCGCAGAGGTATGCCAAGGGGCAGACTTGAGGGAGGTTCTGGACATGGACAATTCTTGGCTTGGATGTATCCATTAGATATGATAATTAATTAGTGTTATAAATTTGTAGGAGCTCTACTCTGTATTGTGCATTTATGTATTTATTGCACCTTAAAGCTTCTTAAGTAAAGACTTGCTCTCTATTTTATCTATACTAATATTGTCTTGAAAGTTCTTTTCTTCCATTTTAGGCATCAATCTTACTAATTCCCGAAGAAAAGAAGAGCTCTTCAGCCCTGACACATCCTCCAAGCTGCCCTCTGATACTACGACAGGCCTTGCAAAAGGTTTGTTTCCAGCCTGTCTTCAAGCTGCCCACAAAGCTACCTGCTGTCATGACAGGCAACTCCAGGACTCCATTAAACAGCAGAAAGCAATAAATTCCTCCTGAGGACAATCTGCAGAAGGAACATGACTTATATGCTTGAACTGCCTGTTGGAAGATCTTTTCTCTCTCCATTGACTACAGGAGGAGCCTAAAGAGATCAGCCTTTGGACTCAAATGCTGCATTTAGACACCTGAAGTTCAGTAATATAACTCATAGGAATGTTAAGCCTATATAACTCTCTAGGCTTGCAACAGATAAGAGGTGTAACTATATTTTGTTACCTGTGATAAAAGCAAGAAGCTAGAGATAGAGGAAGGCCCTCATCAGTCATCAAATACATCTATCACAGTAAGTGGATTTTCATTTAACTGGAAAATTTTATTACATTTCCCAGGTTGGTTTGGGCAACCCATATCACCCCCTCTACTGATAAAGCAACTAGTGCAGACAGTGGCTTTGTCTGTGCTACAAATCAGTAGGACAATTTCTGGGGCTGTGTATAGAATCACAACAAATTATTTGCATACGCCTGTACAAGAAGCCAGATTGTCCCAAGGACCCTGGGGAAAGCCTTTGCAGAGACTGAAAGGACAGACAGCTACCAAATGTTCCCAGTCTAGTGTTTAATTAGTGCAGTCATAGGGTGTTGAACTTGGAGATGAACATTAAAATCTCCTCAGGAAAAGAAGGAAATTGAATCCTCCTATAACCAAATGAAAAATCTCAACTCTCAGACAGACCACACTCCTTTCTTATTCTCAGTTCTGGAAAAGCCTCAGATGCCTGTGAAAACCAATTGTTATTTTGCTTAAACAACTCACTTCCCAGAGCAGCAGTGTCCGAGCTTTCTATGTCCCACACTGGTGGCACTCTGGGGTGAAGGAGTGGGTTCAGCTCTTAAAACTAAATCACAATTGACAGGATTGGAAGTCAAAAAGAAAAAGTTCTAGGCACTCCTCTACAAGTACAAACCCTAAAAGAATTTCCCTGTGTACTTAATTCTTCACAGGTTGGTGGATAAAGGTGGTGAGCACTACGTTGTCAGCAAAAGTCATGATTTTCAGCTACCTGAAACAGGAAATATACGTGTTTCTGATCAGTCACAGAAGTCCTTAACACAAGGATTGCTTGTTTTCAACTTCTTTTTTTTTATACCTCAATACTATAATTCCACAAGGACTTTATGACAATTGAGGTGGGGTTTGCAGTGACTAGAGCCATTGCATAATTGTGAGCAAAATTACACATATTTCTTTTTCCCCATTTTCCTAATCTAATGAAACCAAGTGAGTCACAAAGATTATTTTAGATACAAGAAAAAAGAAATGGATGACTCTGAGTGTTACACAACATGGACTTTTATACTCTCCTATGTCCCAGATACAGGTACAGACCCAAAATGCCACAAGTTCCCCAACAAAAGACCAGGTTAAAGAAGCTGACACTCTCTGTCCCAGACATGGGACCCTCAAAAAAAAGTATGAAGGTATCAAGGAAGCCTAGTATACATGCTGGTTCTCAGTGGAACATAAAACTATCAGGAAGGAGCAAACAGAAAATTCACTTAATACTTCATTACCCATTTCAATTCTTTTGTTCCCTACGGGATTTAGTAGAGCAAAAGCACTTTTATGCTCTCTAATCCAGTCTTCAAATTTTATAACCACTTTGAGATAGGAAAGGCAATTTTCAGGGAGCTCATGGTAACAGACTCATATCTCCCAGTGACTTTATGTACTTCTGGTGAAACCAGGAATGTTACGTGGATTTACATGGCACAAGGATCTGCCTCCTTAGTGTAATGTCTCCAAGGATGATCTCAGTCACCAGGAACCACATAGGGCATTTGAAATGGCCACATTAAACAACTGAAGCACATTAATTAGTGCTAAACAGGAAGAAAAAGATCCAGCTTCTTTCTCCTTTGTAAGAGGAATGAAAGGTAACTTCCCTAAGACCTGTATCTCAGCCCCAAGCAGAAGGCTTTGATTTCCTGCTGGCTATCTTCTGTGCCAGCCATGGTTTCTCTTGTTCTGGAAAATGGCACTAAGCATTTTGACACCTCACCTGGCAAGCACAACCTGCCAGCAGAATAACTCTGATGCTCTGCTACTATATTCAGTGAAGTTACTCAAGAAGCAAAATAATCCATTCCCCAGTCATTCAACCACCCGAGGGATGGGATTGTGCAGAGACTGGTGTCATCCCTCCCCTTCTCATCCCTGAGGAAACCACTGGAGAGATTAAAACCACAGAAGCACCCTACCCCGCAGGAAAACAGATGTTCATCACTCTTCTCCAACCAGTCCTTCTTCAGTCTGGGGGATATTCAACTGGCAGGAGATGGTATTCATGAGTTTCTACAAGTAAACAGGAATCCCCAGCTGCATCTGGTTCCTACCAGTGTCTATTCCTACAAGAGTGAACCTTGCAGGAATAAAAAGGCTGGACCAGTAGATGAAGTAGGGGTGCTGGCTGGGTAGGATTGGCCTCATGAGCAAAAGACAAGCAGGGAAAAGAGACCTGTGGAGGTGAACGTATGGGTAACTCCCAAGAAGATCTTGTGAGAAAAGGAAAAATTATAATATTGATAAGGAAGAGAAAAAAAGAAACCTAACAGAAAGAAATGGGATAAATGTGAGAAAGATGCTGTACAAATATCCAGGATGTGAGTGGGGTATCAGGAGTCCAGAGAAAAAATACACAAGAGATTTGCTGGAAGGGTGGGGACTCAGAGACTCTAAGGACATCTGCAAACCAAGCTAAGCAGCTGGGACAGGCAGTTAGGACTGAGAGAGAAACAGCAATGCCCAGTCTCTCCTGGTCAGGAAATAAAATGGGAAAGAACATGAACTACAACATTTTGAACATCAAAATGAAGATGTGTGGAATGACTGTACAGCAGAGAAATGTCTGTGATGCACTAAATGTTTCACCAGGATTATTTCACTTTAAAACAGAGCCTTATTCCCTAACTTTAGGTTTCATCAAGATAAGCCCTCTGACGGGGTATAGATGTTCCTCTTTCTTGGTTATATTGCCAACTGTTCTGCCTTGCCTTAAATAAGAAGGAAATGTAACCACTGAAAATTCACGGACACTCAAAGGGATGGCCCTGCCAGTAAAGAATTACTGCAAGCGTCCTTAGTTTCCACTAGCTAAAAATCCTTATTAGATCAGCATGGATGTAAGTTTCCAAATCTAACACCAGGGTATAAAAATTTTGCCCATAAAAAAAAGCATATTGGGTTTTTACTCTGGAGAGAAACATCCTTAAATCAATCAGTGGATGGTATAATGCAGAATTCAGTGTGAAGCAAGAGGCTGAAGAAACAAGAAATATGAAGATAATTACTTCCAAAAATTGAAATACAGGTATTAATTCTGAGTATAGAGTATCAAATACAATAACTCATTTAGCATAAATAATGGAGAGAGGGGTAAGTTTTTAAGACTCAAAACGGCCACTGGTTTTCAGGAGATATGGCAGCTGTTTTGAATATCCAGCAGTAACCAACTGGGAAAATAGAAAGTTCAGCATCACTCCTGGAGATCTGTTTGCTTGACGTTAATATGAGCTATAAAGAAATGTCATAGTAGTCTGGTTTTCTGCAAAATTCTATTATTCCTTATAATATAAAAACAAATTATATGGTCTTTATGTTGTTTGTTTACGGTTGACATTTAAAGTAGGATTTATTATTTATATGGTTCTTCAGACAGTTTGTCCTTTAGTTATACTTGAGGGATATGGCTTCAAAAAACATGTCATGGCTAAATAAGATCGCTGTGGAAAAGAAAGAGATAGTTCAGGAGATAATTCAGGTGTGTCTCTTCAAGGGCAATTGTTAGTCATGGCACGAGCTTGAAAACAGTATAACTTAAAAACATCAACAAGGAATGACTCCTTTTGGTACTAATCATTTTTAGATCCATTTCCTTTAACTGGCAGTGATGATATTTAGCAATTTTCAAGATAAGTCCTGTAAATTAGTAGTCACCTATAATGTCATACAAAAACTTCAAGAGTGCTCCCCCATGTCTCCCTGTGAGCCAACATTACCAAAACTATAACCAACCCATGACAGTGGCACTAGCTTTAGTCCTCTTTTTTGGATTATTTACCAGTAGGTAACACTCCCTTTCAAACTGGTCTTTCCTCTAATATTAAAGTGTTTTCTTATATTCACCATGTCTAGAAGCAAAGAAGTTGTCTCTTCTGACTCAATTGTGTCTTTGAAGTAGATGTGTTTGCCTAAGATTGTCATATACACCTTCTCCCTATTCTGATAAACAGGTTCTTACAAACCTGGATATCTACCTAAGAATGAAAACTCTGGAAATTTGACTGTACTCATGCCTGTTCTGTAGCATCTAACATAAGGAGAGATGAAGATTGCCTTAAACCTTTCAACAAAAAAAAAAACCAAAACAAAACAAAAAAGAAATAATGGCAGATTCCTCACAAACTTTGTAGAAAAACTCAGTTTCGAAAACACAGACACTCACCTCCATTGATGTAACAGTTTTAAGTTAACGTTCACTCTCTAAAGATCTTCATGCTATCTATTGCCATAAATATCTTGGGATGTTAATATGGTCCACATTGTGCTCAACTATTATCCTTGTTCTCCTGTTGGATGGGTGTAAGTTGTTTCATAAGTAAGGTCTTTTAATCCACTGCATAACTCATCAGAAGTGTTCTGAGAGGTCACATTTTCTTCATTTACTGCATACAGAGATGTACATGGTACTTAGTCCAACTGATATGCCTAGATTATGCATTAAACTAATGGCGATACATGTTATGGCTAATTGAGACCACAGTGATGAGGGATTTTCCTATAAACTCCAAAGCATAGGTGCAGAGGGCAACATCAGGATATATTGTCAACAGCCTAGTGTTAGCCTGGGCAGACAGGCTTGCCGAACTAGTATTTCTTTTCCAAGATGAAAAAAAAAAGAGCTACTGCCAGCTGTAGTCATTTGTTTCAGAGAGCTGTCTGATGCCTAAAGATCTGCTACCAGAATTTAGTCTTCTGTGAACAAGTCTTCTATGATCCCAAGAGAATCTGTTTCCTTTTTGTGCTACATGTGCTTCTTTTGGAGCATATTTACAATGTGACCAAAGATGCCAGAAAAGATGAGGAATGATAGGAAACACAACAATAGGAAACACCTCTGAGATACGGGCTTTGCCATCTGTTATAGTTTCAAAACTCAGTTGGAATTCCTTCCAAAGCTTGGAGGCAACGCCTTAGAACCGATAAAAGGTTTAA
>JAWWEE010000001.1:34999667-35035554 GCA_035221455.1 Xenops minutus | reverse complement strand
AACTGTTATCCTTTTATATATATTTCCTTTTTTCTAATTAAAGTTCTGTTTCTAAATTTAAAGGAGAGGAATTGTTTTATTGGCTAACATATCTTAGTTCTTCCTTCGAACTAAGACACCATCCTAATATCTGTGAAAACTGGTATCTGTGCAAAATGAGCATATAAGACAAAAGACATCAGTTTTAAACAAAGTATGAATGTATATCCTTCAGAAAGTGGCTACAGAGATGAGATGGGGGAAAATATCTTTCACAAAGTCTGTTTACACTCTTAAATCTGGTGAAAGCCACTCTAAAATCTCTTACATCACTTGCTCTCACTGGATTGAAAAGAATATGCATTCGCTGCAGATATCCTACTTATGCCATTTAAAATTATTTCTTATCTTTAATTTTAGAAGGTTGATTCTATTAATCAGAACAAAGGAGAGTGTGACAGCTAGAAGGGGAACTAGGGGAAAGTTGGGAATATTTATTGCAGCCTTTTGGGACTCAGGGATATGTCAGTCTTATTTAATACTTTGACACATTGAACACTAAGCAATTTTTTTATCATCACTCAGCTATGATACATAAATATAGGCAGCTATTAATTATACTGGCAGATGATATATATGAAAAGACCTACTTAACTTCCAGTTATGAGAAAATGCATTATACTCATCAGGATTGCCTCAAGGGCATCAGTGACTTGTCCTTGTGAAGACATGCTTGGCCCTCCAATTAAAATCTTGTGCAGAAAAACATCCACCTTTCTCATGAGACAGGTACTTCTGACAGACATCAGAAAGTACCCTTCCTTAGCCTCAGGGTGTAGGAGCCAGAACAAGTCAAGAATCAAAACATTGTAATGGGAGTGGATTTTCACCATTTATGAAGATATTTCCTGCATAGTAAATATAGATGTTACTCGATAAGCAGCTCTCAGAGCTAGGACTGTATCTTAAGAAGCAACATTAAAATGGCAGCATAGTAGGAAATACCATCCTTTCCAAGTTACAGCTTACTTCTGTGATGCCTAGCTATAAAATAGTACCTTGAAATTTGGGGGTGATCCAGTAAACTTCTTTGACCTGTACTGGGGTGTTATGATTAGGTTCTTTAAATTACTAGACAGATGTCTCTGCCCAAATTAAGGTGCAAACAAGACCATATGCTGAAGTCAATACTACAGATTTTTATTTTATAGTAAATATGAAGTAGAGAGAGAGCTAGAAAGAAATAGAAACACTACCCTGCCTTGCAGTATTTGCCTCTCTCCTTATGTTGTTCACCACTCAGCTTGTAGCCTGAGGTGGTGGGTGTTCAGGCCCTCAGCACCTGGACAGTTACTTTGCACATCATCTGCTTGTACCTTGATTGAGCAATCAGCATTCCAGTCTTTGACACTTATGGATACATTTTTCTCCTGGGATAACTGGACAATAGTGCCACCTTTATCTTATCTCTAGTTGCTGCCGCAGTCCAAATTAGTAAGCATATTCAGGGAGGGGTGGGCTTCAGTAAGCAGTTGCTTCTAAGCACAGTTTGTTCCAGCAGACAGAAGTCTTTCAGTGATTTTAACAATATTTAAGCCACTAACCAATTTCAGTCTCTCACATGGGGGACCAAAAACAACTTCAGGTGCATGAAGTTGTCTTTGTTTATTTTTTAATGACCATCTGCTATACAGCTTTGTCAAACTGGAGGATCCTGCCCAGAGTAAGACTCATCTCATGGCCCAAAATTGAATTAAAGTCTCTGATGGATTACTGCTATCATAGTTAAGACATTAGACTAATGTAACAAGCTGACCCACATTATCTAGATGCTTTGCGTATTCTTGTAATTACCATTTGCTCTGTTCTGCCTAAGATTGGACTGCAGTGAGCTAACTGGCATTTTCCCATTCAAGGCACTCACATGGAAGCCATAATAACTACTTATCTAACAGACAGTAGAACAGGTTTCTGAGCTTGAAGAGCAACAGATCAGATCCCTCAGTGGTTTAAATCAGCCTGTGTTGACTGGCTTCACTCAAGCTTAGCCAGTTTCTGGGTTTATGCTTTTCTTTCTTTGAAGACTCTTCTAAAAATTCCTACAGTCAATTCGAGCTTAAGGTAGGTAATGATTTCATTTTGGAAAAGGCATTCAAAGTCCCTGGAAAAAAAAAAAAAAGAAAGGGCAGTGAAAAGAAGCTCATCCATGCCTAACTTTCAAGTGGTTAATAGTAGTTTTTAGTGCAATTTCTCAAGAGTCAAAGTTGAAATTCAGGTTCTGGATCTCAGAGATCTCAGAGTTGCATATTCGGCTAGACTGGTTACCAAATTTTTTTTCCCTGAGCAAGTACTTTTCATAGTATTGCATTCACAATTTGTTCATATTCTGTCCTTAACATGGTTTGCAGTGATACAGTATGAAATATAAAAGGACAAAGTCTGTTTTTCAAGCATTCACAAATGAATTTTGATGAAAGAAATCTATCAACAGGTGAGCTTGATTGATCTGCTGCATAATACATTTTTTGGGGGTTGTTGTTTGGTTTTTTTTTTCAGTAAATAAAACTTTTGAATTTTTGGTACAACTTGAAATAGACTTTTCAAAGTCAAATTCTACATGGCTTTACTGTCTTAATAATAGAGGAGATGATAAGCAGCAATGATAGTAACAGATGGTCTCAAAAGTGAGATGCAGGACCTGAGTGTAGAATGAGATATTGCTTGCCTCAATACGTGTATCTGTAGGAATCCAATCAAAACTGATCTTACATTCAGAGCCTGAGAGTGTCTCAGGTGGACTGGAGGAAGGAAAATGGCAAAAAGTTGTTACTTGCAATCCTGAACAAGGATAAGGGAATGAATGATTGAAGTCCCTTTGCTCAACAAGGAAGCAAAGAAAATGTCAAAATAGCAATACAAAAGATGTCTTTGAAAAGAGGACAAACTCTATCTGTCCCTGAAGTCACCATTGGTTTATGTACAGAGTGAAATATTTAGATCTGGAAGAACTGAGAACTGAATTCTGATGGAGTTTATTGTTGACTCCCTTGCAATAGGAAATCCATCATCATATTTTCTACAAGTACCTGCCTACAATCAGAACAACACTTGCTGTAGATATCGTCTCTTTTTATTCATCATTTATATAACCATGAAATAGGAGTCATGTCTGTACCTCCCAGAATCCCTGTATGTGACTTTTGGAAGTTCACTGAAGTTTTAAGGAGAGACTAATTAAGACAGAGAGATGATGTTACATTACTAAAGATACCCAGAAATTAGAACAATAAATTTTACTCTATACTCCTCTGATCATATTTCCCCCATTTGATCAGAGAATAAAAATTGAATCTAGGAGGAGGTCATGTGACCCATAGTGATTTAATGGCCTTTTGGCTTCTCCAGAAGTAATCATTGCTCTGTTTTGCTAAGAACTCGGTTTGGCACCAAAATGATCACTCACATTTCCTTGGTTCAGGCATACTGGCCGTAAGCAAAGCAGCAAAACAGTGTCCAACAACAGCCAGTGGGGCACTCAGCCAAATTTATCAACTCCCCTTTCTCTCTGTACACTTCATGTTGTAATGCATCATGTTATATATTTGTTACATGGTCACAAACAATTTGTATATGGATGGGTGGATGTACCTGTGTGTATATATACACACACACATTTTTCCTTCTCTTCCTTTTCATCATGTACACCAATTGCCATCCAGACCATGTGCCTGACAAGTACATTCTTGTTGGAGACTAATTAATGTATTTGTCATTATGTCCAAGTCCTGCTCGGTTCAGATGAATTAGAGGCTTCCATGAACTACTACCAGCTTCTCAGTATTTGATGCAGCCAGCAGTGTTTATCAGGCCCCTTCTAAGCACAGGCTTAGTGTAATAGCTGACAGCTTCTTTCACTGGTTGTCACTCACAAATTTACTGCAGTTGCCCCAGGCCTGCCTCATTACCCGTGTTTTCAAGGAATAACATCTCATACAAAATGTAAACAAACTCATCTCACTCTGTGGAAGGTGTCAGCTTTCAGCTGTCATTTGCTATGTATGCAGGCAAATGCCTTTCCACGGTCTCCCACATCACCTTTCATCTGTGAGAGAAGCTGCTCATAACCCCCCAAACCTGCTCGGGCTGAATTAATCCAAAATCTGACATGGTTAGACATTTTGGGACTCTGGGCTTGTCTGAGTGACTGGTGCCATTGTCTCTCTGCTTCTTTGCTCTCCTCTCAGCCTGCTGTCTCTAGGCTTAATACTGAGTCTCATGTAGTGGTCACAGAACTAGCTGGAGTCTCACACTTGAAAATGCAATGAAGAGGCACTCTCAAGGTTCAATTTGTGACTTTCTTCCCATTGAATTTTCCATCTTTTACCAATAATAATAAATATCTCCAAGTGGATTCTAAGTAAAGAAATTATACACACCAACAACAATTTTGTTAAATCATTTGGAACTTTGCCAGACTCAGGATGATCTGCAGCATTTGGAAGCAGATTGAAATATATAACTGCAACCAGGGAAATATTGTGAGTTTACTATCCTGGAAAAGTTTACTGCCCTGGAAAATTGTTATTGTACAAAACACATGCCAAGTGAATATTGTAATGAATTTTATGGCTTGGAACTGCAGCTAGCTAGTGCTTGTAGCCAGAGGGCTATATCCTCAGATGGTGTAAAATGAGTGAATGTGGAGGAAATTACAGACTTCTCAGGAACAGACATTTAAATGTGAGATGACTGGCCTGAGAATACGCCTGCTATTGCAAACCTTCTCTTACAAAAATGGACTCAGTGATTTTGTGTGACTGTGAACACAAGAAATGCATAACATCTAATAAATTCAGAGGAAGACAGATGTGTAAAGTCTTAAAGACAGATTTATTAAATAAAGCAGTCTAAGAGAATTTTCTAATAATATAGAAGACAATTATTTCTTACTGATGCACATGGAACTATTATGCCTGAATCCACTCAGAGACACCTTTGTAGCTCCTACATGCTTCTTACAGAGATGTTGGAGGAGGTGAGAAGACAGCTGGAGTGCAGAGAGAAGGCCAGACACCAACCTGTTGCAGAGTGCCTTTATCTTGTATTGCTCAGGTCCTTTCTTTTGCAGTTCTGCAGCCTGCCTTCCACTTGCAGGTCTGTTACCTTTCACTGAAGCTGCCGCCACAGTATTTTAACCTGTTCTCCTGTTGTTGTTTTCATGCTATTATTTTCATGGCATTGCACCTGCAAACTCTGATATTATTCTTACGTCTGATTTCTCATGGGAAGCAACTCTTAACAGAGCAAGAATGACTCCTTCCTTTTCCTTGCTTTTTCCCACCCTTTCCTTTACAGCTGGGAAATATATAAATATATACATATATAATATAAAGTACATCATTTTTCTACTGGATCTTCTTTAATATTGTCCAAGAGATTCTTTCATTCTTCTTCACACAGACTAGTACCTTTCTCTTCAAATAGCCTCACTGATTTTAAGGTGCTATGGAGGGTCAAACTTCATTCAACATCTATAAGAGCCCCTTGTGGGCATAGTGGAAGAAAACAGTTTCCACAAGAGATGTGTAATAGAATTTGTAATGCAAAATGTTTAATGTCAGTTCTTATTTGAAACATGAAGACCATTTTAATAAAAGTTTAATAATAGTATTTGTCCTTCTCTTAGGTCTATCAAAATGAGAATACAGGCTCAACACATTTATTCCAAGGAGAATTAGAAGATAAAGAACATTGGTTTTAAAGTTAGTATCACTAAGGATTTTTAAAAATGTATATAAATTATTCTTTTTTTTTTCCTAAAGATTTAATTCTGTGTAAGTTTCTATTGCAGCTGCCATTATAAAATCTCAGGATTAGATAAAATTTTAACTACATTTCTTGATTTGCTTTCATGCCTTCTCACTTCAGTATAAAGTTTGGTACTAAAATGAATTTTATCTGTGATAATATTAGAATCACAACTTGCCATTAGGGACATTAAACAGTAGCAGATTACTAAGTGAGCTATATTTTATTAGTTAATATTCAACCTAAGTCATAATGCTATCTTAAAATTCATATTAATTTTCCATTTTATATAGGGCATCCTTTGTTTATGGGGTTGATCTTCTTGCTTGTATAGTACCCTGCAAGAATGACACCATTCAGCTAAATATAATTATGTTGTGTTGTAAAGACCTGTGTGAATCTTTGCCTTTTTGAAACACCTTGCAATAAGAACTAGTTTCCTTTGTTGTTCACTGATGTATTAGAGTTACAAAGCTCTGCAGCGACAAATTAACCATTGGGTTTTCTTCCATTTTACTTCATGAGTTGAGCATTATCAAAGAAGGGCCGAGGGGAAAGAATTGAATGCACTGTATTGACACACTGACAGCAAAAGTAATCCATCAGTACAGTGTCTTTTTTCTCTTTTTAATATATTTTTATTTTTTTTAATTTATTTTTAATGAAATGTGCATTGCTGTCAATTCTGCAGGTTTTCTGTGAGCAGGACTCTAGTCATCAACAGTTCTGGATATCAAATGATTGCAAGATTATACCAGTCAGATGAAAAAAGTCTTTGGTCCCTGCAGTGTTTTTATTCTACAGTGGAAAAATTGTTCTTTCCTTGCAGCAAACCAGGCTCAGCTTCCCTTTAATTAGACATTTCTAGTTTCCCAGGATCTTGAAGCTTTTCTCTTTTAAAAGAACTTTACCTCCCAGTGTTCACAACTTGCTAATATTCTTCTGAGTTAGAAGGAAAGTTTACTAAGCATCTGTTTGAAGTAAGGCTGACAAGTAAATGTCACTGAACATCATGGGAGTGGCAGAAGCAAGGTGCTCCACTATCTGTAACAACAGTCCCATCATCGGCTTGGTGTCCTGAACTCACCCTCTGAGGTCTGTTTGTAGAGGTTTTATGCCTTAGTTCAAGTCATCTCTTCTTACTGCCATAAAAATTCTTCAGAAAGAAAAGGCCTAAGGATTCAAACTAATTTTACCAAAAGTAAGTCTATTAGGTGGGCTAGCTCCAGAGACAATTTCAACTAAACAGAAGATACCTGCCACTATTTTTCAGTCTCCAAAATTTAACTCTTAAAACTTCAGTCATACTGAAAAGGCACCAAATTTATTTCCTTCTCTAATATAAAAACCAAACTTCCTAACATGAAGAAGTCAATAGATTTTTAAGTTGTGTTCAGTCCAGTGTTCATGTTCTAGATTGTCAATTTTCCAGCCCTGAAATAGATTTTTACATATATACATAAAGGAACCAGAGGCAGTTTCTCTGTACTAACCTTCCATAAGACTGAATTGGTAGAGATGGGGAAAGTATGAAGAGGAAGGGAATGATTCCTCCTGGTTTTAGGACTAGCTGAGCAAACAAGGACTCTTGGCTACTACAGCTGGCTATGAGAAGTGATTACTGAGCCAGGTGATTATTTCTAGGGAAGAACTCTGGCTTCATTCTGAAAGAGCTAACATCTGGCAGACACTCATATCCTGACAGCAGGGAGGCTTCCCTCCCTGTTTTCATGCACAGAAAAGTCAGTCAGGGTTGGCTGAAGCATGCTCTGGAGAATGTTTCCATCCCTGGGGTTCAGTGCTGAATGCAGCAAGAGGAGTTGGAGGAATTCAGTGGTTGTCTCATTTGTGCGTGGGAGGGAAAGTGTCACCACCATCCCTGGGTTCAGGAAACAACCAGGACCTCTGGAGTGGTGATGATGGTTTCTCTCTGTGCTATGGAGTGTAAGGAAGATGTTTTCCAACACTTCTTTTTTCATGAGCATCCTCCTACGTCAGAGAGAAAAGAGTCTGGTAGGAATCTTATTTCCCTCTTTCCTGTGTCAGTGCTCCAATGAAAGGTCATGAAGCATGGCGTAAAAAACAAACCATGCTTATTTTGTATTCTTACTGTGCCAGGAAAGGACACACAGTCTGTCTCTAAGGGGGTCTGATTTATTCAGTCCCCAAACCACTGTTTACATAACGAGTTTACGTATTTCATTGTAGGCTTCAGTCTCATTGACATTCATTGTCTCCACTGTGGTCTCAGATGATCTCAAGATTTCAGATAACAGCTTCAGTGTCTGATCAATAAGCAGGGTACACATGAAGCCCAGAAATACCACACTAATATTTATCTTGACAGATAGATTCACTCCACAAAGCTTTTTCTTTTTTTTTTCTGGAAAAAATGTATGACACCCACTTGGGAATGGTGTACAGCCTCATGAGAATTTTATCAGGTATGAGGCAGATATTTTATTAGAAAAGGAAAGACCCCCATCCGTGAAGCTTCTTGCCATATCTTGCTATACTATTCCCAGGCACTGGGAATACTGTTCTTTGCATCACAGAATTTTGCTCCAGCACCTACCCATAAGCAGATGCTGAAACACTCTTATTTTCATTACTTCAAGAACACCTCAGTTTGCTTGTAAATCAGACCTCAGTGAAAAGATATATAATGTCAACAGGCAGTTTTGACAACCATTAAGAACAACTAGGAGGAACAAAACTAGTTGTTGAAGCCTTAATAAAACTTAGTAAAACTCCGCAAATCTGCAACAGCCTGAACAAAACCTTTTTCCTGTATTTCATTTTATTCCTTTCAGCTATCAAACACAGGTCCTCAGTAATTACTGTTAGATCATCCAACCAAGCCTCCTGTAAATCCTGCTCTATTAAGTTTACCTGGTTTTATCTGCTCTTGGAATTAATATCATATTTAACAAAAAGGTTATTCGTGTTTGGCTAAACCAGGTTTCCTGGGAAGACAGTGGAAGATATATCATGTGCTCATTAATCTACCATCACTGGAAGAGTTTTGCCACTTGCTTCCATTTCTGGTGCTTATATTCTTTTTTTCTTCCTAAAGAGCTCTTTTAGTGCCTCTCATTTCCCTTCCATGAAAGCATTTCCACACTGTAATGAAGCCACCCCGGTACTACCCTCGGCTCTCATGGAATTTCACAGATTTACAGGCTAGCTGAGGTGGGAAGACATCTCTGGAGACCATCAGCTCAGAGCAAGGTCACCTAAAGAAGGCTGCTCAGGACTGTGTCTGAACAGGTTTTAAATAAATCTCAAATAATATAAATAAATAATGAATAAACCGTTGGTTTTGTTACTGTTATTCTGACAAGAAAATAGAGCATAAGAAATCAGTATCATTGGTACTCTCAACATCACGTGGTAATGACAGCACTTAAACACATAACCAGGCAATGAAAAAGTCAGGGATTTTCCTTGAGTAAGAGGGAACAGCCACATGCTGTCTGTCCTGACTGGTGAAAAATTAGATTAAAAAACCTGAAATGTTCTCAGCCAAATCTGAGGGCACTGTGAAGATACATATAGGAGCATTGGGCATGTGCGTTTCTGTTTTCAGAGGGGAAATGACAAAATTATATTGCCTCTGTACTGGTTATGAATTTGAGGGATAAAACACAAACAGCAGAGTTACGATGTTTAGAAGAGAGAAGAAGAAGAAAAAAATATCCTCTATGAGACAAAAGGGAGCTTTGAGTCAGTAAAGATAGTAGTCACCTCACCTAAGTGTCTCACAGTTAGATTTTTAGTGACAAGGTGGCTGTTTAGTCCACCTGTACTGTCACTGGAGAAAGATGGACTAGTTTCAACGTAACTTCTTTCCACTTGTCTTAGACATCAACCGAGTCAGAGTCTGCAGATTCCTGTCTCTCATTGACTCAAAACAGTCTAAAAGGACTAGTTTTGCATTGAATGTTAATTTATACATCAATTACATTAAATGCAGTTAATTGCACATTCAAGTTGTAAACCTGTAAATGGGTAAGAGAATCACAACTCTTTGTTCAATCAAATCAAAGGTGTGTCCCAAGATCAGGTGACAGCAACACTCACCTTTAGTTTTGAAGAGGTTTCTAGAGCTCAGTCATTTGCGTTATAAGAAAAAGAAATATGTTGAGCATCAGTCTGTTTTTCTATTGCCTTAATTTCATTTGGCAAAAATTATCTTATCAAAAGATGAATTACCAAATTGGAAACCTGGCTTTTAATCAAAATTTTATTTGTACTCTGAATGTTTTACTTCTTTGAATTTTCTTTAATAACTCTGATATTTGTTAAGAGTGAAGCATTAAAGTCTGTTCATTAATAGAACATCCTAAATTTGGCACTTGTTTCTAACAAGGAAGAGTGCAACTAGACATATCATATTAACAATTAGGTTGGTAAATATAGATCAGAATCTTAATACTTCACATTTTTTCACCATGTTTTCTATGGAAATGAGGCCTAACTGCTCAGATTTCATATGTATATCCATCTTCCTGTCTGTGACACTAAGAACTTTTGAACCCTCTAATTACAACCAAATCTGACAGAGGGTCAAGCCCATTATAGTCCTGCAGATCTCAGCACTGCCATATGAGATAGAACTCCTATCACTGCCCTCATTAAATGAAAGACGGCAGCAAGAATTCAAACTTTTCCAATGAAACTAAGTTGGATAAATATATCAAAAATGCTACTCCTGAAGCAAGTTATTATTGCACTAGAAAATAAATTTCTTCACATTAATAAGGAGCTGTTCCTGTTGGTTTTTTTGGGGAGAGTTCTTGGTGATAGATGCTAAATTGAAAAAGGCAAAATTAAATTCTAATTTTAAATGCATAAAAGAAGTGGTTTACGTCTTGCTGTCTCAGCTAGGTTTGTACCCCATTATATTTGAGCACAGATCTGTGATTGTCTGGGGAAAAGAGCATCTTCTGTCACAGAGGGATAATATATCAGTATTGTATCTTCATGTATAAACTAAACATTGTGCTTCACGAACTGAAATTCATGCTCCATGAACAAAATAATTGATCTTATTAAAGGCAAATTAAGGAGTGGAGAAGTTGCCAACTGACAGTATTTATTTTGCATAAGCACAAAATGATCCCACTTTTTATTATTATTGTTGTTGTTGATAATAATAACAATAATCTTCCTTCTAAAAACTCCTAGAATACAGCATTGGTTAACTAACAGAATTTCTGAAGTTGTGTAGGTCTATGTTCAGCATTCCAGTCAGAGGGTAGAATGGTAAAATAGACGTGGTAGAAAGGGATCTGCAGACACCTACTCTGTTCCCCCACACTCCACGTAAGTCCAGCATCAAAGTGGGGGTGTATTGCTCCAGTCAAGTTTTGAAAATGTCTAAGAATATCCCCATAAGTTCAGTGGGGCCCTGTTGCAAAGCTTCAGCCCCTTATGGTAAAGATTTTTTTTTCCTTGTGCCCAGGTGTAATTTCCCCTGCTCTGATGTCTCCCTGTTGCTTGCTGTCTGCTATGCACTGTGCACTGCCTCATTCCACTACTCCATTGCCCAGGAAATTTGCGGATGCTCCATCCCTGGAAGTGTTCAAGGGCATGCCTGGATGAGACTTTGAGGATCTTGGTGTGGTGGAAAGTGTCCCTGCCTGCATTAGGGTGTTGGAACTAGATGGTCTGTAGGGTCCCTTCCAACCCATGCCATTCTATGATTCTCCATCACCTCCCACTGGGCAGCTGTAGACAGCAGTAAGGTCCCTTTCCCCTCTCATCTCTGGGCTGAACAAGTCCTAGACCTGAAAACTCTCCTCAGAGGGCAAGTACTCTAGCCCTGATGGCCTTGGTGGTGCCCCCTTACCTTGCTTTCATTTATTGATGCCTTTCTTATACTCAAGACCCAGAACTGGACCCACTGTTCCAGATGTATGTCACAAATGCTGGGTTGGGAAGAAGAGCAGTTACCTGGATCTGCTGGCTGCACTGTTACTGCTGCAGCCCCATGCATGGTTAACCTTCACTACTGCTACCTTGGCATCCAGAAAACTGTTCTAGTGAAGAATAATTAATGTTTAGCCACACAGAATATCACATCCCAAAGCATTATAATATAATAGCATTAAGATCCAAAGGTGCACTATTAGAACAACTTTTTCAGACCACCATAGTCATAAGCATACTTTCTTTTTAGAGAAGATAAAAATATTACAAAACAGTGTTTGATTTATGTGTTCATCCAAGCTAGCCATAATCACCTAGGAGACAAATAAATAAATAGAGCTTTTTCACTACGATGCTCTAGACTAGAAACCACAGACCTCACACCAAAGTGTGAGACAAGAGCCTCATAAATAAGAGTAAAATGTGACAACTTTTTTTCTTTAACTTGTATTTTAATCAGCTTTTAAGCAAAAGCAAATCTTTCCAGCACAAAATGCGGATTGTGTTCAATAAAATTTTAAAAACCAGTCAATTCATTTTGATGCAGAACTAGAATTCTGTAAGAATATTCTAAGAACAACTAGAATATAGAATTTGAGATCAAAAGTGATGAAATGCTTTGATTTCACCTTATTTTTCTATTCTTGACTTCAGTATGGGGTCTGGGCATTGTACTAAGAGTCTGTCCTGACAGGGTTGTTACCTAAAGCCGAACAGTGTTGAAGCACCTGTCTGTCCATGCTACATCTTTTCTTCTGTTAGCTCCTCCTCATCATCTGAACATCTTTGCTGAGGTCCCATCTATCTTCTCAGATGACATCCAGTGGCCACAGTCTCTCCTTCATACAAGCCATTCAGGTGCCGCAGTTGAGCCAGCACACACCCAAAGGCAGAGAGCTGACAAGTCCTCAAAATTTCCAGGTATGAAAAGTCATGAAGCAGAAGAAGCTTTGAGGGTGTGTAAGATGTCCACAAGACTTACATGTGCACCTACATATAATCTGTTACATTTAAGAGCCCTTAAAATGGATTTGGAAAGAATATTTTCAAAAGCATTTTTCCCATCACCACCATTTACAGAGCAAAGTATTGAACGTTTTCCTGCAGCTTACAAATCACTATGCATGGGGAATTTCAGTATCTGGCATCGGTTAGAAGCATGTAACATACATTGAGGAAGGAAGTTGATCCCTGGATAACTCATTTACTTAACGAGTAGAGGCAAAGACTTTACTCATTTCCTCCTGCTCTAGCACTGAGATGGCAACCTCACTACTCAGCTATCCCAGCAATGCTTTTAACCCTTAGCCCTGAGGTTGGCATGTAGACACTGAATTTTCTGCTCAGCTGGCTCTCTAGTAGTTCAGCCTTGCTGTGAAGTGTACTTCCCTGTTTTGTGCCAGGTTATCTCTGAAAATGCTTATGTTCAGAGAGCCTCATTAATAATGTTATATTATTCAGAAGTCACCCTTGTGCATCATGTCCTTCACCATGTGTTTTAACATATAAAAAACAGCTTTTCCAAAGATGCATTTGTTCTTGAAACGGAGGAGAATGTATAATTCTAGGACAGCTCATTCCAGACACACAAAAACAAATATTGAAGCTTGATTATTTAAGCAGAAAATACAGAATCAAAGAATCACAGAATGGTTTGATTGGAAGGGATCATTTAGTTCCAACACCCCTGCCCTCAGCAGGACACCTTCCACTAGACCAGGTTGCTCAAAGCCTTTTGCAGCCTGGCCTTGAATACTTCCAGAGACTGGGCATCCACAGATTCTCTGGGAAACCTGTGCTAGTGCCTCACCAGCCTGACAGTAAAGAATATTTTTTTAATATCCAATTAATATCCAATCTAAACATAAATGTGTGTATGTAAATATATATATACTCTCTCTATATATATATATATCCTGCCCCGCTTTGAAAGTAATCCCATTTGTCTGAATTATTGCACTCTACCCATTAACCACTCCAACCCACAGCTGAGCAATAAGTGCTGGAAAATCAGTTATCCAGTCCTTATACGTTTTGTGCACCTCTTCTAGAAGGAAGAGGTTTTAAAATTAGGACAAAATCTTCCCCAGAACTGACTTGGATCCAGCAACACAATTATATGCATATTCAACTTTAAAATTACACATTGTAGTACAGCTACTTATTAACTGTACCTCTGCAGAGCTACCAGCAAGCCACAAATGTATTGCTCTCTGGGTAATTTAGTTATGTAAGACACATCCTATTAAACAAATCAAGAAAGTATATTGAGAAAGCTGGTATGAATAAACAGATTGCAGAAACTGAATTGCAGCAACTTTACTGCTGAACAAGTTGGAGGCAATCTCTGTTAGGCAGTCGCTTATATCTTCCTAGCAGGTTGGAAATATAAAACAAAATGAACTAATTTATTTTAGGGAAGTGAAGTAACTTTATTTCTCAGCAGTAAGCCAAGGGGCCCCACTAACTCATTTTCTCACAGACACATGTACGTGATATTAAACTGCAAATCTTTGAGAGTTGTAAGAATATAAAACTATCTCCATGAAATTAAATATATATAGTGAAGAACAAAACTCCAAGATATTCCATCAGAAATAGATAATAAATAAAGCAACATTTGGGAATTAAATTAAGTAATAAAAATAATTTTAAAAACTTTTCAAATAATACCACTATGAATAAAACAAAGGCAAAATTTTGATCAAGAAACAAATGACCATCTAGAAGGCAAATGATTGTGTTTCAGTAGAAATTAATGCATGATGTAAAAGCTTCATGTTACTGAAGACCTGGTTTAAAAAAGAGAAAAAAAATTAAAAAAGAAAGAAAAAAGTTTTTCTGGCTTTTCTCATTCCCTCATTCCAAGACTGACACTTCTGTGGCAAATGCTCTGGTGAGATTTCCTGTGGAGGTGGGTGGAGAGAAGATAAAGTAAACACTCAAAGGATGAAGTGTTGCCCCACAGCACACAGCTGGACATTGCAAATTAAGGAAGGCTGACAAGCATTGGATCGTATAAATTATATCCCGGAGATTTGCAGGAAGCCACAAGGGACAACAGAAAGCCTTAGGAGGAGTCTTTTTGACATAATGTTTTGCATGGAGGAGAAGGAACTAAGTAAAGGAGCCAAGAACATAATTAATTTGGGTTGTATTAAAAGTTCTGGTAGAAGTTTGAAAAACAGCTACACGTTGAGAGGGAGGAACAAGTGCCATGGTATAGAGGTTCACTTCAAACTAACCTGTATTTTTCAGGCCTTAACCTGAGTGAGGCATTCAGACCTTGAATTTCCTAAGCAAAAACTGCCCTGAAGTACACACTGCCTAGTTATAAATAAAACAGCTGCAATTACCAAAATGACTGTCCCTGCTGAAGATGTGCATTTCAGTCCTCTGATCAGCAACACACAGATGGGCACTCAGCAGGCAGGGATGCAGAAGCAACACATCCATCATGGTGACAGTGACAAGCTGTTCCAACTCAAACTTCAGATGCTGCTCTGCTTGGAAAGTTCATAATCTAGAAAGAGAACTGCAGAAGATCCTGAAGTAGACAAACACAGCATGGTGGAGTAGGCTGGAGGAAGGGATAGACACCCCCTCTTTTGGGAACCCCTTGCATCGAGGAGAGAAGGCACCAGGACGACCTTCTAGCAGTCTTCCAGTACCTTAAGAGGGCTACAAGAAAGCTGGAGATGGACTTTTTACAAGGGCATGGAGTGATAGGATAAGGGATTATGGCTTCACATGGAAAGAGGGTACTTTAAAATATTAGGAAGAAATTCTTTACTGTCAGGGTGGTGAGGACTGGGACAGGTTGCCCAGATGTGCCTGTCCCATCCCTGAAAGCGTTCAAGGCCAAGCTAGATGGGGCTTTGATCAAGCTGGTCTGGTGGAAAGTGCCCCTGCCCATAGCAGGGGATTGAAACTAGATCATCTTTAAGGTGCCTTCCAAAACAACCCATTCTATGATTCTGTATTTTGGATTCTAAGACACAGGGTGAAGAAGAAGAGGGTTTTGACAAAAGAGGAGAGTTTTTGGCAAACTGGAAGAGATGACAGGATTAGGAATGTCTCTAAGGACACCATCAGAGTCTGCAATGATATTGAGAGTCAGCCAAGCACTCATTGAGATGAGACAAAGGTGCCTGGGGAATAACACACTGTTGATAACACCAATATTCACAGAGTCCAATAAACGAACTGTCTTTTGTGATCTACATGGGAAAAGCAGGCTCAACATTTGGCATAAACTGAGCCCTCAAGGAATCTATTGCTCTAGTCTCCGTATGTCCTCTGGCTGCCCCCAGCATGACGCACAGCAAGTCTGACGGCAACAAAGACAAATGGCAATGACTTTTAGGACAAATACCCTACAACTCTCATGGACACTGCAACAGTTCCCAAACAATGCAACCCAGCCCAGACCCTGCTAATTTAAGAATTCATTTGTCATTCACTCCTCTGTCTGAAGCAATTTGGTGAGTAAAAAAAGGACTTCGGTTTAAAACACAGCAATTATACTTTTTTGGGGAAGGGTTGTTTTTATTTTAATTTTCCATTTCTTCCTTATTTTTAGTTAAGTGTGCAACTACTTTTATCTGAGTGATATCCAAATCTCTTCTAAAGAAACTTGCTGAGTGCAGGTCACAAGCTGGTTTTCAGCACTGTCTGTAATCAGAATTCAAGCTGACTAAATATTCAAGCTGGGGCAGCCAGCATAGAAATGGTCTTAATATTTTCACTTTAAATTGAATTAAGAGTGCATAGACCTTACTTGATCAGAACAGCTACTAATTTCTCCTGAGAAAACCTATATACAATATTTTTGTAAGATTAGAAATCTTTTTCTCTCTGTTCTAAAAAGGTAAGTGAAAACAGTTGGACCGGAACAAAAGAAATTATCTACAGGATCTTGGAGAACTCTGGTGTTTATGCCTCTGGGCTCCCATCTTCTAACACATACATGTGCCTTGTCAATCATGCTTAGAGCATTGGATGAAAGATTTTACAGGACAAGGCTAGCTCTGCTGAAGCAAATTTTAGGCATAAATACTTATGATTTTTCACAGAAGATAGAACAAGAAACAAGCACTCCTAACTGACACATTGCCCTCTGTGCTTAAAATTCAGCTGGTTTGTTCTAATTGTCTTTAGAATAGAGAAAAGGACTCAGCAGCCATCCGTTCTGCTCAGGCCAGCACCAGCAAAATTCCAGCTCTTTTCAAATATCCTTATGGGTCCCTTCCAGCTCAGAATATTCTGTGATTTTATGATCATTTTTCATCTTGTTTATAAAGTCTGCCAAGTTCCCAAAGAATTGAGGTCTTGCTCAGCTTTGCCCTGATTGCAAACAGATAGGGAAAAACATTAGCAGCAAGGAGCCCATATCTGTTTGGATCAAATGCTTTTGTGTGGGCACAGAATACCAAAAGGCTCCTTCACTCATCCATTCAACCACTCGGGTCTGAAAGACAAACTCTGTCAGTGCTGCAAGGGCAGAGCAGGGGAATTTTTTATCAGTGACAAGCTCTGCTGCTGCTTTCACTGGTGTGACACCAGAATAACTTCCTTTGGTGAGTGCATTAAATAAATCTAGGTCACTACCAAGGATGCTAAAAAGATTTTCTACTTGTAGATACATATTTCATACATATATATGTGTGTGTGTGATTTGAAACTTTTGAGAAAAAATTGTCAAGCAATCATCAACTGTGGCCTGGAGCCACAGAAGAGTGAGTTACAATAATAAATTGTTTTCCGTTGTGTTAAAACTCCTCTTAAACTATATTTTACCAGATACCATGGCAGATGGTGGACCTCTTATCTGTGAAATCTCCCATCATACACATCACTCTGATAGAAACAGAAAAATAATTTGGTCGGTTCCTCCAAATTCTTCTGTCATTTTAGACTGTATTTATGAAAAGGGAACAGTGTTTCTGCCAAAGGTAATATTAATGTAAGTTAACATGAATTCCTGCAATTAAATCTCCCTGAGAAACTCTGAAAGGAAACATACTTCTTCAGTGGTTTTAACCCAAAACACAGACATCTGAAAGCAAATCTGAGTGCACAGAAAGGTGACAAACCACTTGGTTTCCGTTCTCTGAAGAGGGAAAACAGCATTAAAAAAACTATTAAATTGGTCCAGCCCGAGGGAATGGAAAAGACAAAAAAAAAAAAACTTAAATACTTACTAAGTGGTGATACACTGAGGGGAGGGAGGGGTTTTTATCTGGTGAGGGCAAGGGCAGGTCACTCAGAGACCCGCAGGTGGAGGCTGAGGTTCACCCACAGAGAGCCAGCCTACACCAGCTTCCCAGAGCACAGATTTTTTTTGTTGTTTTGTGAGAAGGCAATTGAGATCCCATCTCCCAGCCAAGAGGATTGTTTTTACTTGTATCAAAATCAAATTATAAAATAAAGCCCCAGCCAAAACCACAAAACTATCCTGTTTTTTTGTTACAACTGGATGAAGCCACCACTCAGCTCTACGTGGTTTCCACACAAAAACATAAATTATACATAGGTTTGCCAATAGGAAGAAGAACACATCTCCCATTCAGAGTTAAACATGAATGAAAGATGCATGTTTATGGGCTTCTTCATAAAGCTTTTCTACAGCTGTATTTGTCTTATAAATAGAACAAGTCAAATAAGTTGCACAGCAATATCCATTCAAAAGTGGTCCCTCTGTATTTTTCCACCAATTCATCCTATTTTTTTCATAAAAATTGACCCTTTGTTTGAAAGTTTTTTGTCAATATCTTGTTTGAGCACTTGTACAGTAAAATCCCAGCTCTTTCCAAGTAGGCAATGTGATTAGCCATTATTTTTTACATGTCAGTAAATACAAAATCCTAAAATAGTCTCCACGTTGTGAGTGGTAAATGAAACACCAGAAACTAAAGAATACTACACTATAAATAGTTTTCTGGGGACACTTTCTGGATGAACTTTTCATGTGAAAATCCAAAAAACTTTCAGGACTTTAAAATGTTTTCAACCATAAAAAGCAGCTTTTCCAGTATTTACAAATACAAATAAATTTTCTTTAAGCCAATCTTGGCATTGTTATCTAGAAAATATTAAGCTATTCTTTCTACTATCTAATTAACCCTAAACACAAGTGTATTTATCCCTTAAGTCTTAAAAAATATATCCTCCAACTGTTATGGTATTATAAAAGTTTTTAATTACACTCCTTCAAACTGTAATTGTAAATGAAATGAAGGAATAGGGGGATAGGGCTTTTTAGCAAAAAAAAAAAAAGGGGCAATAATTACAGGATAGCAAGATATTCTGCAAGCTGACCTAGAAACCAAACAACTACACTGCATTCAAGTTGAATAATATAACCACCAACTACACAGAGCTGAGGTTTGAGGTCAGGACTTCAGCATTGCATTAGTCTTGACCTCACCCATTGCTGTCCTTGAGCAACAAGCAAGGTGGAGGAAATAGCTCCTACTCTAAGGGGACCAGCTGAAAGACCAGATGGATACCTCCAGATCTCACAGTGAATGCCAGAGCAAGGATCTTCCTGTTCAGTTCAGATGAGATATCAGACCTTGTGACTTCTTGATCACAGACCATCTAAGAAATACATCAGTGTAAAGTAGAGAAACCAGCCTTTACTGAGAATATATATAGACCTAAGTGAGAGAACACCTTAAAGCTGGTACAACCCAGCCCTATCGCCAGCATTTTTCTTTATAAGAAACAGCTGTAAGTTACTTTCCAGGTGCAAAGACCAAAGGAGTTGCCCAAATGAGGCAACAGAGGAAGGACAATTCAAAGGACTCCAAAAAACCTCAGTCATTCAAAAGCAATGAGACAGGGAAATTATTAAAGCTAGAAAAAAAATAAAAATAATTTAAAAAAAAAGTAGAAATAAGTAGTCCCTTCTGCTCACTGTAATACCAAGGCTTGCAAAGCCATGGTTTGATTTGCTTTCCATACAGCCACAGCTATTTAATAACCCAGGTTGTCACCCCACAAATTCAACAGATGCAGAGTGGTGGAGTGTTCACAGGCCTCTTTGCACAGGGTTGATTAAATGCTTGATAAATTAATAATGACCAAGAGAACTGGCTGAGAAAACTACTGTAATCTTCCAGGGCAGCAACAGCTGTGGAAATGACCTTTATGTAACACAGTCCCCATAAAACTATTTGATGGGAAACTTAAAATGCTTCCATATAGTTCTTTCCCCAAAAAGATTCTTCATGGTCTAAGTTCCTACACAACTTTTATCTTCCCTCTGGGTCATGTTCTCTCCGTAGTGTTGTCTGTGAAACCTGCTACAGGAGAAAAACCCCACCAGAGAGAGATCAGTGCTCATGAACACCAAGGGAAGGTGGCGCCCAGCAGGAACAGTTCCCCATCAGTAAAGAATTGTGAGGGCCCTCATGGTGAGATGAAGGATCACCAAGCCAACAGAGCAGAAATGGCCATAAACAAGGTGAGAACCAAGTAAGAGAAAAGGGCTTGGTGAGAGACTACCACCTCGAGCCAGACCCTGCCTGGGTGAAAAAGGACCCTCAGTGGTGGGTGGTACTCATGTCCTTGAGTGCACACAGCGTGCAGCACAGCAGTTGTTCATAATGGGCTATGACTAATTATTTTCATTTGCCAGAACATTTAGAACCATATTTCTCAAACAGCAAGAGAAGGGTAACAAGACCCAAGGGCAGTTAGCATACCACTTACCTGTTATTAGAGCACACGATTAATGTGTCTGTGGGAACGTGAATATTAACTGAGCAGCTGGAATAAAAGGGCATTCAAATGCCAAGAAAAATTAATTGTATAAAAGCATAAAACAGTGATGAATCCATCAAACACCAGCACACTAACAGAGACAAGATAGGTAGGTCAATGCAGCAGGCATCTGCCCTTGAAGCAATGACTGGATCTAGGGATCAGAATGAAACTCCTGCTCCCTGGAGTCTTCATTGAGTCCTCTCACCCACATGGTCCAATGGCATGGCCAGACATGCTGTGCTGCCTTGGCTGAAGAGATTACAGCCTTGGCATGTCCCTGGCCATTTGTCCCCACCTGTCCCTCCCACTACATCTGATGCTAGTTACTACCCTTCCATAGGCATCAGCAAAAACCATGCTAGTATCCAGGTTTATCTATGACTTTTTGATGCATTTTACTTGTTCACATCTTTACAGAGGATATTTTGACATCCTGCAACTCAGAAAAACTACATCAGCAGACCTTAGGCGGAGGTGAGGAAGACTGGCCATCAGGATGGTGGGCCAAGCACTTTTACACCAGCTGAGCTACAGCCAGATTGGCTTGATGGACTGCACCTGAAAACAGGAAAAACTCTTCAGTAAGTGACCTTGCAGTATCAACCAAGTGACACAAACATCTTTTTTTATCAAGATTTGGGCCAAAGTCTCTCCAATCAGGGACTCAGATGGTTTCACCATTACTGTGTTGGATAACCCAGAATGTCAACACTCTTCTGCTTCCATTCCTCCCAACAAAAGGAATTTGTCCCAGAAATTTGGGGGGTTTGAGTGAACCTACAAGCAGTCAGATGTCTGCCTTAGAAATCCAGGTGAAGAGGCAGTTTTCATTTAAGATGTGGTATACTGTAGGTTCATGGGTTGTACTTGTGACATGGTGATTGTGCAGTACAGAAGAGGATCTACAGCCACAGCTGTCTGTCACTGATCAAAGGCACCCATATAAGATCCCAGCAAGGAAGCACCATGTCAAAGTCAGGTCAGCACAACAATACTATCAAAGCTGCTGCTATACACAGTTGAATGCTTTCAGGCACACTCTTGTAATACACTTCACTCCAGCACATAAAAATTAAATCCAGAAGCAGAAAAAAGTGAAGAGCAGAGTGCATACAACATCAGAAATGACTGTTTGAGATCTGTCATGCGGATCTTGTGGGAGAGGAAGCTGTGTCTATGCCAGCCTGCTGAGAGGACTAGTGTCACCCAGAAATCAGGACAAACATGCTGGCAGAACTCAAGCAGAACACGCACCTGCAGCAATGCACCTCCTGGCCAGGACTGCTGCCTTTCAGAAGTGGGGATTTCAGCACCATACACAGATTTCTCTGAGCACTTGCATATCATACAACCCATAGAGGGTCCTACAAAGTCTCTATTTTGTGTGGTAAAAGTGGCCAATATGTTTTCGCTGCATGTGAAAGAGGACTTGCTAATTGATTTCAAGAGTGGTACCTTTAGAGACTAATTATTATTGCTCTTTATCCAATCACACACACACAAATGCTGGCTCTGCTGACAATTGGTGACTTGGTACAAAACCCAAAATGTTAAAATGAAAATATCCCCCACAAAGGCTAGCTGCAAAAACATTTGCAGTAAATGAGCTGTTTTCAGCACAAATCCAAACCACAGCCCCACACCAGCTACTATGAAGAAAATTAACTCCATTCCAGACAAAACCAATGCAAGCAAGGTAAGATTTATAGCACTTCTACAACATTCTCATCAGAAAGTAACTTTGTTATCTGTTCTTGGGAAGTGTCTCTTCCTGCATTTTAAAGCCAGAAAGAAATATGACATTGAGAGATCTGGGATCATGAGGGCTACTCAAGAGGCCCAGATTCCCTCTTTCAAAATCGTGTGAAAAATTCCATCATCAGTCCGGAAAGCAAGGCTGGTAAATTTGTCTTCTGTGTACCAAAAGCAATTCATTTGAAATGAACATTTCTAGCAGAGGCATTCCCAGTTTCCTTGCCAGAGTTTCTACCCTATGGAGCAATTACACCTTATTTGGCTCAGCTCAAGGTATAAAATATTTCCTGAGTAGCAGATACAGAATAAATGACTAATGGTAGGAAGAAGTGGAAAAAAGTTGGGAGATCTGCAAGCTTGTGCAAGGGCCCTGTTCCTCAAGTAACAACTGCAGTTTGTGTGGTTTTTGCCCTGCACCTTTCTTTCTCTGCTCTTCAGTTATACCAAGGACAAGATGAGCTGTTTCTGTGCCCTTGCAGCAATGGTGACAAAGAGAAAAAGTAACCTCTTAAAACATTAATGACAAGCTATTTCAGCTCTTTGTTCTGAAAAAAACAAACAAACAAACAAAAAACACAGAACAAAACAAAACAAAAAACCAACAAACAAACCCACACTGAGGGGGTTACCATGAAACAGCCCTTTCTCAAAGTAAGCTAAGAAAAAGCAAAATATATCTATGGGTACCCATGAATTATTATTTTGCCTGATGTGCAGGTAATATGCACATGTGAATCCCAAGTCCCTGGACAAAGCAGAGCTTGGGATCCCCCATTTCTGCTCAAAACAGCTCCAGGAGGTTCCATACTACTCTTTTGTAAGAAAGGATTCAGTTATTGCAGTTAACAACAGCATAAGACCCTCAAAAGGATAGAAAGAATATCCCATGGGCAAAAAGCAATTCAATTTTGCCATATAAATGATTTACTGTGAGTTTTTGGCTCAGCTCTGCAATTCAGATTGAAATTCACCCCAACAGTCACTTTCCGTATGTCTGAAATCATGTGATACTCATTCTTGTCAGTACAATGCAATAATGACTGACTTGCAGGTTGACCAAATACTTTCCACAGTTGCAAAGAACAGATGTTACACCATTCCCTCTGGACATTAAAGATAGAAATAATTGGTCTTTGTGCTAATATACTGACTTCTATTGCCCCATGATCTCAACACTCTTTCAATATCCCTACTGTCTCCTATGAAATAGGAACAACAATCCATTAACACAGTAAAAGAAGCTGTATTGGCCAAAAATGCATTAGGAAAGGGCAGGCAAACACAGGAAACTTTTTCTTGGCCAGTCCAATTGCTATGGTCTGATAATCTTTGCAGTATTCAGTTTTCCTCCAGAGAACACAAGTCTGAATTAGGCTTTTAAAGTAAAACAATAAAAAAGAATAATTAGACTGTGTTTTACAGGGTTCAGGTTGGCTGGATTTACTTTTTAATATTCTGGTTGCCTTATTTTCATCTTGTGAAAAACATACGGCAAATCAACCACTTTTCTATAACCAGTGAATTGCTTTAAAGAGTTTGTTTTAAACTTAAGTAAACTAAATAATCTCACACAACTATGAGTTACAACACTGACACAGATCATCACTTCTTTTTCTAAATTAAATTTTGCTTGGAAATTTTGAAGCATGTATTTGAAAGATAATAGGATTGACCAAGGGAAAAAATAACCCTTTTAAAAATAAATAAAAAATTAAATAACTTCAACCAGTTCTATTCCCTAAAAATTTCTAAATATATTTTTGTTTGTTTGTTTTTGCATTGCTCATGTAAACCTCCTCCAATCTGAGTAGCACCATCAAGGTAGCTTGGTCTGCTTCTGAAGGTCCCTCAGGGTAAACAAGGATGATTTACTCCAAACATGTGCAAACTTCTAGCTGCAATCCATATCCTTTTAGTTTAGGTTGCATGGATCCACAGTGGGGACGAGGCCCAGGAACCCTGTTGCTGTAAGTATATACTTATGAAATTAGAGGCTTGAGCTTGAGGCTTGAGGTTTAACACTAAATGAAGCCAACAGAGAAGCTGCTGTTCACAAAGTCACCAAATATTTGAGATAGGAAGGGATCTCTTGGACGTTGTCTAGTCCAAGCCCCTGCTCAAAACAGGGTCAGCAAGAGCAGGTTGCTAAGGGCCATGTATGGTTGGATTTTTAATATCTCCATGGGCTTTGTGCTGGTGCTCACAAAACTCTTACCCCAGCCATTTAGGCAGTTTTCAGTCCACCTCCCTGCTTACTTATCTACCTTATACTTTATGTTTGCCTATGTGGATGCTGCAGGAACAGAGTGTTGAAAGCCATGTGGTCTCTGTTCATCTACCAAGCTCATCATTTCATTCTAGAGGGCTCTTGGGTTGATCTGGCAAGATTCCCCATTCTCAAGGTGAGGTTGAGCAGCCTGAAGTTCCCTAAATCCAACTTCTTGGCCATCTGAAGAAAGGAGTGACACTGGGTGAGAGGAATACAAAAACTGAACTGAGAGAGCATGACTAGCCAAGACATCCATTCTGTTTTCCTCACCACTAAGGTTTGCTGCTGACCTGTCTCATTACTGTAAAAATTTGAGCTGTCCCAGATAAGCAAGGTAATGTTTCTTCCTCCCTTTTGCCCTGCACTGGACACAGCTAGATACATCTGTGCACTGATGTCTGCTTAGGATACCCACAACTCATTCATCTGCTGATTGTCCCTCCAGGAGACACTGGGATGTTTAAAGTTCCCCATTGAAAATCAGGACCTGTGAATGTGACACTGCTTTCAGCTGTCTGAGGAAAATCTCAAGTACTTTCTCCTGATCCAGTGAATCTGCAACAACAGCTGATCCTGACCCATAAACTCTCAGTTTATGGCTGAGATCATGCCAAGGCAGAGCTCCATGTGTTCCCAATGCTCTCTCACATAAAGAGCAACTCCGTTTCCTTGCCCCCTTCCTAAAGAGCCTGTAGTCAACCTTTAGAGCACTCCAGTTCTGTGAAAACTCTCAGCATGTCATCATGATGAGCTCACTGAAGAAGTCATAGCCCTGCAACTGCACAGACCTCTAATTCCTTCTGCTAACTGTACTGCACATGTCATAGTGCCAGCACTTCAGGGAGGTGTCCAGTCATACTGATTTCCCAGAAAAAGCATGAGAACTTTCTTACCTTAAAGTTTTGACCAGGTTGTTGAAGACTGCAGTGCGTTGACTCCAGCCAGTTCTGCACATGTTCACCAGAGCCCATTCCCTGCAGCAGTCAATGTGATGACATGTTCCCAGCAACCTGGATCTGCCCAGGAGGGCTGAGCAATGAAGAGTATTTGTTCTTCTGCATTGTATGCTTTATTAAGCACTTTTTCACCTCCAAATTCAGAACAGACCTATGAAACTTCCACTTTCAAGAAAAAGTTTCACCTGATGGCTTTAAAGCATCACATCTTTCTGCACGCTCCTGTTTTGCCAATGTGGACAAGATCCTACTGAGTAATGTCACATTTCAGACACCCCAGAATCTCCCACCATTGACAAAGCAGGTTCATTTCTCCCTGTGATGTGTGTGACTTAGCAACATCCTCTTGTTTGGTATGATCAGTATTTCAATTCCGTTTACAATAAATGGGGCCATCACACAGTCCTGATGTGATCCTTCAGAGGCACACCCTACCAGTGCTCATAAAAACAAGAAGGTGAAATTTATTTTAGAAGAGGAATGTTGCATGGAGATTCACAGAAACTCACTGGCCGCCTTGGGAGTGAACCAATCACATTCTAAGCCACTCACAAAAGATAAGTAGCCATGAGGCTTGAAACTGTTCTCATTTATATTCTAGAAAATACTGTTGTTCAAGAGTAAATACCATAGGCAAATAAAAGACAGACTGTGAGCTGTAGATTTTCAGTAGCAGATAAAACCATAAAATGTAGCTTATCACTGAACTACTCCATGCATTTCAGTAATGCTAAATCCCAGACTACAGTGAACAGAGAACAAAATTCGGCAAACATCCCACACATTTCAATGAGATTTTCATACTGGATAATTCCTTTGAAACAGACAAAGCACAAGACTTTATATGTATTTATACAATGCCACCTAGTGTCATAGTGATCAACCTACTTTTATCCAAAGATCACCCAATATTTTTTTGAAAAATCAGTGTCTGCTGACACGTTGTCACCAAAATGCTTTTCAACTACTGAAAACCAGCAGTAAAACTATATGCTCAGAGTTGATTCATTACCTCCATTTTCCCTATGTTTTTTGTTATAGCACGTGTAAGAATGTGACTGTGAATGAATAAAAGGCATTTAATTCTTATTATTCCAATTTGCAACTATTTTATAAGCTGTTTCTTGAGGTCACACACTGAGAAACATGATTTGTATGACACCCCTGTCTCTAGAACACCTTTGTAGACAAAATCAGCTACCTCAAGGGACCATGTCATATTCCCCTAAAACAAATATATAAGATGGGACAGATTAATTACAGTCCCAAAGTATCTCTTTTTCTCTGCCAACTATTTCTACTATCCTTCAGCAGAGAAGCACACAGTGTCTATCCCCCATTACCAAGGTAAGCAAAATGTCTGGAGAAAGAGAAGAGTGAAAGCTTGTGACTTCTGAATCCAGGGTAAAGGCTCCTGCTCACCTAAGGGCTTGCAGCTGCAAAATGGATTCACCACCATCAAAGCTGAAGGGGAGACCCATGTGGGTACAAGTGAAAGACCTAGTCCACTTAGCCTTAAATCATGCAGGACTATCAGAAAGAAACAGTGAGACATAGGAGTAGTCCCTGCTGTGGGGGACAGAGGCATCTGTCTGCCCACCTAATCAAACATCTATAGAGCCTTGCTGCTTGCCATAGGCCAGGTGTTGTGGAGGGACTGCCAGAGCTCATCCAGTTCCAACTACTATTCCCTACTGCTATTTCATGTGGGCACAAACAATACTGGCAAGGGAAGCCTGAACAACATCAAAAGTGACTACAGAGCTCTGGATGCACTAGTCAAGGGCCTGGGGACCCACGTGGTGCTCTCCTCAGCACTGCTGGTGAAGGGAAAGGGCGTGACAAGAAGGGTGGTAATAGGAGAAGCCAGTAATTGGTGTGGATCTGGTGCTAGTGACAGCGTTTGGAGTTCGATAATCATGAGACACTGTCTGCAGAGTAGCATCTGCTTGGAAGGTGCTTCCTAAGCATGGAGAAGTTATTTTCACCAACATAATGGCTGACCTCATAAGGAAGGCTTTAAATTTAGGACAATGGAGAAGGAAAGAGTAACTAGCAGATCTGTCAAGGAGTGATGGACAGAATCACTGAGCAAAGGGCTTACAGGATGATGTGACGGAAAGGATCACAGAGTCAACAAAATGAGGCTTAATCAGGATCACCTCCAGCATGTAAGCAAGAAAGTGCCTGCAAGGCACCATTATGGGGAAATCCTCCAAACCTCTCCGGAAACGCAAAGTTCTGGGGACCTCTCTAAAGTGCCTGTACAGCAGAGCTGTAGTATGGGGCACAAACTGTCTGAACATCAGGAAACACTTTGTTCATGTAGGAGTGACTGAGCACTGGCACAGGTTGCCTAAAGTGGTTGTGGTCTCTACCCTCAGAGATATTCAGAAGTTGTCCAGACATGGATCTGGACAACTGGTCCCAGGTAACCCTGCATGAGCAGGGAGTTGGATGAGATGATGTCCAGAAGTTCCTTCCAACTCCAGTCATTCTGTGATTCTGTAAAGGGAGCCACAGAGCCTTCATCAAACTTCCACACTGCAGAGCTCCAAAGTTACATAAGCTGAATCTTATTTTCTGTATAGGAAAGAATACTGGACCAAAAAAACAGTGCTATATTTTGAAAGAAGGGACCAAAGGTCTTGCTTCCAACCTGCTCATTTAGGCCTCTGTACTGAAGATCTTGGAACAGACTTGGAAGAAAAGGATAATTAAGATCAAGAGGTAAAATTGTGTCTTATCTAAGGTACATAGTATTCAGGGAATTGCACTTATTTCAGTAGATAATGGACTTCTTACATAGCTATAATGCAGAGCAACTACTTTGTCTGTTTTTAAGTAAATATTGGATAGAATGTTTCATGTTTTAAAAGAAAGTCTCCTGAAAGAGGAATCACCAGGCTCACAATAGCTTGTTAGTGCTATTTCCCAATATTCAGTTTGGGCATAAAGCCCATTTAATGCTTCTATTTCACTGTTGCCTTGTATCCCACTAAATTCAGGATTGCAATTGCTATAAAAGACCACAGGTTTCATTCTTTCCCTGCAAGGCCTCAGGACTTGCCAGGCGCTGTTCAAACGTGTCTTGGCTTGCCCAAAGTTTTGCTTTAGCTTACTCAGCTCTAACAGCAGTTTTTCTAGAACCATGGTCATTATTGCCTGGTCTGTTTTCTTTTTTATGATAATGTGGTAAAAACTCAATTTTTCATATAGACAATACTTATTCTACACTAAATGAAATATTTATGACCCCAGGGTAATGATACATTGCACAGGGACAGCAATGTGAAGTGATAGCAGAGACCTTGAGAATGGGACATGGGATGAAGTGCAAAGAGGTAGGGAGTGATAGAAAAGGGACACTAGTTGGCACTGAAGACTCCCAAAGTTACAAACAACTCACCAAACAGTCTGTTAAAGAAGTGCACACCTGTAGCTGAGTAAAACAGCTTTAGGGGTAAAAGAAGACCAAAGACTTTGTCTTGTCACTGGAGTCTCATTGATAGCTGGAATTCTCACCTGCTGCCCTGGGCATTGATCTAGCAAAGCTGTTAAGCCTGTGTTTAACCTGAAAGAGCACTAATGGAACTCAAAGTTTGAAGCAAACAGGATATAAGCAGAAGTTTAAGTAGCTGTCTGAACTGAATGGGTTGTTTATGTAAAAATATTACAGCTCCGTGAAACTGAGCAAAGTTTTCCACTTTCCTCATGATGAAGTAATATTCCAAATACAAGAAGAATTATATTCTCAAAATGTATGTGTATTTGTGAGCACAATCTTACAAATACTTCCTTATTTACTTGGAGAATGATATGTCTTCAGTGTTACACTGTTCGCTATATACCTACATAAACTTTTAATGGTCTTAGTCTGTTTCTGATTTTAAAATAACATGCATAAAACATTAGTGCCAAGGACAAACTAGTGACTTAGAGAAACTTGGTCTCAAACCAGTTTTGTTATTCTTTCCTTAGGATTTATTGATTTCTATAGATGGGAGGTTTCTTCTTTAAAAAATGGACCGCTTTTTCCCCCAGCCTTTGTAGTACAGCTGTGTAGCTTCACTAAGCTGAATCATGCTTTTGCACCAGGCACCATCCCAGTGAAGTGCAGTGCTGCTAAAGTCAGTATTAGGGGTGTGAATTGCATTGAAATGAGATGAGAACCTGACTGGATTCAGTAGCTCTGATTTACTGAAAACTGAAGGTAAATCATGCCACAGCTTTCTAAACCTTCATGTGAAGATAAGCAGCATCAAGTTGTCTCCTGTGCTCAGACACGGAGTGTTCAGCTCAAAAATTCCAGATGAGAGTGGAGTCCAGAGGCACTTTTGTCCTGTGATGACAAAAGGGATCACAGATCCATTAGGCTGATTCATTGCTGGTTGTCTTAGCTGTAAATTCATAGAATAGTTTGGATCAGAAGGGACCTTTTAAAGGTCATGTAGTTCAACACCCTCTGCTGTGAGCAGGGACATCTTCAAAACGATTAGGCTGCCCCACCCAACCTGATCTTGAATGCTTTCAGGGATGGGGCATCCACAACTTCTCTGGGCAACATGTTCCAGTGTTTCTTCACCCTCATTGTAAACAATTTTTTTCTTATAACTAATCTAAATCATCTCTCCTTCAGTTTAAAGCTATTACCCTTTGTCTTATCCCACCAGGCCCTGCTAAAAAGTTAGTCCTCGTCTTTCTTACAGGTTCCTTGCAATACTGAGAGTCTGCAAATTCAGCTGTTATGGCATTGGAATGGTGATGAACTGGGAGGGAACTGGGCAATATGACAACCTTTGGGGCTTCTTCCTGCCTGATAAAGCCCTTTCTCATGTGGGTGTAATTATGCAGTACTAACCTTGAGCTCTTTTGGAAATCCTTTACCAGAAGAAGACATTTCCATTTTGGGCATGTCTTGGTCTTCTGCCATTCTGGATGATGTGGTTTCAATGTACCAATCACCAGTGGGCTGGCAATGAAAAGTAGGAGAACTCAACTCTCAGAGACCAAGGATGAACTCTGTATAGCAGACCAAGCAGTGAAGTGGATAAATTCTATATAGGCCTGTTAAAACCCCTTATTAACTGTGTTTGACTTTGACTATACAATTGCTTGCACTACTGCTCTTCTCCCACTCTCAAAAATATCTATTTCTACCTGCATAATGTAAAGAAGACTAAAGCATGAAAAAGTCTAACCAGAAACAAAACAGAACATTTATTACCACTGTCATCTAATGACCACATCTCGGCAGAGAGCTGGGCCAGACAACCTCCCACAGTCACTTCCAAACTGCACCACTCTGTGATTCCCTGACAGCAGAACCTCATTCTGTTGTACAACTGCATAATGAAAAATCATTTTTATTCAAAATCAGCTCCCATTGTCTGATTCAAAACCCACATGTTCACAGTAAAAATGAAGTGTCATTTTTTTCATTCAAAACAGTGCCAGACAGTATGTGATGGACACTGAAAGAAGGAGGAAACAAAAGAAAGACATTGAACAGCTTTGCCCAATGTCATAGAATAGACTGAAAGCAGAAATGGAAACAAAACACTATGCACAAGTCCAAATAAAAAAGGAAGTGGGACTTCTGAATCACTAAATCAAGGAAGACCAAGGAACATGATTGCTGAGGAGGGAAGGTTTCCCTAACACTGCCTTCCAGACATATGTCCAAAATGCCCTCAAAATCCCCATCTCCCCTAAGACAAGGGCTGTACCATCATGCCTAATGGTGGCTTAAGACCTCGACACGTGTTGCAGAAACTCACAGACAGGCCCAGCTGTGGGGAAAACCCACCTGACTGCTCACCAAAGCACAAGGGGAGAAATAAACCCAAACCTTAAAATTCACCTTACCCCTTCTTCCAGGGCTCAACTTTACTCCCCATTTTCTTTACTTCCTCCCACCCAGAAGCGCAGGGGGATGGGGAATGGAGGCTGCAGTCAGTTCATCACACATTGCCTCTGCTTATCCTTCCTCAGGGGAAAGACTCCTCACACTCTTCCCCTGCTCCAACATGGAGTGCCTTCCCAGAGGAGACAGTCTTCCATGAACTTCTCCAACTTGAGTGCTTCCCATGGGCTGCAGTTCTTCACAAGCTGCTCCAGCATGGATTCCTTCCACAGAGTGCTGTCCTTTAGGAACAGACTGCTCCAGAGTGGGTCCCCCTGGGGTCACAAGTCCTGCCAGCAAACTTGCTTCAGCCTGGGGTCTTCTCTCCACAGGGCCACAGGTCCTGGCAGGACTTGCACACATTCTCGCTCCTATCTCTGGCTGCTGTTGCACAGCACTTTTTTTCCCCTTCTTAAGTCTGTTATCCCAGAGGTGCTACTGCTGTTTCCGGTGGGCTCAGCCTTGGCCAGCAGTGGGTCTGTCTCAGAGCTGGCTGGCATTGGCCCTGTTGGACATGGGGGAAGTTTCCAGCAGCTTCTCAGGGAAGCCAAACCTGTAGCCCCTCCCCCCACTACTGAAAGCTTGCCATGCAAACCTCAAACATGGCATGTCATGACCAGTCTCTGTTTGCCATGCCAGAGCCTGCCTGCAGGATAAGCAGCAGACCAGGATGGACAAAACCTTGCAGGAGCATTGCCCAAGAGAAACCCACCAGCAGGGCAACAGTGTGCCTGCTGGCCCATTTTTCTTGCTCCCATGGCTCATTTGAGCTGATTTCAGAGCCTTGTCAAAGCACTGGCTTCCCTACGTTCTCCTCTCCTCAATGGCCTCTCTCCTGGTCCCACTATCATGCCAATTGTCCAAGCTCCAAAATATAGCAGAAGCCATGGAGGACAGGGAGAGTGAAAAGCAAAGACATCACAGAGAGAGCAGTCAACTTGGCCCACTTCTCTTTCATGACGTGAAGATGTTTGGTGCTGCTGCTTGCCTGGATACCTATAGCAAATACCTCATTTATCCTGATTTTTTTTAAAAAAACCCACAACCTCATTAACAAAAAACTTTTCAATTTCCATTTTGCTAATGAAAACCTTGCGTCTTCATGGCTAAGGAATAAAAAAAAAAGGTGCAAAAATATGGCTTTTTAAAAAAATGTTTCAGCACAGCTAGTGCCCTTCCAAAGAGGAACAGGAGACAGGACAAGTCAAGGAGTGTAGTACAGCCTCCCATGGCCCTGTGACTCACAGGACTGCTATCCCCATGAGCCAGGGGGATGCTCTCCTCAGCTGTCATCCATGACCCTCTCACATGCTGCAGAGAAAGAACCAAGAGAAATCTGTCAAACACTTCAAAACAAAAACAATGTAACAAACAGCAATGCTCATACAGGAAAATACATCAATTCTGCAAGTGGAAAGTGTTCTGCTTTCTGGCAGGGCATGGTATTTCACAGATACTGTGGGGTTTAACTTGGGTTTCTCCTTGTTTGCCTGCATCCTAAGGAGGAGTGCAAGGATGCTACAACAGGCTAAAATGGACAGCTCAGCTGCTCTTCCAGTCCATGTGCTCACAGCCTGGGTTTCTGTAACCTGTCACTCAGGGTCTTCTTAGAATAGGTGCTGCTGACAGCAACAGGCACAGAGTATTCCAGGTCACATTCCCAGTAGAACCAGGAAATATTATCTTTCCAATTCTTTCCAGACCATATTGGCTATTTTTTCAGTGATTAAAAAAAAAAATTATCCTGCCTGGTTTGGTTTGTCAGTGTCAGGTCTGCTGAGCATTTGTCTGCTTTGACTGACACCTATATAAATACAATTTACTTCTCTTGTTTCTCCCCTGTCTGTCAGCAGAAGGCTTGATCACTTCTGGCCTGTCTGGTCTTGCTCTCCAAACACAGAGAGCAGAGGAGTGTGCTATTTCTATTCCATTTATTTCCAATTACTTCTATTTCTTCTTTTTTCTTCTTTTCCTTCCTCCTTTTGCTATAGCCTGGTGAACATGAGCCAGCAGTGTGTCCAGGTGGCCAAGAAGGCCAGTGGCATCCTGGCCTGTGTCACCAATAGTGTAGCAGCAGAGCTAGGGCAGTGATTGTCCCTCTGTGCTCAGCACTGGTGAGATTGCGAAAGACTCTTCCCAATTACTTCTCCCACCTCAGCTCCAGGCATGTACTTGGAGGGTGCAGCCAGTTCCTCAGGACAGGTATAGATGTTGATGCTCCTGGAAAAAGTTAAGGATCCTCCACCCTCTGGGTCATTATCACAGCCCCTAGATGTGTCCCCATCAGTTTCTGTGCATCCAGGAGCTGCTCAGAAAGCTGGGTCACTTGGGCCAGCTGCAATGCTATTTGGAGGGATGGACCAGACCCCAGCCATGTCCTGCAGAGGACCCAGCTTATTCATAGTGCAGGAGAAGACAGCAGTGGGAAGCTGAAGCTTGACACATGAGCATCAGCCAGTCCATGATGGTGGGGCTGAGCCCCCAGTGACACACTTTACTGGAGCATCCCTCATGAAAGAATTTGGATCTGTCTTAGCACTCTGCCAAGATGAAGCAAGGGAAGGCCTTGTTCTACCAAAATCTGACAGATGAAGGGCAGCATACCAGACCCAGACCCAGAAATAATTACTGTTTACTTTTGTTCTCATGTGAACTCCAGGTCAGGGGCTCATCCTGAAGAAACAACAGAAATCCTCTCGGTCCTCCCATGATGACAGTATTGCTTTGGCTCAGGGCAGCCCTGCCATGGGCAAACTAGGGTTTGTCAGCCCACGTGGTGGTGGCGGCTCCCCTCCATCTGGGGGGTTCAAGGAGGCAAAATGTGGCACTCACTGCACTGAAAAATGCCCCAGGATCAAACACACTGACATCCACCAGCACCCCAGTATCTACCACGTGGGGAAATCATCTGGTGAGAGCCCCTGTCCTGCCCCCTGACAGGGCACACTGAACAACTGCATCTAGGCAAGTCATCTGAAAATGAACATATGTACCAAATTAGATCTCTGGTTTTTTGTGTGTTATAAACAGTTGCAAATCATGAAGCTTTTATGGTTATCACAGAGTGAGAGTGAAGGTTTCTGAAGAGATGGGTGGGCTCCGGGTCCAGCTCCTAGAATCCAGCTCCTGCTGGAGTGAAGCCTTTTGCAGCTGCATCAGGCAAAGCTGTATCCAGAGCAAAACCTATTTCATATCTCTTTGCTCATCTAGAGACAACCCAAAAATCAGAAGGTAAAATTTAGGTCCCAGGGAATTCAGACTTCAATAGGGCAGGACTTCATATAAAAAATCCTTCTCATGGGTAGTCTGTAGAGGAGAAGCAAGGAAGCATGCATTAATGGAAGAAATTAGTTTGATCCCCATTTATTTGTCAGAGGTAATTTAGCTCTGTCATTTCAGTTCCTATGGTTCATTTGTAATAAAATATCTTTAGCAGAAAAAGATTGCTATCAACTCTCAGCAGTACAGATTTTATAAAGCATTGATGGGAAAGTAATACATGCACACTTCATCTCTATTAAAAATGTGCTTCCTTTGTATTCTCCTTTGATTAAAAAAGAAAATCAAATGTGCCTTCCCACTGTACCATCAAATTAAATAGCATGAAACAAAACTAAGCAAAGTCAGCAAAGTCCCAAACCTTTTGTTCCCCACACTATGGTCATCTGCATGTGTGTATGTGCCTAAGCCATCTCACGGCATAAGGGAAATTAGGGATGTGAGAGATTCCTGGGTGCAGAGTTTTGGAAACATGTTTATTGATAGGGAGGTATTTTTTGCCTGGGCATCTGTGGAAAATTAAGACTCCTTGCTTTCCATGGGGGAAGCCCAAGCAATAAGCTGGGCTGGACCTGAGTGTTTGTGACAGTCACATAGGCAAGGGCTGAGTGGCTGGAGAGTACAAGCAACTGAGTCTGTAGTAAGAAAATGTATTTTCCTCAGTTCTTTCAATTGGAGCAAACCTCTAAAAGGAGATGGAAGCAGAGGACAATCACCATGGCATATTGCATGTTGGAAGGGTGAGCTCAGAGTCTCAGGATGAGAGACAAGTGATTTTCCTAAAAAGGGACATTTTCTCAGACACAGGAACAGCAGGAGAGTAGGAACAGAGGTCCCCCTGGACCTGCTCAAAAGATGCCACATTCACGTATTGATGTGTCCATCTCTCACAGGAGCAGAGCTGCATGAGTCCATACTCACTGCCTACCCCTCAATACTGATCCACTTTTTCATGCACAAGGTCAGAGCTTTTAGGCAAACTAAAATTAAACACGAGGAGCAGCATGTAATCTGCTTTACATGTACTGCACAAGGAGGAACTCCAGCCAGTTTAAAAGAGACATTAGAAATGGGAAATGCCTACAAGCCACATGCAATCAGAGCCTCTCCTCTCCTCTCCTCTCCTCTCCTCTCCTCTCCTCTCCTCTCATCTCCACTCCTCTCCACTCCTCTCCCCTCCCCTCCCCTCCCCTCCCCTCCCCTCCCCTCCTCTCCTCTCCTCTCCCCTCC
>JAWWEE010000001.1:34881196-34999645 GCA_035221455.1 Xenops minutus | reverse complement strand
CTCCTCTCCTCTCCTCTCCTCTCCTCTCCTCTCCTCTCCTCTCCTCTCCTCTCCTCTCCCCTGTTTCTAATAAGGCTGTACAATTTATGCTGCTTCCTGGTTTTGTTGGCACAAAACATACTGTCTTCCCTGTGGAGTTTAACACAGGTCCACACAGCCCATTGTCATTTTTTTGGAAATCTCAAATATGTCATGAGGGGCTGCTTTCCCTCACATGGTAGTGACTTGTTTCCCTCCTTTGCTTCAGTTTAAAGGCAAAAAAGGTGTTTTTGTTTAAAGAAGCAGTAAAAGGAGGTTCATGAGAGCAGAGTATGTCCTCTCAGCAAGGTTTCCCTCTGGAAAATGCCATGCCCTGAAGCCTGGGTGAATTGGGGACCACAGTCAGCATGGGCCTGTTAGCAAAATAGTCTGTGAACTTCCCAGTGAATTTGCAGTGATTTCCAGAGAGTGGACCAAGGGGTGAGGGAGAGGAAACGGGCACATCCATCTTTGTTTCACACACATCCGGTTTCCTCCCCTGCTTTGTCTGTGCAGTAAATTATGGAGGTTAAAGCTATAAAACACAAATGACCCTGTCTGATCGCAGCCCTTGGCAAAGCAGCACTGCTCCCTCCTAGAATGATAGCCCACAAGAGAAATGTGTTTATGTGCATTACTGGTTCAGGCAATTAATTTGCAGCCATGCTAACGAATCTGAGAGCTCTTTGCCTGATTTCCCCCTCACTGCCAGGCGCTTGGCTGTCTGGGCAGAGTCCCTAGCAAGCAATTTCTCTGCATATCTCCTCAGTCCAATAGGAAACTCCATGAGTCACTTTCCTCCCTTTTAACAGCAGAAAGCGACAACTAGGAATCAGAAACTTCCTGTGAAAACAAAGGGACAAGCCTTGCCTTGACAAGTCTAAATGACAATGAAATCTTTGCCAATCTGCCAGCTAGGGTTGCCGTGCAGCTCCACTGAGCCCTTCTCACTGCCCTCTACTCTGCAGCGAGCGGCACAGCCACCCCTCAGCAGTGCTGGAGGTGCAGGAAGCCCTGTCCCTCCCCACAGAATCATGCAGTGATTAAGGCTGGAAAATACTTCTGGGATCATTGAGTCCAACTCTTAACCCAGCACTGCCAGGTCCACCACTAAGCCATGTCCCTAAACAGCACATCTACATGCTCTTTGAACATTTCCAGGAGCCATTTTCCTGGACAGCCTGTCCAATGCATGACCACTCTTTCCATGAAGGAATTTTCCCTAATATCTGGTCTAAACTTCTTCTGGTGCAACCGGACGTCTTTTCATCTTGGCCTATTGCTTGTTACTTGAGAGAAGAGATCAACTCCCACCTGGCTACAACTTCCTTTCAAGTGGTTGTAGAGAGTGATGAGGTCTCCCCTGAGCCTCCTCTTCTCCAGGCTAAACAATCCCAGCTCCCTCAGCTCCTCCTCAACAGGCTTGTGCTCCAGACCCCTCACCAGTTCTGTTGCCCTTCTCTGGACATGCTCCAGCACCTCAATGTCTCTCTTGTAGTGGGGCCCAAAACTGAACATAGGATTTGAGGTTCAGCCTCACCAGTGCCGAGTACAGGGGGACAATCACTGCCCTGGTCCTGCGGGCCACACTATTGCTGATACAGGCCAGGATATGGCATTGGCCTTCTTGGCCACCTGGGCACACACTGGCTCATGTTCAGCTGCTGTCGACCAGCACCCCGAGTTCCTTTCTGATGGGCAGCTTTCCATATCCCTAAACTGAAGGGCGACAGGAGATGTTGCTGGGCCAGAAACAGGTAGGATCTCCAGCCTAATTTGTTTGCAAACTCCTTGACATTTTTGGTCCAGGACCAACCATTACACAGCAGGTCCAGGGACATGAATTTGCTTGGGTCAGAACTCATTCCCTCTGGACTGTTTTCTTGTTGCCTCAGAGGTCTGGCCTTGGCAAAGGGACCCTTACATTTCTGTTGACACGTGGGAGGCAGGAGGCTATTCATTACTGTCATGGTTGAGATATGATACAGACAAATGAGGAAATCCATGCAGGAAAAGTGACAGCACAGAAGGTCCTCAGAGATCTTCACATCTGAAAAGAGCACACAAATGGCAAGTTAAACTGCAGCTGGGCTGGATTTTGAGAATCATGATTTGAATGGAAGCTCCAAAAAATGGAGACTGAGACTCCTAAGTCATTTAGGAGTCTAGTCTGTGCTCTTATCTACTGCAGGAGAGAGCTGACAGGAGCAGAGGCAGATCTTGTTTGCACATGATAGCATAAAGCACTTTAATTGTCAAGTCTTGGGCAATATTTCCCACCACAGCAAGCAAAAGGTCAGTCACTCTTATCGCACAGAAAACTTTTAAGAATCAAGAACTCAAAGAAAGATTTGTTCTAAGGATCTGAGCTAAGGCCTGAAAATATGGCCTCAGCTCCCCCAAGCTCTGAGGAAAATCACTTTGCATTGCTACACACGCTGTTTTATTTGGACTCATTCTCATCTTTGTGAGAATATTCTCCTCCCACCCCAACTCATTAAAGCAAAATAATTTAAAACTAGCTCATGGAATCAAAAATTAATCCCATGCTGAGTGGTATTTTGATTGCTGGAGCAAGCAGTAATTCCAGCCTGGCATCCCTGTCTGTGTACAGATCAAAGCCAGCATTACGGTCAAGCATATCCTCAGCTCAGAAGGGCAGCCCCACTGCTGCTGTTCCCAGCTGAGCAAAAACGCTGAGCTTGCCCTGTTGGATCATCTTTGGATTGTACATGCCCTGGAGCTGGGATGCAGATAATCTTCAGCAGCTGCAAGTTGCTGTGGGATTGAACAAAGACCATGAGGATGAAGTGGGACAGACAGGTGAGCAGAAACTCCAGCTGAGGTGAGCAAGACTTCAGCATTCGGCTTCCCCCAGGAGCACTGCAAAGGTTGCTTTTCAGGCTCCCTCCCTTTCCCAGAGACACATGAAGCCTGAGGTCATGCTTATAAACAGCTGACCATCAGAGACTCCACGGAGCTGAGTTCCCAGGCAGGCTAGCCTGTGAAGGTCACTAGCAAAGGGGGAGGTTTTCCATCAGAGCAGATTTGTTCTGTGTGTTCCACATCGTGTGGTGCTGCTGGGCACAACTCTGATGGCAGTGGCAAGTCTGGCTCAGTCCTGTTTGCTGGGACCAGACTAATCCACTCAGTCCCTGGCTGACTCCAGTAGCATCCTGAGAAACAGACCCCAAGCCATCAGAGGAAACCTGTGGTGGTGAGTGGCTTTGGACTCAATGATCCCAAATTTGTTCTTGTGGCCAGCGGTTTCCTGCCCAGATTCCAGCAGGCTGTGTCTGGGCATATGAAGCTGTTCTGCTGCTGGTCCCCTCCAGAAAATCACATATGAAGGGAGGTGTCTTTTGACCCTTGTAAGCCTGCAAGCATGAAGTAGAGCTATCAAGGCACATACCAGCTTTTTCACTGCCCTGACCATCCCCTGCATGAGCAAGACTGCTTTGCTTTGAGGACCAACGATAGGGATGGAATTTATGCTTCCCTGGAGGTTGTGGTACAGAGCATCTGACTAAAACAGGATTTCCAGGACACCTCTTTGCTGTCAGTGTGACCCTGCAGAGGATTTAGCTGAACTGTTGTAGCAAACCAACTGGATTTCTTCATCTTCCCTGTACAGGAGTTGGGAAATCAAGGCCATATGCTTTTGAAGATACAATCAAAGCAAACTGACAACCCATTGCAGAACAGTAGGTTTGACAGACCCAGTTGTGCCAGAGCTATCAAGCTCTCCTTCCAAATGTGACCAAGCAAAGTCCTATTCCAAGTCACCCCGATGACAGACCCACCTTGGCTGATAGTGGTGAAAAGTGCATTAATAATAAAATTGGGGCTGCAGCCCATGCAGCCTAGAGCAGCTTCATGCAGAGGACTTCCACAGGAGAGCCCCAGCCAGGATGCCTCAAGTTCCCTAGTTGCCTTCCTATTCCCAGAAGGGTGGGAAATTTTTATATGGGCAGACAGTGATAAGACAAGGGGGAATGGTTTTAAACTAAAAGAGGAGAGCTTTAGATTAGATGTTACGAAGAAATCCTTTACTGAGAGGTGGTGACGCACTAGAACAGGTTGCCCAGAGAAGCTGTGGATACCCCATCCCTGGAAGTGCTCAGGTCCAGGCTGGATGGGGCTCTGAGCAGCCTGGTCTAGTGGACGCTGTCCTGCCCATGGAAGAGGGGTTGAGAGTAGATGATCTTTAAGGTCCCTCCCAACCCAAACCATTTTATGATTCTGATTCTCTGACGGGGCTGACACAGAGCACTGGCTAACAGAAACATAGAGGGATTAGGGAAAGGCACAAGGACAGGACCCCTTTTTCCGGAGGCACTACTGAATATGGGGCTGGTGGAAATACACCTGGCTTCTGCCATGGCTCCATAAGCCCAGAGCACCATAGGCATCAGCCAGGGTATATTCTAGGAATGTGAAAGTACACCCACCTGGTGGATCTCTCACCAAGCCGCTGAGAAATAGTAAATATTAGTGCTGACAGACATACCGTATCCTACCGGAGACAAGGGTTGGTGCCTCTGGTGCCTGGCAAGCTGGGAGGTGACTTTTGTCCAAGTGATCATTCCTTGTAACACAGTATCCAAAGCTCTTTTGGGTGAACTGATATGCACTGATAATACAGTCTCAAGCCCACACAGCAGCGAAGGCAATGGGGTGACAATTGCACCTCAAGAGCCAATGTCTTTCGCAAGCCTTTGGGTGTAGTTAGAGCTGATCTTTTGGTCAGCTTTAGTACCTCACCTCAGTACAGCCAGCACGGTCAGCCAAGAGCTGTCCCCACTACTCACACAGGGCCATGGGCACCACCCAGAAGAGGTCACGGGTGATCCAAGGGGTCACGTTCTGACTTGGTTTCAAATTGTGTGAAGGATACTATTTTTTGTTTCCAAGGAGAAGCAAGAGAATTTTGGTGCAAGATGGTTTGAGATGTTCAATCTGTTTGTGAACATAATCACAAGTGACCTGGGCTGTAAATGCCTGATACTGAGGTCGCTTTTAACAGCCAATAGACAATGAGTAAAACAACATTTCTGGGTTGTTTAGAACTTTTTGTTTTGTTTTGTTTTGTTTTTTAATGCTTGTATCAACTTGGTGCAAGCAGCAACATTTTAACGTGGGAGTCTCACACTAGGTGTGTTCACCCCTTCCCAATCTGCCACTTCTTGTAAGCTTTTACTGCCTGCAATGGGAAAGCAGGATTTCTCTCTAAAATACTACAAAAATACAGACCAAAAGCCTCACCTTTATTCCTGACCCTGTGTGATTAGTTTTTCAGTAACCTTCAAGCAGTCCTGGGAACAGTCCTGTCAGCTCCTGCTCCAACAGCCACAGCAATGTTTTTCACATCTCTGTTGTGGCAGCTGAAGGGAAAAACATTGATTGGATTCCACTGGCAAGAGAAGATTAATCATTCGCCTGGATTTCCAACCAGACTCTTCCACCCTGGGTAAAACCTTGGCATTAATATTTAAAATTCTTCTGACTGCTCTTTGTTTTAATTAGCAAGTGGAAAACTGCCTGGCCTTTGCCAGGGAAAAAAAATCCTTAAGATCAAAGTAGGCTCTAATTCACATTTCTCCTTGCCACATTCAAAGCAACATGTTGGTAAAACAAGTGTCCTCTTTGATGGAGATGGAATGACATAATCCACCAGCTGCAAAAGGTGAGTGCTGTGATCCCGTTTCAATGTGGTTAAAGGCAAGGGACAGCACTCAGTGATTTTGCCAGTACATCCACAATGGCCATTTTAGGCTTCTTACAGGGGAAAAATTACTGCTTCGAATCTTACTGTTAATGTATCTACAGGATAAATAAAACATTCAGGATCTTCAACTAAATAACAAGAAAACCCATAAAACTGTATAGTTCAAGGGAAATGTCAAATTCTTCTGTTGCATTCTCAAAGGTGTGGGAGAGAATTTATTTGCTTTGTAAAAAGAGGTGACTTGTGAGACACCCACCCCCCACAAATTGAGTAACCTTCAAGTACCCACCAGTGCTGGATCCATCCATTGCAGCGTGGGGACGTGAGGAAGGGAAATGGAAGTTTTCTTGGGAAGTGTTCACTCCTTAAAAAAAAACAGTCTGGAAATGGAAATCTCCAGACCAGTGTTTAGACACAAAGCTACAGGCACCAAAATTACTTTTCTGACCCCAACTGCATTTTGCTGCATCCTGCCCTCTCCATAGTCCTGTATGTCTTCTGCATCACAGCAAGGATTCATTACCCTGATGCAGAATCATAGAATCACATAGGTTGATAAAGACCTCTAAAATCATTTGAGTCCAGCCATAGAGAGCCTGGGTCTTGCCTTCAATCCATATTAAATGGGGTTATGGAAAAAAAAGTCCTTTTCAAAAGCTCATTATAGGCATCACTGATTTTCTTGCTGTCTTCTGTGCCTTGTCAGTGCACATGCACCCAAAGACTACTTGCCTAGAAATATTTTCTTCTGGCAGATTTGGAAACTGAAGTTTTATGCAAGCTATCCCAAATTTTTAACTCTGAGCATATGGCTGGGCTCAGACCACAGCAGACTCCTCTGCCTAGGATGTCACCATGCATGTGATAAAAAAACCCTTTCCCATGTCCTCAAAAAACCCCAGTGAAACAGTGAAAGCATGAAGGTCCGAGAAGGGAAGGGAAAATCTCAGGGGAAATGACACAAGTTTTCTGAAAATTACTTTTGAGTCTTTACTGACAGTTCTCAGAAGTGTCCCATCTCAGCAGTGTGGGGTAAAAGGGTCCCAGGTCTGCTGTGAGAGGTGCAGAAGATACTAGAACAGCTCATCCATATTATTGGAGGCATCTTGGTACTCCTTGTGATTGAGAAGTGATGAGGAACATGGACTTAGCTGACCACTCCAAAGAAACCTGTATTTTCTGAGCAACCTTGCCTGGAGAGATGTCTCTGGCAAAAGGCAGAACTCAGATTGTCCTGGAGACCCAGGTGTGAGGCAACACAAGGACACTCACACTTTTACCTTCAGTAGTGAAATTGCTTCATCTACACTGCAGCAGATCTGATGTTTTACTCATCATCTTCATGAACTGAGGTGGTGTTATCTATAAAAACTACAAATGTTTCATTGTAGGCACTCTTTGAACAGCTTTCTAAAAGATGAAAATTTCTATATGCCTTCATGTACTCCCTGCTGGAAGTATCTACCACACAGAAATCCAAAAAATCTGCAGCAATCTCAGCCTCATGCTAGATTTAAAATGAGTCTGGAAAAAAAATAAAAATCCCCTCCTTTAGTCATCTCAGTAGCAGATGTCAACACCTTCATCACCACCTCCAACAAGGACTGGGATGTGAAGGTCTGCAATGGAAGCAATCTCATACAGCCTGAAAAGCAGCTCAAAGAGGGCAGGCAAAACATATTAATGATTACCCATCATCAAAGAGTGACTGCAACCTTCGCTGCGGAATTTTGCACATGTACCTTAGTCATGGCCAGAATGTCATGGATTGGGAGGGGCAAACTCTAGATCTGGACTGCTGAATTCCACTGCTTCTAAAGGAGCTCTGCCAACCAAAAGTCCAGGGTGGCAGCAAAAGATGGGTACATGGGGGAGCATCCCTGTCTGCCTGCTCCCTCCAGCAGGAGCAAGCACTGCCCTGGATGCCCAGTGAAGGAGCCGCTCCAGAGGAGAAACAAAAGGAGACACCCAAGGGCTGTCACTGCAGCTTGTAAGACAGAAGAGAGGACAGGGGATAGGTAACACTGGGATGGGCAGAGGTGAGGGAGGGCTAAAAAACTAAGAGGAACTGGGGCAAAAGGCTGCTGACAGGGAGCGTGGGGGTCTGTGTGCAATATGGGGACTACAGCTACAGAGAAAGTGAGATGCACAGTAAGGGGCAACAGTGGGGATGGAGGTGAGCTCCAGAGAAGCCACACATGCAAAAAACCTCAAGGAGAGGTGAAAAAATTGTGTGGCAAAGGCACGCTTGCTTCTGGGCGCCACAGATGAGGCAGCAGCTTCCTGAGATGCCTGCAGGGAGCCAAGCACTGTTGTCCTGAGCAGAGTCTCTAAGGACACACAAACCTCTACCAAAGAACTGTGACATTTCAGCTTGACCCACCACTTCCCACAATCTCCTGAGCAAACTTCCCCCTGTATTCCCCTCTGCAAGAAGTTTGATGTGATCAAAGAGACACCCATCATATGATCAAAAAGTAACCAGCTGTGCCACATTGGGTAGCAGAAAACGCTGCCACTTCAGTCACATGAGGCCCAACCGTCTGGCCACAGGGCGGACGGAGCTGAAGGCATGTGGCTCTTCCCTGCCAGCAGATCTGACAATGTGGGTTCCTGTGTTTGAAAAAGAAACATTAACAGCAACAGCTCATATTACATGATTACCTGTGGAAGCACAGAGATGAAGTTGTCAGCTGAACTGCTTTGGCATTACCTCATCCCTTACACTGCACTAGGACTTTATTGTGCATCAAACACCTACAATTTAGATGCTGTCACATGCCTGGTGTTCCTCCACCACCAAGGAATACTTCAAGGGCTACTAGCTTTAAACTGAAGAAGGGTCGACTTAGATTAGATATAAAAAAGAAGGTTTTTACAATGAGGATGGTGAGACACGGGTACAGGCTGCCCAGAGAGGTGGTGAATGCCCATTCCCTGGAAAAATTCAAAGCCAGGTTGGGTGGGACTTTCAGCAACCGGGTCTAGTGGAAGGCAGCCCTGCTTAGTGCAGGGGGGTTGGACCAGATGGCCTTTAAAAAGTCCCTTCCAATCCAAATTATTCTTTGATCCTATGACTCCATTTCACTTACGACTCTAAGGAGCTTATTAACAACAACCTGGACAAAAAGTCACTTTTTCAAGCAGCAACTCTTTATTATTGGGAAGAACATTAGGACTTTATTTTTTTTCTCTCTTACATATATTTGATTTGAATAAAAATAATTTAAAAAAAATTTAATTTCTTTTTATATTACATGAAACTCGAAACAAGGACTGTGAATTTTGGAAGCAAGAAATATAGACAAAACTGTTCTTTAGCTGCTGAGATGTAGTTCTTGGATTTTTTTATTTTTTTTTTCAAAACCCCCTCAAATGGAGAAACAATCACAATTGTCATTCCAGTGAAGAAACTTAATCCATCTATAAAATATCTTTATGTTTGAGAATAGTACATAGTTACACTAGAAAGTATTCATAATATAGTGTGTGAGTTCTAATATACCACCTAAAATATATAACTTCTCAGACTTTACAAGGTCAAATATTTTAGACCATATTCCAGTGGAAAAACACTACAAGCCTATTACAATCATTTTGAAGTTCTTGTTGAATTAACTTTTATTTCCTTTTGAGGAATTTTAATATAGTATTTTTCAAGCAATAAAATACTGCATACAAACTAGCTTGCAGAACTTTATTCACACTAACTTGGACAACCACTGTTTTATAGGATGAAGCACCTTTCCTAACAGTGATAAGGCATCACTGTTAATGTAGCTGATGAAGAAGCAGATTTTGTTCATAAATTGGTACAATTTTCATGACAATCTGTAAATCTGATAAAAATTACTGCATATTTGGTATTCAATTAAAATTGGAATTAAAATATGCTTATGTCTGGGGTAGGATTACAGTGTTACAAGACAAAGATTCTATTAATTAATCCAATTAATATAATTTGACAAAGACTTCCAATAAAACACTGACTTCTTCTTTTCTTTTTAAAACACATGCAACCTACTGCAATTTCAATTCCCTGGCTTATCTCACCTCTTTGCAGTTGAATGTGAATATAGTTCATCTTTTCATTAAGTTCTAGGGAAATGAACATCATTCAGCATCATCTGAATTGATTCTAATAAAAAAAGCCCCAAACAGCAAAAAAAAAAAAAAAAGGCAATTAGCATGTCAAGGTCTTGCTTTAGAACACAAATCTGCAGAAATAGACAGGGTAAAAATGAGATGGACTTTGTGTAGGTAGTTATTTGCATTGAGTACCATATCAAATTTAACGTAACTGTGCCAGTCGTGGCTGTCTGATGGCCTGATGGAAAACCATTCTTCACTGAGCACAAGGAAAAACCACTATTGATACGATTGTCAAAACTGTTCTATTTTAACAGTCTAACCTCAGGGTCAGCTCTCCTCTAAAGAAATGCTTGAAACACTGCCTGGCATTGCAGCCTGACAAACAACCTGATGCCATCAAAGGTGACAAGGTCAAGCCCTTTTAAAAACAAACATCTCACTTCAGTATATTTTGGGTGTGTGTGTGTGTTTTGTTTTGTTCTTGGCTTTTTTATTTTTGTAACTGTCTGCTGTTTCCAGCACCATCTCAGAGGCTGGAATGCTTCATTCCTTCCTCTGTCAGTTTTGTCCTTTTCCACTTGGCGGATGCTGGCCACCACACCCGCTGCTCCTCGGGGCGCAGCAGCCACCTAGACCGACTTCTTGTTTTCCTTGTCTATTATCTATATCATCAGTGGAATTTACAGCTCTGGAATGTGATTTCTGAATCAATATGCATTTTCTTTTCCTAAGGAATGCCTTATTTTGCAACCACAGCTGTGTAAAAATACTCTAATTTTAACTAATGAGTGGGTGGTGGCTCTTCTGAGACAAATCAGTGACGCAATTTAGAAAACCAAGGAGGAAATTTCATCCAACCACAATAGTTTTAAGACCAGGTAAAATTTTGGACCTAAACTATGACAATTGTCTTTCTTTGTAAACTAAGAATTACTTTTAGTTTCACCAAGAAATATTCTACTGGTATGAGTTACAGAATTTTTGAAATTATTATGCATATTTTACTTCTCTTCTCTAAATATATTACTCATTTAATTCATTCAGGATTCTACATACTGTCAACCAACTACAGTAATCCAGAAATATTTTCTGCTTATGGAAGGGGCTTGATCACTAAGCCACACCTTCCTGCAAAGCTTCAGTATTTTTGATTGGTAAAAAGCATTTCTCATTGAAATAATACTGAAGTGGAGCCCTAGTCCTCCTCCATATATACGACTGTCAAGTTAATTAACTTTTCAGGACAAAATGCTAATCACATTCAAAGACAAGCCACGCTGTTGTGTTCAAGACAGCTCCAGTGGTAGCTCTGGTGGCACAACTGTGTATCTTGGGTCAAGCTTAGGTGTGAAATCCTTGAAGTTCTTAGATGCTTCAGTACCAAATACATCTAAAACTTTTCTGTTCATGAGAGCAAACCTGAAAAAGAAAAGACGAGAGCATGAATGCGCGATTAATTTATTTATGAAAAAATGGAATTATTGTTAAAATTATTTCATTTCATGAAAGACTACCAAAATCTCTGAAATACAGGCTGAAGCCCGCACTGTTCAGAGATTGCAAGTCATTCATCTCAGGAAATAAAGATTTTTTTAAAAATACCTATTTGGCCAATGTCACTAATAGTGCTTTTGTGTAGGTATACTTCATATAGCACAACTTGCAAAAAGGGTGAGAATCCCCTCTACTTTTAACTCCACAAAAAAAAAGGTCAAACCAAAATATTCTACTGTTTTCTCTCATTCCAGCAGAGCAAACTCTGGCCCTGCCTGTCCACATCCAGATGACAATTTTATGGGTGTTACAACGTATTCCATTTCTTTACTCTTCAAAACTATAGACTGAAAAGCTTATGAAATGTCAAAAGAAATTGCCTCTATGAAGAGAGTGTCAAAATTATTATTACAGATATTTGCTTTAGATAAAATACATGGGCAGAACAGAATTTCTTTTCCTTCCTCTCTTTCAACTAAGGCAAGCTTAAGATTAGGACAATATGGAAAAATGCAGCCAAAATTGGATATCTGCACTGACATCATCCCCTGTATCATGCTTGTATGGCCTCACAGGTTGTCTGCAGACTGCCTCCAGGATTCCAAGAAAACTTCCCACTACATCTAGGAACATACTCAGCCACCTCGTGTGTGCACTGTGCCATGGGGAGTGTAGGTTCAACATGGCCCAGGGACTGGCCTCTGATTTCACTTCCAGTTTTACAGTCTGAAGAGTTTGCTGTCACAACAAATGTTACCTTTATAATCCCATTCATAAACTGATCTATATCAAGATCTGGGTGCCTTGTTTCTGCCACATACTGCACCAGTATAACAGCATATACTTCATTAAATTGTATTTTCATAAATCCATTACAGCAAAATCTATTTTAAAAAGGAAAATTTTTTAGATCCTTGCAGCAATTAATAGAAAAAATATCCAGTTAAGATAATTCAGTGTAAATTTTTCATTTTTCAATTTCTCATTTTTCCAAGAAAAAGAAAAATCATTTCCCATTGAAACAGATCTCCTATAAAAAAAACAAGTGAAATTTTAAAGTATTCTTAGGAGACATTCCAATCTTTCTCGTAATGCTTTTAAACACATAGTAATTCCATGTTGTCGATCACTGTACATAGTGAGTGATTTCTGCAACATATATGGTTGTTTACTAGATTCTTTATATTCCACTGAAATCTGAAAGCATTCCACCCTCCAAGTGAATTAAAGATAAAAAAGGCTTCAAGTAAAATACTCATATACTAAACAGTCTTCATGAGATTTAAGTCTTTGCTTCTGTCATTAGACTAAACCCAGCAATGTCACTTCAGCAGGAAAGAGCTTCAAGTGTACTGGGAACCGTTTGAAAAGCAAAGTAAATCCTCAGGAAATTAGCCTTTATGTACTTCTACGGCTCTGCTGTTGACAGTGAATGACACAGAAAGTTGAATGTGATCAATGACATGTTTAGACAAGCCATAACACACCCCGATTACATACCTGCCCTTTGTTAGTCGTAAAAGAAATTTCCAGTAAGAAGGTCTCAGGTTCTGAACTTCCATGACAGCCTGCAAGGAGAGGATTCTGTCAGAGCCAGATGACAGTGCCAGGCAAAAGCTTCACCTGCTATATTATGTTGCCAAAACTACCAAAAGGATTGCTATGGAAATAACTTTTACTGCTTTCCACTGAATTCAGTGCTCTATGCGATCACCACTAGCACAGACTGATATTCTTGGAAGACTATCTTACACAAATGGTGGCAATTTAATTACATCTCACTGCAGAGAAAGCAACAACAATCATTACTGCTACGTCCATGATTTTGCATTAGTGGATACCAAATTTACCTGCTACTTTATCCCCCATCTACTCTGCATTTTGTGATTTACCATTTCTTGTAATCATATTTATATTTCATGTTACATTATCTTAATAACTGTCTTAGAACCAAAATCGTTGTCTCCTCTCTTTCCATTCCATTACTTTTCCAGGTCACTTATGAATATAGTGAATAACAAACATCTCAGCATAGATCCCTGATTTCCCTCTCCTTCTTCCTCCTAAACCTAGCAATTCATTTCTAGTCTTGGATACAGTTTTCAATTAGTTATTAAGTAATGAAAAAAACCCTTCGCTGTTTTCTCATATGAACTTTATTGTCTGTTAGTCTCATACAATGGTCCCTGAGAGTAGTATGTTGGAGATCTCAATGCCGCAGAACTTCAGGCACATACCAAGCACTAAAATATCAGTTCACTTTGATACTAGACTTCGAGATACTGCCAAATACATGTGAACAGTTAGAAGGAGGAGAAGTGTTTAACTGTCCTGTTAAGCATGAGGCAGCAGAATATTGCTTTAGGGTCATTTTATATTCTCTTTATTGAGAGAGAATACATTAAATATAGCTATGGAGGTCCAGAAAAATGCAGTGGGATGTTTCAGCATCTAGGTCTAGAAAGGTCTAGAAATGGCAAGATGTAGTAGAATAGTAGAATAAAAGCTGCTTTTCCAACTGATACAGATTATAAAAGGACTGAAGGAAAAGGCATGGAACTGACGTGAGAAGTGCAAAAGATAACTACTGTTTGTTTCAAATATAAAACTTCAGGGCTTTTTACTATTTTTTTTTCAGATTTTTTTTTCAACTTGGCAATATTAATTCAAGTCAGCTGAATGTGAGAACTTTCAGTTGATATAAAACCACACTTTATTATATTCTTTGCCTCCTTGAGAAACGGTCCTTTCACAGGCTTATGAAAGTATATACATTTATTTTCATCTTCTGGGTCAATGCATTTTAAGATCCTTTCCAAAGAATTCAATGCTTTGTATAATATATTCAACTATAAGCATATGAGAAATTCAGCCCTAGAAATGACCTTCCCACAGTGACACTCAAAAACAGGATGCAGGTGCCCCAGTTCAAAGCATCTTGCTGCAATCATTACATCACACCACCTTTTTCTATGTTACTGTGTCCCTGTGCTCCTCATATCATTCAATCTTTGACTTAAAGAATTTCATGTTTTGTTAAAGAACAACATACTTACTGCCTGAAAGCATATTGATGTAGAAATGGCATAGATGATGCTGTCTGCATGAGGAAAATAGGGAACTTTGCCTGCTTCAATGCCTTTGAAGTATATAGTCTATAAAGATAAACAAAAAATGCTGAATAAAACAAAATAAAAGTAGCTTTTTGCTTTTTTACATTTTCAAAGAAGCATGTCAACATTATTATTTTTTTGTATGTCCACAAATATGACAGTGATTGAGATAGCTTCTAGAAGTTATGCAAGATCAATCTAACAAGAGGCTATTAATGCATAGAACAGGATTAGCAACAGCTTGGGTGTTACAGATCCTAAGATAAAAAAGGAAAGTTTGCTTGTTAAATTCTTCATTTTAAAAAAGCAAAAGAACAATGCAATAACTATTCTAACAAAGTGAATATTCACTGTTCTTAAACAGCTTGAAATCACATACTTTACTTTCTGAGAAAACATGTAAAGTTTATTTTCCTGAGCAAAGCTTGACCTTGCAAAGCAGCACACGCCTCTATGGTCAGTTACCCTTGGCTTGCGTAAGATGATAAAAGTAGTAAAAAAAAAAAGAAAAAGAAGGAAACAACACACAGCATTTTTCTTATTTCACTGCGGCCACGATGTCTCAAAGTCCAGAAAAAACCATCAGCAATACATGATAATATTATTTTTTTACAACTGGTGTTCTAAAAGTCAGTATGAATAACTCAGAATTGCTTTTATATAACCAATATCTGAACTACCTTCAGAGTTTGGTCTAGGATAACAAGGAGCAGAAATAAACAGAGAATATCTTCTCTTTATATGTTTAATTTCATGCATAATAAAACAAAAGTTCCTTTTATTTATGTTCTTTTAAGTGAATTCTGCTCTGGTAATGGAGGTGGATAAATATCACTAGGGAACGGGGCCCTCAAGGTCTGCACAAATATGTGATTCAGGATGATGCATAGTAAGAGAACATTCTCAGCTTATTCCAGTGGTGCTGTTGGGGAAATAAACATGACTAAGTCTTGATTTAAAAAATCACAGTAAGAAATCAAATGCTGGTTAGCAAAATATAATCGACATAACCAAACTCGGTAACAACTTTTTTTTTCCTGCGCTCCTAATTTTAACAAGTTCATAGAATTAATTCAAGCCTGAAGAATAGTAATTAGACCACAGTTTATTCCAAAGCTGGGAATTCAATCAGTTGAAACACACTGACAAGCAATTTCAGCTATAGACTAAAACCTAAGCTATTTTGAGTTATCTTGGACTGCTGAATGCCAAAACTAGGGAACAAAGGCAGGAAGTTAAGCTGTAGCTTTTGGCAATATATCTGCAATTAAGGACTAGGTCTGATTTATGTTTCTGGTGGAATAGACATTCTTGGAACTTTGAGATTTAAAAAAATCTGCAAAAAATACAAAGTAAAGGGCTATCAGGAGATTAAGACAATTTGTGGACAATATACATGGAGGCCAGTGGATAAAGGACTTTTAAAATGAGTCACAGAACAGAAAATAAGAAAGAAATGGGACCACATGGCAGCAAATGCCTCTTGGCACACATCACATACTGAAACGCACCGGTTGCCACACAATTCTATATTTTACTGGAAGTGCCTGACAAAGCCTGTGAAGTTCTTTTTTTTTTCTGCCCTGTAAAAATAAATGAAGACCTCTGTTACAAGGGTTACAACTTACCTCTACTAATTTGGACACCAGATACATAGAGATAGTTGTACTTTTGTAAAACATCATAGAAATTCCAGCTAGACACCCTGCAACAATGGGAAAACAAAAACGTTGTTACTTGTGTTGCTGTTGCGGTATGTCAGCTCAACAAACACTGCACAGGACTACTTATTTCTGTTGCTACAACACAGTTCAGTGATGTTCTTGTGCTGCCCATCCAAATATGGTTTGTGTCATGAAAAAGAGAGTCTTGAAACTCTGAAACAAATCTGCACTTCAGTGCTCAGAAGCACAGAATCAAACTTCTCTCTTCTTTGTGGGAGAAGGGACCTCTGAGGTTCCAATATGTGACAGATGTACAAGCAGCAGGGAAGGGCCAGGACCACTACACACATTTCATGGCAAAAGCGTTCTTCTTTGGACCCAGTGGAGCTCATAATTTCCTATGTGTATTCTGTCACACATGAAAGAGTCAGTATTTGCACCTCACATCTCTACACTTGAAAACTAAAGGACAAGTTTATATTTGTGCATACAGTGACATACTGCCCTTGGAGCTGACTGTAAACCCCACACCATTTGACTGAATTCACCTTACAATTTTAATTGCAACCCTTTCTTTGAAGCTACTTGAAACATCACTGTCACTTTGACACAGCCTTGATGTACACAGTCCTATTTTCAGCATGGAAGTCTCAAAAGGGAACGGGAGGACAGACAAGATAAATATTTGCAGAGTCCTAAGATAGGCAAAATAAACTTCTTTTCATGGACTCACCAGCTACAAGTGCATGAAGCTCATCATCAAGGTTTCGGACCCAGCGCAGGAAGCAACTCGTACCCTGTAGGTGAAGAGAAAGCAGGATTAGCCCCGTAACACTTATAACACACAGGCTGGAGATAGTCCTCTATAAGCTAGTAATACAGCACACAATACGAATTAAGAGTGTAGTGTGCTAATACCCATAATCATAGAGTCATAAAATGGTTTGGGTTGTAAGGGACCTTAAAGATCATATTGTTCTAATGCTCCTCCCTGGCAGGGACACCTCCCACTAGACCAGGTTGCTCAGAGCCCCATCCAGTCTAGCCTTGAACAATTCCATGGATAATGCATACTTCCACTTGGTAAGACTGCTATAAAAAAAGGCAATTTAACTGATATAGGAGTCAAACTTTCCCATTGTAAGAGCTTTGTAAGGGAAATGTAAAATCACATTGTAACTTCTTAATAGCTGTAGAAACTTTCATTATCAGGACATGTTCTGTCTGATTCAGTAATCTTTTTTACCGCATCAAGAAACTTTGAATTACATCAACAAAAAAACAAGACATCAACACAACCAAAGAGCAAGCTTTAAAAGCACTAGTGATACTAAAGTCCAGAGAGCTGGATACTACCCAAAACATTTCAAGGTTTTAATTTACAGTTTACTGCTATCAGTTCTTTCAAAATCAGAGAGCAGATCAATCTAATTTGAACACCAATCTAATACCAAAGCTCTTGAATTCACATCATCTTCATTTGCTGTAGCTGTCTAGACTCTTTCCCATGATAAAGGCTGTTTTCAATTACACACCAAACCCCTTGAGATTTTTCCATACATCCAATAAACTCTGGAACCATGAAAACATATTTATATAAAAAAAATTAGAACTGCATATTCTTTTGGATTCAAGATACACCACACTTTTCCCATTTTTGTTGTCCGTGGTCCAATTTTTTTTGAGTAACTGGAATCTCTGCTGCCCGACATGCTTATCTCAAACTGGAAAAAAATATAATGTAACCCAAATTTGTGTAAGTCATGAAATGTAAACAATAACATACAATAGAATCATAAAATCACAGGACCATTTAGCCTGGATTGGTAATTTAAGATCATCAAGTCCAACTGTTAACCCAGCACCCTCCAAGTCCATCACTAAACCATGTTCCCAAGCGCCACATTCACACACCTGTTGAACACTTTCAGGGACAGTGATTCCACCACTTCCCTGGGCAGCCTGTTCCAGTGCTTGATAACCCTTGTGATGAAGAAAGATTTCCTCCTATACCATCTGAACCTCTCCTGGGCAACTTGAGGCCATTTCCTCTTAGTCCATCACTTGTTATTCAGTAGAAGAGCCAGACCTCCTTTCAGACAGTTGTGGAGAGAGAGAAGGTTCTCCCTGAGCCTCCTTTTGTCCAGACTAAACACCCCCAGGTCCTTAAGCTGCTCCTCATAAGACTTGTGTTCCAGACCCTTCCCCAGCTCCACTGCCCTTCTCTGGACATGCTCCAGGCACCTCAGTGTCTTTCTTATAGTGATGGGACCAAAACTGAACACAGGACTTGAGGTTCAGCCTCACTAGTGCCAAGTAAATAATAAATAAAGATCAGAGTATGTCACCCTCAGAAAATGAGTATCTGTAGGACTAAATTACACTTAGCAACTGCAGCTTTTAAGGACATCAAAATATTTTCAGCTTTTTCAATTTAAATATTTTTTTCTCTGGAGGTTCTTTCCTTCAAGTTTGAGCTGGACAGCCCATCTGCCCTTTGCCATCAAAAATTTTAAAATCTAGAACCTTACAAATTCTTGTATTTACCCTGAATAATAGAGGATCATTTTAACTTTGCAGAGTGAATAAAGTGACAGGTGAAAAAAAACATGTGACTAAGTATATAAAAGTGCAAAAACCACTTCAGTACTGCAATATATTCTGCCTTAGGGCATGTGCTTTGCCACCTTCTCTTTGGGAATAAATAAACATAACTAGATGAATTCCAACAATGCTGTACAAATACATATCAGTTCACATTCTGTCATTTTATAACGGCATAGAAGGGCAAACTTCCAAGCTGTAAGTGCAATGTCGCCTCACTACACATTGTATGTTCTGCAATTTCCTGCTATTTAGTGTCAAATAAGAATTCCAGATATGGGAGCCAACAAAATCTAAAACTGGCTTCTCTCTAGCAACAATGCTGCTACTGCAGTCACTACCTGTGTCTGCACTAAAACGCTTTTGTGTACCAGCAATTCCCTTTGAAACCTGAATTCACTTTCTCTAAGTACTCTCTATCTCCTGATCTTGAAACAACGCTGCAAAATCCATCTGGTTTATTTGGAAATTATAGAAAAAGAACAGGGAACAGAAGACTAGTTTTCTGTTTACAATTTGATTATTGCAATAGTACAGGATTTGTCAGTGACATGCTGTAGCAAACAGCACCAGTACTACTAAGCAGCTGGACTTTTTAGCTCTTTGTGATATTGTGAAAAGTGAAATAAAAAACATGGCATTTGTCATTTCTGTATGCTATAAGCTTACTTTGTATATACTGACAAAAGATCCCAAAAAAGCTCCAAGCTGGAAATTTTCCTTGTTGTAGAAGAGGGAAAACAGGCGTGATGGTTGTGTAAACAGATGCCGGAAGGTGGAAGGAATCCGAAGGCAACACTGGATCAGGTAACCAATGCTAAACATCCTAATGAAGCCCTAGAGAAAAGAAAGAAAGATTTTGTGGTGAGCAACTACAAATTCAGAAAAAAAAAAAAGCAGAAGGACTTGTTTTTGACATCAAGCAGTTTAAAGCCCACTCCACAGACAGTATGTAAAATGCACAAATGCAGCCCTATCTTCAAACTCAAGACCTTTTTTTTTTACCTTGTTCCCCTGTAAAATAACAAAAGCAAAAAAAAAATCACAGACAATTGACTCTTCTTTCATTTCTATGAATTTCTGAAAGGTCTCAAGAGCGAGATTCTCTTTCTCTTCTACTCCAAAATTCTGTCCTTTGAAATAATCCTGATGACTTCATTTCCAGATTACTGACCAGCTTTTAACCACAAATGGGTTTATAGAGGAAAGCAATGTGGTGGAAAAAAAGAGCACTTTATACACTCAAATGTCTGGAGAAAACACTAAGGACTAAAAAGTCTACCAAAATAAAATTTCAGAAAGTGAGAGAATTAGACATTCACCCTGGTGGCTTGGCACATGCTCATGGACTTTCCTTGCCTGCAGCAAGGGAAAGGGCAAAACTGGAAGGGAGTTTAAGTGCAGAGCTACTGAGAAAGGATAACATGGGTTCCAATGAATTTACTTACTACTCCACTTTGGATACAAATCTGCTTTTTCTTACCACGTCACAAAACCACACTGACTTTTTCTTTCCAAATTATTCCCCTTAGTTTCTCTTGTAACTTCCTCCAACGCTTCCTATCATTATTCTTACCCTATGACTGAACTTTTCTAATAATTCTGAATACAATCTACCTAGTTTTGGGCTGGAAGATGCCTTATGTGGAAACTGTCTGTGCACTCACCAGTGGCAAATAAGGCAGGCACCTTATTCAATTCCACTGACAAGGACACAATTCCAGTGACAGGGACAACTGGCAGAGGGTTTGACTGAGCAACCTTTCAGACTCAGAAACTCAAAACATCCTGCAGAACTTTATAATGCTTCATAAAGCTCAAAAATTTTTACTGTGGTTAAACATCCAGTCATAAACTCTTCCTGAAGTAATTACTCTCTGTGCTAAGAGTCATAAGTAGTTTATGAGAATCAAGCGGAAGAAAACCCATTGTGTCAGCCAATGATCCAGAAGCTTTTTATTTTTTAATAAAAGATTCTCATTCCTTTATCTGCTACTCTTAAAGTTATGTAAGTTGTACATACGGAACAGCTAACTATGAAAATGCCTAACAAAAGGCATGCGAGATAGGCAGAGGTGTAAATGCGCGGAGAATTTTGGGTAGTTAAAATGTCACCATTAAGATGAACAGAGTAGTAGAGTGTAATGACGTATCTCCAAAATTTGTTGAATAAAACTTTTCTTCTGCTTTTGAGAAACAGACTTCTTAATAACATAGTCAAAATATTGGCTATAACTCAAATTCAAAAAAGGATGAGTGCACATAAACAGAGTTCAGTAACATACCAAAAATTCAGCCAACCTGGTGCAATACATTAGGAATTAGTTAAGATATTTAGAATAAATTAGTTAAGGTAATTAATATTTATTTGGGGTACACGTTTCTTCAAGAGACAGAACATTGAGACTACAATCATCAGAAAATGCCAGAGAAGTTGTGGATGCCCCACCCCTGGAACTGCTCAAAGTCAGGTTGGTGGGGCTTTGAGCAACCTGGTCCAGTGGAAGGTATCCCTTCCCATGGCAAGGGGGGGTTGGAGTGAAATTATCTTTAAGGTCCCTTCCAACACAAACCATTTTATTATTCTATGACCTTCTTTGTGGTCATCCTAGTCATTAGTAAGTTGGGAGGGTTATCTGGTCCTGTCTGCAGCACCAGCAGAAAAAATGGACAACTGGACTTTTACTGTTGGCTTATGTCTCCTCACTGTAATCAAGTGGAATCCAAAAGAGGAAAAATACTGACTGCTTCTGGCAGCTCTTTTTAGACATTTACAAACCCAAAGCATTTTAAGTATTTGAAGTCTGAAGGGAAGTAACTGAAATCAGGTGTATGTCACTACTGAATGTTACATAAAAGCTATCATGGATGATGTCAACTAGATAATGGGCATTTAAACGTGAAAAGGAAGAGTACTTCTGAATATTCACTATAGGCCTCACCTCCATGTTCTTTAAATCACTAACATGTCTCCACTCTCACCTGTGAAAGGACAGAGACAATAGTGTGGGGTTGGTCTACTGTAATTTGAGAAACTCACAAACTGAAATCAAATTTGGGTCTCTCAATCAGAGTAATTAAAAAAAACTGACTCCTATTTAATCACCCTTTTGTTTTAAAGCCATTTCAAGTTTATTTTATTCCATAATGGTCAGATCACCTCTCTCTTTACCCATGAAGTCTCACACACAGTCATTCTTCTAGCAGACTAGGAGTTTTCCATGGAGAAGAGGCATCCATTCCATGATGAGTACTCTAACAGAAATCCTTAGTTTTTTCCTCTAACTGTGCTCATAAAATAATATGGTGTTATGCCAGTACTTATAGATTTGAATGCTGAGCATGCAGCACAGGATGCATACAGATTTTGTGGGATATTAATAAAAAGCTCTGAAAGCAAGTCTGAACTAATAGTAGTTAAGAGCTCATTACTGTAAAATATGACAGAAAGACAGCACTTTTACTAAGTAAAAGCACAGGAGACTGAAGTTATTGTGAAGTTCCCATGAAAAACCAGATGCACACCAGAAGATGCTACCATCAGCAGAGATCTGGACAGCATATCAAATCTGCATAAAATCACTTTTGCTTAATTTTAATCTTTGTTTTGAATATAACAGTCACTGCAGTCTTGGATGTTGATTCTCAAGCCCAGACACTTGACAGCTATGGGGAAAACAGAGTACTCTGCAAATGGAAGCACAGGAATGTTTGCTCCCCAGAAGATGCTGACCTGATCAAACATAAGAACTTGGGACACAGGAGACAAAACGGGCCAGGAGACACTGAACAGCCAACACACTGAGCACTGAACAAGCACAAAGCAAATGGAAAGTCTGTGTCCCCAAAGATGTTATGTCTTGAAGAAAAGAGCCCATGAATGAAACATTAAGTGGACTGAGCAAGTGGTGACAGATTGTAAAACTGTAATTTTAATCTGGGACTCTTAAATATACGTCATACCCACAACATAAAAGTGATGTAACTATCCTGAACTATTCATGACTGTTCTACTGAATATTCTCATTGTAATTCAGCAGAACAATTAAGCACCATCTCAAATTCTATCAGCTCCAGCACAACTTATACCCATGCTACACCTTGGTATGCTAACACACTGCAATATAAAAAGAATGTTAACCCAACAAAAAATTTTTTTCGTAAACATACATGAATAAATGTTGTGCTAGATCTATTATGATGTTAAATTTAAGCATGGCTTTTCTGAGATAACAAACTGTATGTAAAATTTTAATTGTGAAAAGTTATTTTTATAAGTAATATATGTCAAAAGCATCTGAAGATACTCAAATCCATTTTTGCTGCTCCCTATATAAAAAGGGGTCAACTATTAAGTGATTGAGATTGTCTGGAGTCTTACCAGCTCCCAAAACAGGCATAGCAGGTGGCACCACCTGTGCCAACCCAATGCCAGCCAAGGCAAATCTCTGCACAGTACTCCTCTAAAAAAAAATGCGCTGATCACATTAATAATGGCGGGTGAATTATACCACCAGAGATAAACAGCTCTTCCTGGGCGCAGCAACTGTGTCCAATCTCTCATTACCCCGAGCCCTTAAAATAAATGACTAGGGGAGTGAGCCCAGTGCCCGGCAGCGACGTGCCAGAGCTGCGCAGCTGCATGTGAACAGGGCCTGTGCTGCTGTGCTACAGCAGCACATTCCAGGTGCTTTATTTAGGGGGGAGTCACAAGTGGGCTCAGCCGTGAAGTGCATCACATAGTTAAACAAGTGCCTTGCTTACTAGTCCATTTTTTCCCACACATTTTATGTTACTCATTCACTGCAGCTAATCTGAAAGACTGGAGAACTTTAACCCCACCACCGCCCCGTCCTAAATTGAGAAAATCTGTTTTCAAGCTTGTCACATTTTCAATAGAAGAAGAATGAGTAACAGGCTCCTTTCTCACTTCCTAAGCATATGCTTTTCCCAACTACAGTTTTTTACCCTGTCCTTGCCAGAGTTTGTCAATCGAACTTTTTCTGCACTTACTTTAATACAGTATGAGATGCAATTATCTCCATAGTGTTTACAGCATCTATGCCTTGGGCCATATTTGCACCTGCAAAAAGCATAATGAAACACGTATTAACTCATAGCTGTTTTCAGCATCAACAACAGGAGACTTCATAAATTTTTCTTGCCTAAAAATACATACAATGCTATTTGCCCAGTGTTCATTTTCCCCATTACCCACTAAAGGGCACTGTGAACTTTTATGATGCCATAAAAGGACAATAAAAACTAACAATACTTTAGTTGTATACCAAGAAAAAAGTGTCTGCACACTTATTTGGATCCAACCTCTTGCCATACTACATATTATATGCTAAATTAAAGGACAGATTTTCTGTTGTGGTCGGCAAGAGAAGTGATTTGACCTTTCTCAGTTTGTCTCTGCTCCACAGTTCTGGGAGGATTTGACCAGGCATCTGTTACCTGTATCCTTACATCTTTCATACCATTGTAAGGTTCACTGAAGGGCAATGAAGAACATAGAAACACACAGAGACACCCTGTGAGACTTCTCTTAATTACAAGCCTTTCACTTTTGGGTTATTTCTTCTACAGTGTAGATTTTTATGTAGGTCTTTCTTTGGGCTGAAAATTTGGCTTTGCACATTTAAAAGACTGGCTTGAGATGGTGGATGTGTGGATTGTACAGTTTGTAGGCCTGCATTATGTAGAATTAAAAGAAGTAATGTCACACCAGATCTGAACATTATATTTTGCTATATCCAAGTATTTTAGCTTTAATGTAAAATAAATTACACCATTTATATACTGTGTCAAATATCTTGGAAGTTCTGAATTTTGTACTATAAAGTCTAATGGCCATAAATCATCTGTGAGGTCAGTTTATGTAGCAAAAATTGTAATGAGAATGTGCTCAGATTACAGGCATTTAGACTCAATTATATTGAAAAGAACCATATGGACGAGAAACCTGTGAGAGCATTATAACAGAAAATTAAAAGTTTTCTGAATGTCTGAGTTGGGATTTTAAAGCCCTAAAGAAAATATGCTCTTCTTCACCTCAATCTTTGCATTTAACGAACAGTGGAACAGCTACAAACTATCTCTAGCAAAGTGAAAAAGAGATATTTAAGACAAAATAAGCATAAGCAACTCAGCTAAAAGAATCTGCACATGGCTGGAGCTGTCTTTTCCTCATAGGTCTTTTGTCATCTAATACAGTCATGCCTGAAAAGCCACTGCTGACTTCCCTCATATTTTTCAATTAAAACCTACAGCAAATCATAAGAAGTCACCATGTGATGGGGGTCCCTTCATTTTTGTTCATCAGCTGAGCAAGTAAGATAAGCCAGTACTTTGAGAACACAACTCACTTGGAAGACTCTTTCCTGCATGTCAGCAGGCAGAGATCTGGTCATAAAACTGCTCCTGAAAAGGTCAATGGAAGTGAATATTCATAGGTGTGGTGTGAACACACCCCTAGTCCATTTTTTATTCTATCTTCCCTCTAAATGAATGATTTCTTGTGGTACCCAATGTGCCTGAGGGAAACAAATCAGGCACAGACGTAATATATCATCTGAACATGTTATGAAAAGCTATCTGCTGTCACTTTTTTAAGCTTATACAAAAGGACAATACATTGGATCCTGTAGTCAGGGAGGGAACTTACATTGCCTAACTTCAGATGTCTAAGTCTGACCTTCTGCAAAACAGTTTAAAACTCACTGTTTGCCTCACAATTTCCTATCTCCTGACAGTGGAGGCAGCCCATAGGCCACTAATCCTATTTTTAGGTAGTACTCCTCTGTGCAACACAGGGATGCAGGTCACCCAAAAGACAATGTTACAGTCACTTATGGTGATATGGTGACATGAGTAAGGTCTGCTGTTGTGTAATTTTTCTCCTTAATATCACTACTAGCTCCAGCAGAACCATGCCATGAACTGTTATTGCTGAAAGCTGCAGAAAAAGCAACCAACAGCTTGCACATTGACTTAATTTACTCTCCTCCTTAGAACTGAATGTTGCAAGTCATAGCTATGACACACAGGTCTTGAGTTTTGCTTTCACTAGAGTTCATCATTTGCCACTGCTAATTACCCACTAAAACCTGAAACAGAAAAACACTTATATGGAAAACAAAATATTATAAAACATTATGAGATACAATGTAACATTACATTAAAATGCAATATGTAACAATTATTCATTTTATTTTTTCTTTTGTTTTCTTTGACTCACACTTTGTCCATGAGCTTTTTTGTTAGAGCCAGTATGTTCATTGGCTGTGATACTTTTTCACAATGCTTGATTTTTCTATCTGTTTTTGCAAATGCTGCTTCAGGTGAAAAAGAGTGAGTAGGGATTTCTTCTTTTCCTACAATGAACCTGAAAGAAATAAAAAAAAAAGCAAAACAGAACAAAAGAATAAAATAAATAACTCAAAGAAATATATTGTCCTGTATAAGTCTGTAAGTCTTTAAGACAAGCTTGAAGTTACCCCCAGCTCTGTGAAAACTCATCCTATACAGCTGCCACACCTCTTTGAAAAGATCAATTCACCAACATATATTTAAACCTCAGCTAATGGAAATTGCTGCCAGGAATTTTTTAAAACTAGGAACAAAAACATTAGTAGGGAAGTCCATCTCTCAGACAAAGGAAGAACAGTAAATAAGAACATTAAAAGGCCCATGAAATATCTCAATTACCTACAGCAAAACAGGGTTACATAATGGTTGATAATTACTACAATATTTTTATAAAATATCTGTTTTACAAAATCTCAACATGGTTTCACTCCCACCAAGAGCATCAACTTTGTTTTGCTTGGCTTCATGTTCAGCCTTCTTTCTTCACCCAGAAGTTGATATTGTCAATATATTGGTTCATCTTAGGTGTAGAATTACTGTGTTTCAAGGGCAAGGGAGGACACAACAGCAAGATGTTTCCTAACACTCTGAACTATAATCCAAGTTATACTGTACCATGGTAGTCTTGTTAAGGGTGATGAAGGTATAAAAAACTTTGTCATTTGACATGTCACTGTGAACTGGTGATTTCAGAAAGCACTGTCTCTGCATGTTGCCACAGAAGTGTTTCATGTCTGTATTTCTGACTACAAATTGAATAATTTAACTATTGGGACTTTCTATCATATTTCATGGCTGTAAACTGTAAAATATTTCCTAAACTAACAATGCAAATCTCTCTTGCTTGACTTCAGCTCTTTTCTTCACAGGTGAGTTGCTACTCTCCATGCACCGGGCTGTCTGGATGAAAAAAGGCAAGGCATGAAGGTGGGAGAACTTTGTATAACATACAAGGGAGTAACACCAGAGGGTCCCATTGCAAAGTAAATTCTAGGAGAGGCTGGACCACAATGGCAGACACAAGGCTTTGTGGCATGTTGAGGATATCTTAAAAAAATATGATATAAATCCATGCCTTATTGTCATGATGAGTACAGAACTATTGCTGCATTTATTAATTGTTTTGTAATGCAGCAAATAACTTTCAGGTCAAAACACAGTAGCCACTTGCTTTCAGAAAAATATAGGTTATCGTGAATCCCAGTTTTAGAAAGATAGAAGATTAATGCTTCTTCAGAAACATATAAAATCATGACTCAGTTTCCTTTAAAAGGATTCCTCTCTTGTCAGCACACAAGAGCAAATGGCCCCAAGCTGTACCAGGGGAGGTTTAGATTGGCTATTAGGAAGAATTTCTTCACTGAAAGGATTGTCAAGCATTGGAACAGGCTGCCCAGGAACTGGTGGACTCATCATCCCTGGAGTTATTTAAAAGACATGTAGATGTGCTGCCTGGGGACACACTTTAGTGGCGGACCTGGCAGTGTTGCGTTAATGGTTGAACTTGATGTCTTAGAGGTCTTTTCCAACCTTAATGGTTCTGTAAACGTCTTCTTCAAAATACGTTGTATACTCCCAAAGGTGGAAAAGTTTTACAACATCATGATTTTTCTTAGGAATACTTTCCTTACAATGTAGCTGGCCAGTGTGCATGATTCCTCAAAATCCTGACTTAAAGCTATAGAGTCACAGAAACTTTACTTACTTTAGTGCAGAGTATGTAAATCCTTTCAAGCCATCTTTGCACCTGAAACATAAACCCAACAGTTTTCTCTGTAATGAGCTGCTTGCAAGATAAAATCTTACAGATTAAATATTCTATAGAAGGGCTGTGAATGAACACCAGCTTTTCATTAACAGAAAACAGCACATCTGCAACAACTCTGTGGCTATCCTCAGTTCACAGTTGTCACCACAGCCTTGGGACATCTCTGAAACAAAGGATACAGCATCAAATGCCAGTGCTTCTCTCTTTTATCCAAAACAAGAGTGGAGAAATTTTTAAAGGATGGTGACAGAACCACTAGGGCGACGATGGGAGATGACAAAGAACTGTTGCTTTATGGAAAAGAAATCATGAGGAGTTTTACAAAATATAAATTTTACTGCAAGGAGAGAAAGGAGGACTGGATCTCAGTAAAATACCCACTCTCTTGTGAAAAGCTGCAGGGAATAGCTATTCTGACTTTGGGACAAATTGTTCTACTTTGCAAAGTGTTGATCTCTGCAGCTCTGATTCTGATCTTGATTATACCTATACATACATATATCCTTTCTTACCAACTACAGGGTTATTTGTGTGAATAATGACCACAGTAAAGAGCTCATAATTGCCTATGAAAGTTTTAGGTTATTGACTTTTTTTCTGCCCAGGATACGATGAAAGGAGCTGAAGCTTGCAGCTGCTACAGATTCCTCCTGAAAAACCATGTTAGTAGCAAAGGAAAGAGCAGATACTTGTACTTTTTTTCCCTTTTCTTTGTATAGAATTGCATGGAGAACACATGACAATAAAAATGCATTCCTGATACAACACACATAACAATTAACTTCTCAACACCATCATTTCAAGACCACACCTACTATAAGAGAAGACAGAACAGCAATCACAAAAGCTTTGTAAACAGAAGCAGATAAACCCTGCAGAGACCATGCTGTCACTGGAATTACTGTGCCCACACCCCAAGAGCAGGTGACACCATCTCCCAGAAGGTACCATGTGTGGTCAACGTGTACTACCTATGGCTGGTACCCCCTAACAGCAGGAAAAAAATGAATAAAAGACATTCACAAATGACTTAAAGTCTTGCTCTGTCCTGCCAGGTGCAGAGCTGGTAAGACATCACAGCACTAGACACTTCTGGGAAACTCTTCCCAAGGGTATGACCTTCAACAGGTATGTTTCCATGGACCTGGTTTTGTCAGCATGTGCACAGTGCTAAGTATCCAACAGTTACACACAGGACCAGAAAATTCATCCCAAAAGTTTCTCTTTTAAAATCTCTGCAGTTCAAATACTGGTCATGTTATTATGATCTATAGAGGTCCAAGGTAAACACATAGTGTGTCTTTAATTAACAAAGAACTTTGAAACCAAAAATATGCAATAATTCTATTTTTTATGCTTCTTTACCCATATGTACAATTCAGAACCCAAAACACTATCGTAGCACTTTTACAGAAAAATGGACGCAAAGATGGATTTAAACAATGAGTGATGGAGTGAAACAAATGAAATCAGCTTTGCCCAGAGTGCACAGGAAATCACTGGCAGAACTACAGAGCCCAAATGCACAGGGTTAGCATCTACCCCACTCTATCCACAGAACCGTGGTCTGATATCACGAGTTTTATTCTAAACCTACAATCGACTGTAGGTTAAATGTCCTTCAGGTTAAGGGTGTTCAACACATTATGCCTGCAAGCTGCCAACTCAAGAATAGGGCTTTACTTTTCCAGTAAATTAAAACCATACACAAACTGAAATCTAAACATGCATGTGTTTCTATAATAATAATGAAACAGAAAAGTAATCACAGTATGACCATAATGATGTTTTTTCCTTAATCATTCCAATGCAACTGCACTTCCAGTTTCAAGTGTTCAATGATTTCTTTACTGCACCACCAGATGTCCCTGCCCAGCTGTGCTTGAAGCGCCCTGCCTGATGCTATCCTACAATTAATTTCCTTTAAACATACCACAAAGAAACTGTCAAATCCTTTCTTCACTGATATTGAAAATCAAACAGCATCTGAATCACCAAAAGAGAAAACAGCACTCTAACCCTCTACTTTTTTTCTTCAAAAAGCAAAAGATATTTCTCATGCGTATTCTAATTACAGTCAACTCTATGCAATAAGTATTTAGTGTATTGAAATTTTACTAGTTATGCTTACTTTACTTATTAGTTGTTCTATGTATTTTTCGATACAGCTATGAAACTCCCTGCAAAATGCACCAAAATTAAATATGTAGTTCAATATAGAAGCAATGCTAAATATACAATTATAATTTTTTCCCCATTAACTTTTTTTTTTTAATTTTAACACAGTATAAAAGTGCAATTTAAGCTCTTAAATAGAATTCAATTAACGCTCCTTGCTGTCTAAACAATGCTCCTTGCTGTCTTCTGGAAAGTCATAATTCAAAACTAACGGGTGTGTGGAAATCTTGCTTATTAATGGTTTTATGAACAGCAGTCCTGGACAAACAATACTTTCAATCAAGAATAAATTCCTAATTTAACTCTCCTGCTCTATCATGGCCATTTTGCTTTTACAACTGAAGCAGCAACTAACAACAAATCTGGAAATCTAATTTTTGGTTTTACATCATGACTTCAGCGTATTTAAGGTTTCAGAATACTAGTCTAGAGATTGAGATGGCCTTATTTATTCACTCACTGGCTATACAACACTGGCAGCAACAAAAAACCCCACACACTACAGGGGCGTTTTTTTGGGGGGAAGTGGTGACACACCCCCACACAGAGAGACATCACAAATTCAGTGACTGACCTTGATGGTGACTGCGGAGGTATTATGCTGGCTGCACATGGCATGTCTCATGAACACCTGCCTGCTAATAAATGAACTAAGACTAATGATTTGTTTCATACAGCCACTAATTGGTAATAATAATGCCACCACTAATTGGTTATAATAACTTTTACTCAATGCTTCATTGCTCAAGGGGTAAAAAAGCCTGCACTCTGTTGCTGACCCCCATTCAAGCTGCAAATGAGCCCAGTACAATGCATTATATGTGCCTAGCACTGCAGACACCCCATGGACAGGAAAAATCTAAATACTGAATTATAAGTTTGTTTTAAGGGTACTATTCAACTTGGAAGGTCTGAGATAATGGGTGAGTTGTATGCCATCAGAGAAACTCGGTGTAGCTCACCTCTGCTACCCTTCTACAAAGGCATGGAGTGATGGAATAAGGACGAATGGTTTTAAACTGAAAGAAGGCAGGTTTACATTGGATATTAGAAGAAATTCTTCACTGTGAGGTGGTGAGGCACTGGCACAGGTTGCCCAGAGAAGTTGTGGATGCCCCATCCATAGAAGTGCTTAAGGCCAGGTTGGATGGGACTTTGAGCAACCTGGTCTAGAGGAAGATGTCCCTGTCCATGAAAGGATGGTTAGAACTAGATTACCTTTAAGGTTCCTTTGAAACCAAACCATTCTACTATTCTTTGTTTCCCACCACCCTGCATGTTCCAGGGACCGAACCCCAAGCTGCAGGAGGGCAACTCTGTTTTTTGCCCAGCAAGCAATAATTTTAAATGGTGTGTAATTTAGTTACATTTTCCCATCAGAGGGGAATTTGTCCCTGGTACAAAGCCAACAGAACCAGTGACTTTGCCAGCTGTCCCTGCTGGGCACTGTGTACCTGATCACAGAGCAGAAATGTTCTGCTCTGTTCCAGCTTGTGTGTTTGGCCAGAGCCCTGGTTGGAGCCGAAGGAGCAAAAGAATCAAGGAGCCAAAGCAATAAATTTGGGTTCTCAAAATTCCCCTGCTGGGACAATTCTGGCACATGAGCAAATAGGGTTGATTTTAATCATGCATATTTATAAGATAAATTTAACTTACGACCACACACATTTATTTTTTCATAAAGAAAACAGCGTAAGTGGAATAGAGCCAAGGTTTGATACAAACTATACTTCCAACAAGACACGAACCAACTCTAATTACATATGTTTGTGTATGTAAAGAGGTGCTGTACATGAGTTTACCCTACTCCCCCTCCATCCTGTGGGAAGGAGAATTTCCCACACTGGGGAAGGCTGGATGCCAACAATTATGGTTTGGTTTTTTTAATTAGTATGTCTTGTCATAGCTCATCTGAAGATTTGATTTTCTCTGTGACCTATTGATATATATTGAGGAAAAAAATCACTTTTCAACCACGGAACCTGTAGGGAGAAAGTAGCTCACAGTAGTAACAACATGCCATGTTTAACAACATCCCCATATTGCTTATGTTATCCTTCAGGGTAAGAGTAAATTAGAAACTCCTATATGCAGAGCTCTCATTATGGCCATGTGGGAAGGAAGCACTGCAAGCACAGGACATGTGTTGGCATATTGCCACAACACATCTGCCTGTACAGACTGGTCAGGGGGACAATGTCTCTGAGTTAAAGAGCCTTGTTTTATGGAGAAGGAAGGATCACAGTGATGAAACGAGACTGTGTCTGGGCATGCCAGCTACACCCCTTGCTATTAAACCCCTGCTTTTAGGAATTAAAGGCTATCTACACTACTTTGTGATCTGTGCTGATCTCTGTAGGACAATGCATTCCTTACAGAGGTTACTATACCTTCCTCCTTCTGATTTTCAGTTGGAGTCCATGATCTTAAATGATTTATTCCTCATCCTCAGTGTTAACAGCCAACAGCAACAGATACCATTTTTCTGAGATGTCTTCTGTATCCATTTCTCTTCTTCTTTTCCCATCTTCTCTTTTGTCCTTTCGTCTTGCAAGTTGAGCTCCTCTTTCACATTTCCCCCATCTGTCCTTCAAATATTATTCTCAAAAGCTCATTTCTTTTTCTTAAAAAATAATTCATCAATGCTTTCTCCATACCTCCTCATGGTCTGACATTGCCCACCACTCTAATCAAGTGGGTTGTGGCTACAAGATTGAAAGTGCAGAGCAAGAACCACTGAAAACCAGGATTTGAATGAAATTCAAGACTCAGAGTCATACACTTAATCATTCTGCATCAGAGAAATGAAAGAATTAGTTCAAGCTTTGTTCTAAGCTGTTTTGAGACTAATTTGTTTATGTGATGACTGCAACATAAAATCACATTTTGGAAATACTCATTTTCCAAAGGGCTCTGAGATCCAAGAACAATTCCAAACCAGTCAGACTTTCCTCAGTGTTGTAACTATGTAGAAAAATATTACTTTAAAATGAAGTATATCTCTGAATATGAAATAAGAGCTAATCCAGTCAAATCTGGTAGGACAAAGGAAACCGAAACCGAAGGTTGTTCAGAAATGTGTACCACTAAGATTTTTCCCCGTGGAAGAACACACATTTTCATTTTTAAGTAGAAAATCTGTTTTCTAAAAACTATGATTGGACAAGCTAAAAAAATCTATTCTTACTTGTCATTATTTAGTGGTGGTGAACTTTTCAGCTATCTGAAGAGTATCTAGATTCTTCTCAGTGACCAAAGAACAACCTGTGCTAATCCCAGTGCCCAAATCCATTGAGCTGTCAGTGATTTATGATGAGGCTACAGAAAGACATTTTGGCTCTAATTTAGATAAATCTGTGGGAAATTGGATCCTAAAAATATCAGTAGATATGGTTATACAGGAGTCTTCTGACTGCAGGAAATACTCAAGACTTTCAAATCATCTTAAAAAGAAAGAATATTATTTCCTATCAGAAACAAAGTGCATCAAAACTGCAGCACCCTACTTGGAAACAGAGAGGTATTTAGACGCAACTTCTTTGGATCAAACTCACTATGTGTAGTTGAGTAGCATCTAAACACAAAGGAGATTACTTTCTAGATCTACATGAGGCACGTGAGATCAAAACACAGGAAGCTTCCTTCATAGATGGTGTTGTGGTTTAACCTGGCAGGCAGCTACACACCACACAGCTGCTCACTCACTCCCCCACAGTGGGATGGGGGAGAGAGTTGGAAGAGAAAAGAAAGTAAAATTCATGGGTCATGATAAAGAGAGTTTAATACAACAGGAGAGAAAGAAAATAACAACAATAACGATAAATAACAATAGGTTAGAATACACCAAACAAGTGATGAACAATGCAATTGTCCACCACCAACTGACGAATGCCCAAACAGTCCTTGGGCAGCAGCCCCTGCTCAGCTTTCCCCTTCAGTTTTTCTACTGAGTGTGATGCCATATGGAACGGAATATCCCTTTGGCAGCTGTCCCAGATGTGTCCCCTCCCGACTCCTTGTGCACACCCAGCCTCCCCGCTGGTGGGGTGGGGTGAGAAACAGAAAAGGCCTTGGCGCTATGTAACCACTGCTCAGTGATAATGAAAACATCCCTGAATTATCAACACTGCTTTAATCCTAAATCCAAAACAAAGCACTCTACTAGCTACTAGGAAGAAAATTAACTCTACCCCAGCCAAAACAAATCACAGAATCATAGAATGGTTTGGATTGAAAAGGACCTTTGAAATCATCTAGTTCCAATCTTCCTGCCATGGGTAGGGACACGTGATGGCCAGGTTGCTCTAACATAGAAAATTCAACCAAATTATCTTGCTTTTTCATTTGTAATAATGTCAATTTCAATTAATCATCTTCATTTGTGTCATATTAAAGACATTAAAACTTGTATATCTCAAAAAGATAACTCAACCCAAAAAGAATACTGGTATTTCAAACTATGTTACAGCCTGTTCATCCAGACAGAAATACCTCTTAGAAACACCGAACAATCATCAAGACAGCTGGAAATGCTAAGAGCAAAAATAGTCTGTTCTATGCACCAGTTGCTGTTACCTTTAACATCTTCCCCAATATAAAACGTAATGCCTTCCTTCATGGTATATGTCCATACCCCAACTTTTCCCAGATGATGCAGGAGGAGGAATAACCACCCTCTTTCATCTCTTCCTCTACTTTGACAGGACTCAGATGGAAAAAGTGATTGAAAAGCTTTTCTTCCCATCCTTCCTCTAAGGGTCAGGAAGGAGGCCCCATCATGCTGGACCACATAACACCACGAGAACCAGCTATAGGCAGAGAATATCACCACCACACCAAGAGCTGCCTCCTCCAAGACTCAATAGGATCACGAGGCACAACTTGTGACCTGCGCAGTGGAAATCCACAGGCAAATTTAAGGGGAAAAATTACTTATACCCTCCCTCCTTTGAATTTCATCTTTTCTGGATGAAACACTTATTTTCTTTCTGTCTTTACACACAGTTCTTGCCTATTCAAGACAGGACTATGAAAAAGGATTATAAGGAGTTATTATAAAAAAAAAAAAAAACCTTACCTTATACCCCACAGGCAACACACAGCTTTTGGAAAATATGTCAGAAACTACATTAAAAATAATTGAAGTCAGGAGAGTTGTACTTTATAAAAATTATACTTTCACCTTTTAAATTTGATCCCAGAAAATGAAGTTGGGATCAAAATTCCATGAAAAGTCTCATAGCTTGTGTTTCCAAATCAAATACTCTAACTGTTGTGTTTTTAAATAACACATGAAAGAATGTATCCTAGCCATTTCTTTTAGTTGTGCTTCAAGTACAAAATGACCTTTTGAAAAGGCCATGGCTTTGCAACCATTTTATGTGGCAAATATAAAACTACATTTTATAAAAAAATAAATGAAGAAAGAAAGAGCAAATTGGGACAACATTCAAGAGGAAGGGTGAGAGAAGCCTTGTAGAGGATGTACTTTTTTTTTTCTCAGCCTGTGTTGAATGCATCATTTACAACACTTGGAAAGAAAGGGTGCACGGAGATGACAAACAGTGTAATCAAGAGTGAACAGTGGCTCCATTAAGCTTTCACGTAAATCCAGGGAATTACATTTTAGAAGAAAAATTCTGCAATTTTGTCAAGAATGTGACACCACAATTGAAAAGAAAACTCTTTATATAAAAGTTAAATTACAATACTGGATTCAGGGCTGTAAACCAAGGCTGCTATCAATCAACACTTCTCATCTGAATGTTAATCAAGTTTCCTGTGTTACTGTCAAAAATGAAATCAGATTTATAATTATATTATCCTATTACTTACAACTTTCTCATTTCTTCAGAGATTAGTACTTCCTGAAATGTGCAAGTAACTGCAATTTGAGTAAGTGAAATTTCTTTTTAAAGATCTTAAAAAACAACAAAAAAATATTTTTTGTTATTTTAGCTGGATGCAGCCCTTCGGTGTCTTTTGTGTACCAACAATGCAATAATGTGGGCTCAGGAGCAGCAACTGAATCACTGAGGTGACCATGCTGCCATCTCAAAATCCATCATCAAAGCCCCTGCTTCATACACCTAACAGAAGAAGCCAACATAGAATTACAGAACAGTTTGGCATGGAAGGGACCTTTAAAGGTCATCTCCCTCCCATCTTCCACTATATCAGGTTGCTCAGAGCCCTTCCCAGCCTGGCCTTGAATGTTTGCAGGGACGTGACATCTACCACCTCTCTGGACAACTAGTGCAGCACCTAACCATCCTCATCACAAACAAATTATTTCTTAATTCCTTATTACTTCTTATTCCATTCTGAATCTACCCTTTCAGTTTAAAACCACTAACCCTTGTCCTGTCACTACAGGTCCTATTAAAAAGTCTGTCCTCACTGGAAGGTGGTATAAGGTCTCCCCAGAGCCTTCTCTTCTCCAGGCCAAACAACCCCAACTCTCTCAGCCTGTCGCCACAGGACAGGTGCTCCAGCCCTGTGATTATCTTCATAGCCTCCTCTGGACCCGCTCCAAAAGGTCCGTATCTTTCCTATGCTGAGGACTCCAGAGCTGGACATAGTTTTCCAAGCAATTAAAAGAGCTGACTAAACAATAAAGTTAAGGATTTATCTGCTTTGTTCAATTGGTTTGTTGAATTTTGCAAAGTGATGTCATTTTTCCACTACCAAATTTTAATCTTTTTCTTACAAGCATTTTATCAAAAAACGGTAGCTACAGCAAAACCCAAACACTCTCTCCAAATTGGGCACAGAACAAAAATAGGAAATCCAAAAAAATCCCTGGAGACATGAAGATGGGAAGTCAAATGGTCTCTAGGGGCACAAGGACACAGAGAAATGTACCTTGACGCGTGTACAAAACCACGTCCACTTCTACAGCCGGGGCTGCACTGATGCTGTTTCATTGTTGTTAGAACAATGAGTCATTCACTAAAAGGACATGCTGTTATGAGATTAAAAAACAAATAATCTTAAATACACATCAAATTTGGCTTATTATTAAATAATGGCTGCACCTGCAGTGATTCTGTCTTACACAGGGGCCTGTGCTAAATTTATCTAGTGCCAAACTCTCCTCTGGCTTTTTTTACTGGCTCTCTGCAATTCAAAAAATAAGGAAAAAAAAAAAGAGAAAAAAAAGAAGAGTCTAAGCTTGTTGGAACTCTTTGCTGTGAACCTACTTTATGCTATTTGCAGATGATTCAAAATTTCAGTGAGTTAAACCTCTCTCATAGATTAATTCAAACCTTCAAGAGAAATGGATACATTTGATTTTCGAAATGATCCCATAATTGGATTTGAGGAAAATGTTTGGCTGTTTGCTTTGTTTCAATTTGGCAAAAATGTGATTAAGAGGAGACAATCCATTTATATTTTTATATTTTATGAACCCTATCTCTGACATTTAATAAAATATATTATCAGAAGAAATATCTGTAAAAATATTTTAAAGAAATTAGCAATCATTCTGAATGTGCCCTGGCCATTGCTGAGCTAGGATACAGAGTGAAGATCAGTGAGTTATTTGTAAGGCAGTGACTTGAAGAGAGATTTACACTCTGTTATTCAGAAATATTCTTAATTGTGTATAATGAAGAATGCTGCCAAAATCACCAAAACTGTTACAAATATTGATTCATAAGCATAAGGACAACATCAGCTGGTTGCTACACACAAACTAAATGACCACCTTGCAGAGTTTGTTGAAATTCAACTTTTATTTCTTTGTGATGACAACTGTTCCATGCAGATTTACCAGCTGACCTGGAATTTACACAGAGATCCCCAGCATCATGCTGTAGTGTGTGCCTCTGATGTTCGTAAGTACCACAGGAAGTCTTGAAAAGACATCAAAACCTTGAAACTGTGCTGGAAGAACCACAGAGTGAATAAAGTATTTGTGCACAGCCCCAAGAAAACATCATTTTGAAAACCAAGTTTCAGTGCTACCACAGAAATTCACTCCTGAGTTAACTCCCTTGCTGGCTTAGACTGTAGCAAGGGACTCCATTTTACTCGAACAGTTTTATTTTAAATTACTATGGTACTGGTCAATTAGATCATATTTTTAGTGCTGCACATTCTGGTGCAGTATTTGAAATAGAAAGTTGCATCACTAAAAAAAAAAACAACCCAAAAGACCAACTTGAGAAACGTCATGAAACCTGGAGTGACCTGACAAAAAGCCCTAGACCAGAGGTCACAGTTAGAGGGTGGAAGTGTCACTTTTGTAATGGACTTCTGGTCCTTTCTTCTTCCAGTAATCACATAAATGCAGCTTCTGAACATCAGTATTGCTTCCAATTTTGATTTTTTACAACAAACAACTTTTAAGAAAAAATTAACTCCATACCAAGAATGTGTACAATCCCCCAGATAAAAGAAAAAATCTCCTCAAAAACATGAAGAAAAATAATATTAATTATGTTACATGGAATACTTTCTGCAATTAACTAGTTTAATCAAGAACATGGTATTTATGCAAGTAACATTCCAAAAAATATTGCTGGGAAGTTAAATAATGTTCATATCATTTAAGAGATCAATAATACGCACACCTCCTACCCCCAATTATTTCACTCTTTAAATACACCAGGGGTGTTTACAGCTACAAGACAATATCAAAGCCTTGCCAATTCCCATCACTACAGTGAGATGTGACACCACATCCAGACTTTGTCGCAGTGACCCATTTCTTTGGTTGACTGGGTTTCATGAAATTACCAACTTTCTTTATCTAATTTTCACAGTACAATTTCTAGCATCTCCAAGGCACCAAGCAAGAACAACTGAATTGAAACAAAGAAATCAGGAAAGCACAGCGTGTGCATCTTGGTATCTCAAAACAGATAAAAAGCTTCTGGACAACTGAACAAATCAATGACAATGAATGGTCGTGTCTCCATCAAATATCTCTTCATACAAAATTAACCTGCTATTGGAAAATCACAGAAAATTGATCTTCTGTAATAGATAAGGCCTAGCAGCTGCTATTTTGGGAAAACAAAAGATCCTATTCAGTCCTAAACTCAGGATAAGCATGGGCAGCCAGCATAACTAATAGCATACTTGTGATGTACTCACATCTGCTTTTATCAGCTATGAAGTATAATAATCTTCGTCTTCCTGACAACAAGTCTTCTCATTCCTAGAGAAGGCCAGTTACAGACTGATTGTGAGCCACCACTGTGACTTCAGAAATCTAACATAAGTTTGGGATGTTTAGTTATTTTTAGAAAAGACAGTGTTAAACAATAACTATCATACTGTCTGGGAAAGGAGGAATTAGACAAAACCATAATTCAACTGGCTTCCTAAGAAGGAAGGTGCTGACTGTGAGAAACCATTGTATGTAAACAGACACTGTAAGCACCTAGAAGACAATCATGAGGACATGACTAACAATCAACACACACTTTTGAAAAAAATCCTTTTAACACTGGGTAGCCTTTTGTGACTAGAGATGCAAACCAGCATATGTCATATACTATTGACTTAATTCAGACTTTGGACCTATAGTGTGAGACATCTTCTTTTAAAAACAATCAGGGAAACCTAATGGAAGAAATCTATAATGAATACAAAAGTGGTAAGACAAGAGTACTGAGAGAGCAGTTGTCAAGAGCTTCCTGAAAAACTGGAAGGATGTACTAAGTGGTATTCCATAGGGATCAGTTCTGGATGTCTGCTACTCGAAAAAAGCGTACGCCTATCACATCTGCAGATAATACTGAGCAGAAAAGGACTACAAGGGCTATGAAGACGGGCTGAAAGATTTGGGGTTGTCCTGGAGAAGAGAAGACTCCAGGGAGACCCTATATATTACCTTCTAATACCTAAAGGGGCTACAGGAGAGCCAGAGAGGGACCTTTTAGGATGACATTTGATAGGACAAGGGGGAATGACTTTAAACTGAAAGAGAGTAGGTTTAGATTAGGTATTAGGAAGAAACTCTTTACTGTGAGGGCAGTGAGACAGTCACATGCTGCCCAGGGAAGCCATGAATGGCCCATCCCTGGAAGGCCAGGTTGGATGAGCAGCCTGATCTAGTGGAAAGTGTTCCTGCCCATGGCAGGGGTTTGAAGCAAGATGATGTCTAACTTTCTCCCCAACCCAAACCATTTTGTGATTCTCTGATACTATGAAATGGAAGAGATTGGCTCAGAAAAAAACCCAGGATGCTATTCATCAACCACATGTGAATTATATGTATGTAGAAATAACCAATTACACAAATACAGGATAAGAATTAGGAAGCATCAAAAAGCAAAAGCTGCTTTGGGATGCAGAAGAAAGGCTACAACCTGCAAAACACTGAATTGATTGTTTTGCTTTATCACTTTTATCAAGTTTTATCAGCTGAAATAAATTGTCGCATGCATCACATAGGGTAACAGGGTAGAGGGAAACGAGGGGAAAAATCTGGAAGGATGTGATAAGTTTTCACTACTAAAGTTTGCTACAAAGTAAAGGGAATAATCTGTTTTCATCATGTTTGTGGGTGGGAAAAGAAGAAATAGACCCAAATTGTATGACAATATATTCAGTCAAACACTATAAAAATCCTCTCCTAAAAATGTCTAAGAATAAGATTAGATTGTTTAAGGATGTTATGGACTCTGCATTACCAGAGATTAAAAAAAAAAAGTTATTCAGATATTTGACATGAATAGAGGGAAAATTAGACAACCTCTCATGACTTTAAGTCATTTTATTCTAGATTAAAAGGTTGAAAAATTTAGCCAAAATTTAACTTAAATGTCCTTACATATGCAAAACTTAAATCAACTACAGAACTTCATTAAGGATAGAAGGAAAGTGGAGATTCTCCGGAGCCGTTCTGAAGGTTTCTTTGTCCTAATAACAGAAAAGTATCACTGCAGTGAACAAGAATCCAGATGCAATCAGCTCTTGGTCAGTCTTTGGTTCCTTCAGCTGAGAAAAGCCTCAAAAAATAGTAAAGAAAAAAATAGCATTTTGATTTTAACTTTAAATTCACCTGTTTCTTAGCAGGATTTTCTTTCACTTGTAATGTTCAAGTCACAAATATAACCATTTGTCCTCCGAGAATAAAATTCATCTTGCCCTCATTTTAAATTTAGCTAGTAACCTAAATTACTGAAAATATTAAGTCATATAAAAATGGTGTGGCAAACAAAACCAGCAGGCCTGGGAACAGAAGGTGTTAGATTGTGTTTGTTGTCCAAAAGTAAAGGCCAGTTTTGGAGCTTAATTTCATGAAGAAAAAGCAAAGATGTTGTCCAGTGCCTCTCAGTTATGGGCCAATAGACGAGCACAGTCAGGTAAATAAATCCACATGGACACAATAGATAACTGGAGAAGGAACACAAATGGCCTAGCTGTGGAACACAATCGCCAGACAGCTCCGTGGAAAGGGCCAGAAAGCACATCTGCCACTACTTCTGTATTTGATAGAAATGTGCAGCCAACAGGAATTAATTATTTTACTGGTCTGTGTCAGGCACTTTTTTCAAGGTTAACATTTCTTAAGAATCGGTGTTAACTGTGACTGATAGACCAAGGACTCAGTATGAAGTCATAGGCCGTGCACGTATCCATCTGGTTAACCTGGCCATGTTTTCTCTCCTTTTCCAGTAAATTTTGTTGTACTGAGTGCTTCAGGAGACATCTTCTGTCTCTGTCTTGCTTCTGAGTTCCCTAATAAGGCTTCAGTAAGAATAAATAAACAGGAATTGCCAGTCACATGTCCGATTAATTCCACCAGAAGCATCAAACTGAATATGGCAAATAAATAGTGTAATATGCAAAGGAAACTTTTGGCTCACTTGACCTACATATTTTAACAGGAAAGGAAGAAAATCAGTGGACAAAGCATTTGCACCATGAATTATTCCTTCAGCTCTTACAGCTTTCCAGTGAAAAAGTTCAATTTAGAGTAATATCCAGGATATTTGGACTGTTTTCTTCAAGGGATTACATTCCTCCATCCATCTCTCCCCAAGCCAAAATGTGTCTTTTTTCTAAGTGCACCTGATGCTGACTCATGGACTGCTCTGGACACTGCAAAGCCGTGAAAGAAGATTACACAAGGCTGCTTAATTTTTTAATTTCCAGTCATTAGATGGCGATGAATCCAAATTCTAGTGGCATGTTCTTGGTGGTCTTTTACCATTTAATATACTTATCAATGTTATGTATACAGTATTCCAAATTTCATATAGCAGACGGTAATTCCTGGATCTACACCATTTTAAGTGTTTATAATAAAGTTATAAAATGTAACTCCTGCAGAAGTCAACTGCAGAAAAGTTTATTATGGTTTCAGAATTTTACTTGCAATCCAGGAAGGAACTACAGAGAAAGCTTTATGTTAGTATGGCAATCACAAATCAACAAAATTACATTTAAGTGAGGTAGGTCATTATTAAGTATGTGAACCAGGCAGTACATAGCAGCTGCATGGTCTTTCAGTCTACCAATTACTTACTAAAGTCTAATTTTACTCATTATTTTCCACTGGCCACTAGCATACAACAGTGTTTAAAAACAGTACTGTTTTAAGTGTTTCACCCAAAATACACTGACAGCTGAAGGTAAAAAACGTAAGTCCTAGTAAAAAGTGAGCAAACTGAAAGAAGGCAAGTTTTTAAATAACTGAAAATAAACTACTCTTCGACTACTCTTCTGGGGGTTTAGGAAACCCCCAGCACTTGTGAAAATTGAAGATTAGAACTGTATTCAACCAGGAGCTGACGCTTTCCAAAAAAAATGTGAAGAAGCCATGTTTTGAATTGATGTGTTTCAGTCTACGAAGCTGAGAATAAGGAAAGGATTCATGGCAAGGATTAGGATGCTACAAATCATATGGAACATATGAATAGGAGTCTGTTTCCATGTATCAATAGGGGTTTAATTTCTGAATGAGAAGCTTAAGCAAGGGCACATTCTTTTGTAAAACATCCCACGGGTTTCCTAGAATACACAGATGTAAGTGACATCCTCACTTGTAACTTTATTCAATAGGTTCTTATAGATCTGCAATGAACATTTTATTTAATGCTTAAAAGAGTAACGTATTGGAAATTATTTTTTAGGAGAATAATAAAAATAAAGTTCCTGATAGGTAGAAAATTAAATTATCTCATTCTACAAAGAAATATTTAACAAGAAGAACTGGTTGTAACTTCTCAAAGTTTGCTACTCTGGCTGCTATCTGAAACCAAGATTTCCCTGGAAAAAAAAGTCCCAGAACAGCTGGAACCCTTCCTGGAGATACAAAATAAATCACTTGCAAGTGAATTCCACACTGAAAAGCCCTAATCAGTACTCTATACAAACAACAAAACAAACAAAGCCCAGAAGGGACATTAACATCCCTGGTAACTGGTGTATACTAATTGCAGAGCATCAGGACAGCTTCAATGGAAAAGCAGAGCATGAATAGGATTGCCTGATAAATCTACTACCCTCAAACACTCCACACAGTATTCTTGACCCTGTAGGTCACAACCTTTTGCTCCCAAGTCACTCAAGCCAAGGGGGATAAAGAGGTTTATCCCATTCTGTCAAATCCTTGTAATTACTTGCTACAGTTTTAAGTCATCTAGCCAGTACCTACGTAATAATTTGGTGAATCACACATGGTCTTTTCAAATGAAAATACAATGAACAAAATGGATGTAATTTAAAAACCTTTAAGGTAGCTCAAAAGTTTAATTATTTTTATATTTAGCTCGTAAGAATTCTGTGTACTAAATGCTTTGTAGTAGACAAATTAGATATAATAGCCTCCAATTATGTCTAAACCAAATAAATGTGAATTAATTTACAATGGAAGGACATTAGCCTAAATCTACAAGAAACATGGTAAAAACACAGACTGACCACAACTGGGTATAAAACACAGGGTACCATCAGAGAGCAGCATAGTCATAAATAAGTCTTTGGATGGCCAGTTTTCATTCTCAAATTTCACAGTGCTAACAGTCTGCTGTCAAATATAATATTTCTTTTATGGTGTAATTTGGCTGGAGTCTGCCAACTGCACTGCATAAAAATGATTACTTCACCTTATGAATCACTTTTCATCAACATACTTTTAAATACAGCTGTGAAACTTTTGTTCTAGAGAAAAACAACAATTTTATATTGTTGATTTATCTGTGATGGAGCAAAGGGTGGAGTCTGGGGATTTGGGATGATTTGGGGGTTTTTATATTCATTTATTTGTTCTGTATTTTAAGCATAACTGTTTCTTTCATAAATACATTTCAAAATATGTAAAATCATACACATTTTTATCTTGCGAAACAACATTATATGGTATTCAGTGGTGAATGTGTTTCATGATGAGCCTGTGAAAAACTGACCTGTGAAATGCAGCCAAGTAAATTTTAGGGGGAAAAGTCACACTCTGGTCTGGAATATCAGTTTATGCTTCATTAGGGAGAACATTTTAGCTGTATTTCTAATTCAACTACTAAACACTCCAGAGCCGCTGCCTTCTTCAAGAGCCATGTCTTGCAGCACAGGCAAGAGGTATTTAAAACTGGCAGTTTGAAAGGAGAAAATAACCAATGTCTGCCCTACTCATGCCAAATACTAATAAGAGCATTCAATTAATTCTTTTCTCATTTTTAGATTTATGATCCATCCCTATGAGCCAGAAGAAAACATGCACGAGAAAGTTTAGCATTTAAGAAGCAGAGAAAAGCTGATTACAAGCAATCTGCACCAGGAATAACTTTCAGAGCTGTGTCAGAAAAAGTTCCCATAGGGGTTTTTTTGGTATGTGTTTATAATGTAGACAGAATTACACTATTTAAAAGATCTTCTCTGGAAGGCAATCCTCCAAAATGTTTTGTATTCCTACTCTCAGAGAAAACATTTCAGAATTAAGAGGCTTCTTGACAGAGCCACACTGATATCCAGGGGACTCATGAACCTTGTAGCTACAACAATGCAGCACATGCCTTGAAGCTTGACTATCTGTGTGGTCAAGTCACAGAGGCTTCACAGAGCCCTCCCCTGCATTTTGATCTGGTCACATACATTTTAGCTCTCTCTTGATTCAACTGTATAACTTTATTTTATCTAGAATGTGTCCCAGACCTCCTTATACCTTGCAAATGGGTACCATGGGCTGAAGAATGCCTTTTCTCACATGAAAGGCTCATCAAGATGCAAGAGGCTCGGTGGTGGTGGTGTCAAATAACAAGAAAGAGTAATGCTGCACCTCTCCTTTAAACCAACTGTCTTGTCAGGAGAGGTTTCCAAGTGTTAAGAAAGTGTGAGAAGTATATGTACACACGCCAAAGCTGCTGGTGCTTTGTATAATGAAGTTGGAGAGAGAGATGATGGAGAAAAGACAGTTTTTGTCTTCTCAGATTTATGCTGCACTCTTGGAGATCTCAGATTCTCTTAAATGTTGCCCAGTTTATTTCTTGAGGTTTGAATTTTATTTTTATTTTTTTGTTGTCTCATCAATAGGGAATTTGCCTGGTTGCAAACAGGAACTTAACTTTAAAAGTTATATTGAAATTATGTTCCAAATTAATTTAAATTAAGAATTAACAATCACAGAATCACAGAATGGTTTGGACTGGAAGCGACCTTAAAGATCATCTAGCTCCAATCCCCCTGCCATGGGCAAGGACACCTTCCACCAGACCACGCTGCTCAAAGACCCATCCAATGTGGCCTTGAACACTTGCAGGGATGGAGCATCCACAGCTTCTCTGAGAAATCTGTGCCAGTGCCTCACCACTCTCATAGTAAAGAACTTCTTTGTAATATCTAACCTAAACCTACCGGCTTTCAGCATAAAGCCATTCTCCCTTGTCCTATCAATATAGGCCCTTGTAAAGAGTCCCTGGCAGTTGCTCTAAGGTCTCTTCTCCAGGAACAACCCCAGCTCTCTCAGCCTGTCTTCACAGGAGACATTCTTTAGCCCTCTGATCATTTTGGTGACCCTCCTCTGGACTTTTTCCAGCAGGTCCATGTTCTTCTTATGCTGGGCCCCCAGAGTTGGATGCAGCACTCCAGGTGGGGTCTCACCAGACAACAGGGGCAGAATCACTTCCCTCAACCTGCTGCTCACACTTCTCTTGATGCAGCCCAGAACATAGCTAGCTTTCTGGGCTGCAAACGGCACATTGTCAGCTCACATTGAGCTTCTTGTCAAGCAATATTAATCAACTTTTTGTTCTGATTCTTCCCAGTCATGGCTTATACAACTTAGAGTTTCTGCACACAGAGAGCATTTTTATTGCTATTTACCTAACCTGCCAGGACATCAAAGTCTATCTTGTTGAACTTCTTTCCTTTACAGGTTTGTTTTTGTTTTGTTTTGTTTTAAATACGGTAATTTTTCTTTTTTTTTATTAATAGGTTTTTTTTTTTTAAAAAAAAGTAATCTATACTGAGAAGGGTGCACATAATTAATCCCTTTTGAAGACAAGAAAAATGTTAAGACTTTTAAATGCCCCTCATTATTGACCATAAACGTTTTAAGGCATTTTGATCATCCACATTCAACTTTCCCAGTTATGGATAAACAACAGGAGAGCAAATTTCTGGAAAATTTGCATAACAAGGACATTCCTCGAGTGCAACACCCTTGAGCACTCTCTGAGGTCTACAGAGGACTGGGTTCATCCAGGAGCCTGTGATAACCAGCACAACTATTTTGTCTACACAACTGCTTATTGTTACCAAACAAAGCAGAAATTTCTGTATCTTTGGGACCTTTATGGTTTAGCAAATATGACTAAAACTGGCTCTAAAGGGTTCAAAGGAGACTGGCAGAAATACAAGGGAGTGCTGTGCAAACATGGCTGCGAGGTCAGGATTCACTTGACAAACACACATGAGGTTTTGCAGTTATCTTCCCCAACAGAAATGATGCCTGTCAAAAGGCTAAAGTGTAAAAGATACACTTAAGAAAAACAAACTTTCCCTGATTCTTATCTTTTTCACACTCATCATCTGTTTTTGTGGGAAGTTTCTATTAATATATGTTCACAATAACAATTTCAAAAATTGTATATTAAAGTCAATCCATTATATTTTGAAATGGAGACTCCCATAAAGCATTTTTTTACCCTTTTTTCCCCTCAGACTGCCTCACTCTGCATAATGGAGCTCAATTTTAAATCCACAGTGAATTTGAAAATCACACCATTTGTTGCTTTAAAACTCATAAAACGAGCAGTTTTAAAACTTAGATGAGCCATTTTTCTAAACAGATACACCACAGCTATAAGGATCTGTTACAACAAGGTCCCTCCTCTTTTGCAAAACATTCAAGGAAATGTCACAAAATGATATAAAGCAACAGGAAACTGCCATAGTTTCTTTGCCACAGATTTCCTTAACCAGTGCTCTAATGAGTGTGATCATTTGAGCTGTAAGTGGTTTACGAAAAAACCCACACTCCATAACACATTTATGCCAAACACTAACTGTGGATATGCACATAAACTAAACATAATCTATATTATAAATCTACATTATAAATTGGTCCTCAGTTCCCAGCGGTAGTTGAGAAATTAAAATATCAGACCAGCTTGCACATCAATATCTATAGGTATAAATTCTTATGTATCTATCTGTATGTCAAAAGAATCATTCACTTTACTGGCACTGACTTATTTCTCTGATATGGGTCCCAATGAAATTTCAGAAAATAGAACAGAATGGAAAACTTGCTGTTTGATGCTATTCTTTTAGTATTGTTCAGATAAAGGCATTTTTTCTCAAGGTTGGATCAGCTGAGAAAGAGCCTGCAAGTAACTGCAGCTCAAACCACAGAGTTAGAGCATGAAAGCAAACATTATGAACAACATTTTTCATTTGCAGATAAGAGCAGAATGAAACAATAAAGCAATGCAATTTGAGACATCCATATTTTTCTCAACTTTAAATGAGGTTCCCAATATCACAGAAACTTTAGCTTTTTTTTTTCCTCTTGATGGCTTTTAAAATGGAGCTTTTTAAACTGGAGAACATTAGGTTGGCCACCCTACCATATGACATAGCATGTCAGAAAGATGTGGAGTTTTACTGAATTTAGTCATATTCCTTTATGAATCATAACCACCAATGATAAATACATATATACGTGTGTGTATATATATCTATACACACACATACATATATGCATATATCCTCCAGTAGAAGTACCTGACCACAGGGATACAACTTGTTAGATGAAGTGCCCATACTGTGGCAATACAGAGAAAAGGTTGGAAGGAGACTACTGCAGGATAATGCCCATTTTCCTTTTTCTGTGATTAAGTGTAATTATCCCAAGAGTAAGTAGATTTAATTCTCAGCAGGGAACACTACACTTAAGATTAGCAAATCTTATTCCTTATTCCAGAAACTCCTCAGATTTACTTGCTGTGAAGCCTTTCATTAAGAAAGATACAAAAAGAAAGGGAAAAGAAAAGGTGGATTTTCCTTTCGAAGCATTCTGTTGGCCTCAGGCTGGCAGCTCAACACTCAGTTGAAACTATTTAGATTTGAGACACAAAACATGGCTTCAGATCTGGGTGGCCTCTGTAATGTACAGGAATATATGAATTGGCTCACCTTCAAAATAATATTTTCCTGATTTCTTTTCCTCAAACAATAAATTAGATCCACTTCTGCAATGAAATCACAGGGTAGAGTCAGACACTTCTGTTCCTCTACATCTACTGCTGGGTGTTTACCACCGGCATTCACCTGCCTCTTCAATTCAAAACAGTGGAATGACTTCAGTAAAACTATTACAACTGGATGAGAAGGTAAAAAGCTGAAAGATGATGGGTTTAAACAGTTTCATAAACAGATCAAAAGCCTTAATTATGGCCTAAGAAAACAAAAGAAGGCAGTTCTCCCTCTGTAAAATTAGCTATGTAGCCAGAGCTCTGCTGAAGCCAGGAGAAATCTGACAAGGCAGAAAAGAGCTGTAAAACTGAGTCCTGCCATAACCTGCTGAAGAAATCAATGTATCAAGCTACTACCTTCTGTAAGATGTCATAAAATCACATTTTCAATAATATGAACATCTCTATAGAGCTTCAAATATCTTCACAGCACCTCAAGCTTAGTCAACACTTAATGAATTCTTAACTGTAATATAAAATTAACATTCCATCCAATCCAATCTTGTTAAGTCAGACTACACTTCTGATAATGTATCTCATAAATATACTGATTTGAATCTTTATAGTTCCCAATTATATATAATTAAATTATATATAATTATATAGTTTTATAGTTTCCAGTTATATGATTTTTACACGGGAAATAATTGTTAAGTACTAGTAAGTATTAAAAGAATACTTTATTTTTCTGTATTACTGATATTTCAACAGTAAATGTGCTAAATAAAGTATTGACTTTTCTGAGACCAAACCCTACATTATGCCACCCTTAATTATGTGATAAGCGCCCATATTAAACCATTAAAACACCATGCTACCCAACAAATACCAATCAAACATTGTATTTAAAGAAACACAGTCACAGACTTGTGGTTTGAAAAAAAAAATTAGTAATTGGTGGAAGAATGGGGAGAGAATTAATCTCAATCTGGTATTTTCCTGTTGTCTGTCAACAACACATATTATTTGTGCTAAATCTTTCCACCAGCAAATATTGATTAACAAGTTATTTGACCCAAAGATTTTCAAGCAGCTTTGAAACTCAAACAACTTCAACTTAAATGAACCAGAACATCACTTGCCATGACGTCTCTAACAACATACACCTAACAATAGTACTGCTGAATATGCACCAAAACATGCCACTGCCAGAGACCAGAGCAGGACATGTGCTGTCAAAGTGGGACTCCACTCGAGCCTAACAGATGATTCTCTGGATGTTGTGACTTAAACTCAGATCATCACCACTGACAATACTCACTTCTTCAATACTGAAGAAATTCCCAACCCTGAAGGGACATGGTAGCCCTGCAGGAAGTCTTCTACATAGCTTCCTCTGTATTCCCTCAACCTATCACAGTCATGCTTTAAATAAGTTTTCTCCTAACTGTTCCCAAGAGAGAAAGGGAAATTCCTTCTCTTCCATCCCCCAAAAGAGGATTCATAACCCACACATCATGGACTCAGCATTCTCTTTCCTGTCACATCTGAATAGGTGTGACATCAAACTGAAAATCCTTTACAATTTTTCAAGAGGAAAGGGTCCCTCAGGCATCTCCTACACTCATGACCAGCCACACATTCAATTACTTGTAGACTGCTTTACACGTGTCAGGGCCTTACTGCCAGCAGACCTGGCTACAGACCTGAAGACTGTTCCCATTTCTTGTAGCTACAGCAGATTCTTGAGGGTTGGTTTGTACCTTCACAAGACAAACTCCACCCTGTAAGTGCCATGCTCAGCTATTCAGAAGTCACCACTCAAACATCTTCCTCCAAGGAACGGGGGAAACACTTGTCTATTAGCAGAACTGAAATATATAAGGACTTTATGTAACAAAATAGTAGTTTGATACATGTTGGCCCCCTGCCCCCAACTATACAATCGTTTTTCCATCTTACATCAGATTCCTACTCTCCCAGGACTTTGCACAGATATGAGAATGAGGAGCTACCTCCTTGGCTGCTGGGGAGAGCAGGTCAGGTATCAAAGACCTGGCTCTAACAGGCACCCCTGGCCCACAACCCCTTCTTGCAGCACAGAGCAAGGGCCACTGCTCCATTACGGATTTTTCTGAAAGCACCTACTAGCAGAGACTTTTTAAGCCAATGAAGGAACAAGACTTCTTGTGGTGCAGGAAGACGGAGGTGGGGGGGAGGTTAGTCACCCATGATTTGTACTCTGCTGCCAGGTCTCCAGCTGGGTTAAGCATTGCGTGACAGACCTGAAATCCTGATCAAGTCCTTGATTTATGTTTTGGCATGCTCCACCAGTGCTTCTCAGCAGGACTAGATGAATCACTGATCTGTTCCAGTACAATAATTTCTACGTACGTCCATAACCTTGGAAGAATCTCTGTAAAATTTGAACACGCATTTAGCTTGCTCAGTGCTCAGCTTTAAACATTGAATTTTGTTAAAACTGTGCACTTACATAGTTGTTGTCTATATCTGAATGTTGAAAAAATTATTTTTAGAAAAATTACAATTGCCTCAGATCTGAATTTAGGTCTGAATTTAAACTTTTTATGAGATAAATAATTCATAAATTAACCGTATCAGACAATGTTACTCTTATAAAATCCTTGACCCCAGAAAACCTTGATTTAATTACTGAATAAAATAAATGTAGCAAGAAAGATAGCCAGTTCTTGAGCATTTTTCCTGAATTCTGCATCAGTCAAGTTCATGTAGGTCAGACACAAACAGAAAGTCATACACAAATTAAAGTAACCACAACTGACAATGCTCAGAGAGCTCGAATAACTCTTTACCATTGCACAGCCAGGAGCCCACTGACATCACTTTTTAAAACAAGTGAAAAAAAAAAATTATAATGAGCTAAAGAAATTTCCTGTTATTCTGCACAAGAGAAAACCCCCATTCCCTGTACTTCACATACGGTGGAGACCATCACCAGTTTCCAATCTCAGGACTCACAGCATATTTCCTTAATGAGCATTACAGACAGATTTCTGAAGCTGTAACTTGCAAAGTCTTCAGACCAGCAGCTCCAGGCTCCTCAGGGAGGCCCTGACCTCCTCTTCACAGGTGGATGCCACAAGGCTGAGGACCAGAGTAGCTCTGCTTCCCACTTGCAACATTAGTGGAGCTGAAAAGACCCAGTTTGCATCCCTGACTTTCCTTTGGTTTTCCTCAAATGAAATACTAGGCTCCATTTGATCCTTACAGCTCCATTTTACATCTACTGTACCACACTGAGCAACTCTGGCAATTAGTGAAAAGCAGAGACAATCATCTGGTTACAGAAATACACAATTTAATGAGACTGCATTTAAGAATATTCAAAAGAAAATTTGCCTTATATTAATCTTTTCCTTCCTGAGAAATGCTGCATTTTTCTTTAATGCCTCTCATTGAAACCTAGATAACTACTTGTCAACAGATACATGTGAGTGCAAATGTGCATATCAGTCACAGCATTATCTAGAATTCTGAGTACCAGGTGGCATGTTCAACACACTTCTGTTAATTGCTGCTATGCTATTTGATTGCAAGGGCACTTTAAAGAGGGAAATGCATGGAATTAGTCTTTTATATTTTAAAATTAATACTAGCTCTGTGTAAAACAAATATGATTGAAATAAGGATGTGCTGAGAGTGAAAGTGCAACAAAGAATCACCACACTGACACTGCCCTATCACCTACTCACAGCACACATAGTACAGTGAAAATGTTCACACTCTTATCAGAAATGACAAATAAAGCTCCAAACCTCTTCAACGATTTGAAAGCTTAGCTTTCAACATAAGGCTTACCCTTTGTTTGTCCCTGTGAGAAGAGGTGTATCAGCAAGAAATTATCAGTAACCCGTCAGTCTGTATTACAGAGTAACAACAGAGGATGAGTTAAATTCCAATTTCATTAAGTCAGCTTTGGAAGGTGACAAATACCAAAAATCTAATAGTTCCACCTTTTAGTTGGGTCAAAAATTTAAGTTTTCAAAAAGACAAGGAGACAAATCAAATCACTTTCTTGCCTTATTTTATCAACTGATCTTTAAAAAACAAAAAGAATGAACTTGAAACAGAATTTCAGAAAGAAGCTTTTCCATTTATTTTTTCATTCTGGTTTCAAGCACTTAATGACTTCAGTTTTTCCTCAAGTACTATAGGCAGTTATCTCTTTACTTAATGCAGCAACAGAGAGAAAAAAGAAATACTAAACCAGGAAATGAATAATTGGAAAAACCTTAAGCTCCTTGGTATTTCCATTGTACAATTGATGAAATTTCAAGACTGACAGGATTTCAAACAGACTACTACAATAGCTGTTAAACAAAGATCTGGGCTACAATCCTGTGTTTTTTCTTCCTTTCTACAGAAGACCTTGTGCTCCTGGGATAAATGCATACAAGCAGGTACTAGAGATCCAGTCTATGAACACTACCATGCATGCTTACATTGCATTAAATCCCAAAAGGTGTTCCACTTACTCCTTAGCATGTCTTCTCCCTCTTTACAACTGATGTTGTAAACTGAAGGAACACAACTGTGTTCCTATTTTGGCAGTAGTCCTTCCTCAGAAACTCTAGCACTAAATACAATCTACTGTTCTTTGGCATCTAGGTAACACACACAAAACACAGTATTTCAAATAGAGTTCTCTTTAAGGAGTGATGATTTCTTATGCAGGAACAGTTACTGCAGGGAAAATAAATTAGTATTTTTAAAAAATCTAATAGAAATACCAAAATTTCCATGTTAGTTTGACACCACTCATTTAGCCTCCACGTATGAATGCCTGTATGCATGTGCAAGCGTCTGCATCAACATGCAGTCTCAGAATCATAATTACACTTGAACTTAGACCACAAGTTATACAGAATAATCACATAAAATTACAGAAGAAATTTCATACGGTCCATTCTCTATCAAAAACAAGGATTACAGCTCTACCATTCATGTCAAACCTGGTCTTCCAAGATAGAAAATGGACTCTCCCTGTGAACAAACGATCCCACTATTTAATGAGTATTAATATTATAAAGTTTCTCAATATAACTATTTCTAACCCACATCTACCTCCCTGCAATTTTAGTCTACTATTTATTTTACTTTTTAGCCAAGAGAGAGTTCATTATTCTTGTTCCCATTACAGAAGTACTGCACATGAGAGACTATTATCAGCCTAGACTTTGTTTAGACCAAACATAACATTTCAAGTAATTTCAAGTTCCTCAAACAATAGTCTATAAATGTCTGATCAGTCTCATTCTGCTCTAGGCTCTGCAAAACGTAGCCATGTATAGATAAATTTTGTGACTCCAGCTGACATTATTGACACTAGGGAGAGGTCAAAGCTAATTTCACGTGCTTTGCACATTGTACTGCTATTTATATAATAATAGAATCACAGAATGGTTTGGGCTGGAAGGGACTTTCAAGTCTAATTCCAAACCCCCTGCCATGGACAGGGACACCTTCTACTTGACCAGGTTGCTCAAAGCCCCATCCAACCTGGCCTTGAACATTTCTAGAGATGGAAGTGCCCTTGATCTCACTTTCTCTGTAATCCATGAAGATATTGAAGAGCACTGGTCCCAAGACAGAGCCCTGAGGACACCATTCATCATCAGTCTCCAACTGGACCGAGAGTCATTGACCACAACTCCCGGGCTATGTCCATCCATCCATCCATCCATCGACCATATACACCCAACTACAATTGCTTTTTTCCACATCCCAATATTTTGAGACTCATGCTCAGTTTGCCATCTAACTCCTATGTCCTGCTATTAGAGGCATGACCTAGGAAGAGGTTCCGTTTTCTCCACATATAGAGTTGATTCTTTCTTCTAAAGTGCAGAACCTTCCATCAGTTTGCTTTGTATATCTTGGGAATAATTTTCAACTGGCCAAATTGTTTTGAATGACATATTTATTAAATCTGTGGACTAAACCAGGTGTCTTGGAAGACTGGTTTGATCTCACTGTTTAGCAACTTTAACAATGACCAGGATGATTACTTAGAGCTTGATAATAAATCTGTGGATGGAACCAATTACTCCTGAATGATACTTCTACTCTAATGCTAAATTCAGTACCCACGATTTTTAGTCAGTTTTAAGCAGAAGGGTTTTTTCTACAGCATACTTTGAGGCCTCTCCTATGAAAATGTCACATGAGAGTCTGTCTAAAGATTTACTGAAGATATATGATATCCTCTATTACTTCTGAATCAACGAAGCCTCTAATCTTCACAGCAGGAAGCCAGCTGACTTGACACAATTCATTTTTCACCATTTCATTTTGCACACTGTTATTCACATCCTTGTTTCTTCTAAGTGTCTTCAAAGAGTGTATTTGAGGAATCATCCCAGAATTTTTGTCATTTGCATGATCCTGGGCTAAACAACACTTTAACATTTCATTGAAAAAATTAAATATGCTTTCATTCAAACTTATAGAGAAAAAAACCCCTCTGACACATCAGAAAATAACTGTTTAAAACACCTAAGGTATTCTACCTACTTTAAAAAACATGGCTTTAAACTTAAAATGAACTAATGCAGTTTTGGTCACCACAATATAAGAAAGATATTAAGCTCTTAGAGAGCATCCAAAGGAGGGCAAGGAAGTTGGTGAACGGCTTTGAGGGGAAGCCATATGAGGAGCAGCTGAGGGCACTTGGCTTGTTCAGCCTGGAGAAGAGGAGATTGAGGGGAGACCTCACTGCAATTACAATTTCCTCATGAGGGGAAGAGGAGGGGCAGGCACTGATCTCTTCTCTGTGGTGACCAGTGACAGGACCTGAGGGAACGGCCTGAAGTTGTGTCAGTGGAGGTTTGGGTTGGATATTGGAAAATGGTTTTTTGCTCAGAGGGTTGCTGGGCACTGGAACAGGCTCCCCAGGAAAGTGGTCATAGCACCAAGGCTGGCAGAGTTCAAGAAGAATTTGGATGACACTCTCAGGCACAGGGCGTGAGTCTCGGGGATGGTCCTGTGCACAGCCAGGAGCTGGACTTGGTGATCCTTGTGCATCCCTTCCAACTCAGCATATTCTGTGATTCTGTAATCCCACTCTTTTGAGCAAAATCTCAAATATGATTGCTTTAACCTAACATTTTTTCAGGTTTTTCCTCACTATTTACTTACACAATTCTCTTATTCATACACTACGTGAAATTCACACTTTTTAAAAATCAATTAGAAATTTGTCATGGAATTTCTGAACCATAGTTTCACCTGAGGATTAAATTCATGGTTTGATATTAATGCAAGAGTAGAGTCAGATTCTGAATTATAGTCTGCTATTACATTAATCAGATCAGGGCAAGGTTTATTTAGGCTAAAGATGTAAGACTAGAAAGCTTTCCTCAACACAGTTGAGGAAATATATCAAACATACGAAAGAGAATAAAGAATGTCTCATTCTTTAGAATATTTGAAATGGCCCATGAAGTCTCAGTTTCACAGAAGAAACTGCTTTTTTTCACAGCAGTTTCTTTTTCTGTGAAATTGAGACTCTATGAACTGAAGCATGTCTGTGAAAATCATCTATGACATAGTTTATATTCTTCTAACCAAACAACATATAAGCAGACGGTAGAATGAAGAACGATATAATTCCAGGTTTATAAAGTAGCAGACATTGGACAGGCTTCAAATTATGTCCAGGATACACTGATAGATACCATTATCCATTACTGTGCTTTCCCTGACATTTTATCTTAGGGCCAAAAGCCAAAAGAAAGACCACAAGAATCTAACCACAAAGTAGCTCTTATTTTCCTATTCTAGTCAGCAATTAGCTCACAGGAACAGAATTCCAAGTATTTCCAATGCCTGTAGTTAAAAATATGTCTATTTCTAAAATGAAATATAAATGTCATATGTTAAAAGCCATATTTGGGACTGCAGTCTTTAGACTACAAATATGTATTCAAATTGCACAGTAGTTATATGTAAAATATTTGATTGTGTGCAACCCTTACATAAGCAGAAAGACTACTTATTTTAAAAATACATACCAAAACATGTAGAATAATGTAATGTAATTGCCTTCTGCTTTTCATGAAATGGAGATTTTCTGCCCTGTCTGCTATCAAATGAGAAACATGTGATGAGTGTGAGTTACCAGTTTAAGACTTCTATTTCATGACCATGATGGTGTCTGCAACAGCGCAGTTTCACCACAAAGGACTGTAGCAATCAAATAGACATAGGTAACATTCAAATGACAAGAAGGGATTTCTGAAATCTAATTCATCTTTTAAGAATTATATTTTATTTCTTGGTGTGACTATCTTTTCCTAGGTACATTTTGTAAATATATAGATTGTTCTTAGATTTTTCCTAACTGCTGCTCAAATGGATCTCTTCTTTCTTTAATGTCAGCAGAACTTTTTTTTCTAAATTAAACAAGCAACTACACAGACCCTCAGCTCAGCAAAACTAGGTAACTATTTTTAAGAGAGGAGCAGCAAAACCAGGAAGAACTGGCAAAAGAAACTAAGCCAAGGAGCTGTGACAGGAAAGAAAACAAGAGATAAAGAGTACAAAATGTGTTGATAACTTCCTTCTCCATATGACAGAGGAGCCAACAAGGAGAGGAGTTATGCCACCCTGTTCTCACCAAGAAGGGGTTGGTGTGGACTGTGAAGCTCAAGGGTAGACCGGGCTGCTATGACCATGAAGTGGTGCAGCTCAAGATCCTTACAGGAGCAAGGAGGGTGCACAGCAAGCTCAGTACCCTTCAGGAGAGAAGGCATTGGCTTTTTCAGGGATCTGTTTGGTATAATACCATGGGATCAAGCCCTGGAAAGAAGAGGGGCTCAAGAAAGCTGGTTGATACTCAAGAATCACCTATTTTTAGTTCAGGAGTGATGCATTCCAAAGAGGAAGTGGGGTAAGAACACCAGGAGGCCTGCATGACTGAACAAGAAGCTCCTGGACAAACTAAAAAAAAAACCAAAGAAGCCTTCAGAAGATAGCAGCAAGACAGGTAGCCTGGAAAGAATACAGTGAGATTGCCTGAGCAGTCAGGGATCAGGTTAGGAAAGCTAAAGCCCTGAGAGAATTAAATCTGGCCAGAGACATCTACAGCAACAAGAAAAGCTTCTGTAGACATGCTTGTGATCAAACTGGGATACTAGGGAAAATGTGGGCCCTTTCTGGAAGGAAATGAAGAGATGTGGTTACCTGGGATATGGAGAGGGCTGGGGTACTCAGTGACCTTTTTGCCTCAGTCTTCATCACCAAGTGGTCCAGCCACACTGCCTGAGTTGCAGAAGGCAAAGTGAGGGACTGGGAGATGGAAGAGCTGCCCGCTGTAGGAAACTGTCAGGGCTGAGACCACCTAAGGAACCTGAAGGTGCACAAGTCTACAGAACCTGAGGAGACACGTCTGCAGGTACAGAGGAAACTGGCAGACAAAGCGGCTAAGCCACTATCCATCATATTTGAGAAGTTGTGGAAGGCCAATGAAGTTCCCACTGACTGGAAAAGGGGAAACAAAATCACCACTTTTAAAAAGAGAAAAAAGGAAGACACAGAGAGCATAGGCCAGCCAGTCTCACCTCTGTGCCTGGCAAGATCACGAAGTAGATCCTCCAGGAAACTGTGCTAAAATACTTAGAAAACAAAGAGGTGATTGGTGAACAGCAAAAACGGTTTCACTAAGGGCAAACTGTGCCTGACAAATTTGGTGGCCTTCTACAATGGGGTTACGGTGGTGGTGGATAAGGTAAGAGTGAGGTGGTGTCATGTACCTAGATTTGAGCAAAGCATTTGACACTGCCCTGCACAATATCTTTGTCTCTTGCCTTATTCTATGGTTCTATACAGCTGTTTATATACTACTTTCTACCTTAATTCTTTGGCAGCAATTCTGAACCATGCCCCACTTGTTAAATTACGTCCTGTAACAGGAATGCAGGAGAGACAGCCTGGTGATTTAAGAACTGGACTGGAACTCTATGGCTCAAAGGCACACAAATTTTGTCTCTGACCTTCTGCAGGCTACTTAAATCTTCCCCCTTAGTATTCTGTATGTAAAATGTAAGGGCCTCAAATATATATGAAAGGGTAAACCAATGAGCTGCCAAATCTTTACTATACAGTATACACACATGAAAAACCTTAGAGAAAAATAATTTTAATTACAGAAGAAAAAAGCTAACTTGCTGTAGTGTTTGGTGATAAACACAGACAAAATACATCTAACAGTTTTGAAATGCTGCAAATACAAGCCAATCCCTACACCCTGTGAATGGATCTTTTTAGCAGTAGGATTAAAGCAACCGGAAATCTTGTCTGCACTATGCTTCCACTCACAGAGTTTGGGCACTTTAATGCCAGGATCAAAGACAGAAATCAAATCTGTGAACCTCAACTGCTTTTTCATCATCTGACTTGTAATATCAGCCTTGTTCTGGACAGTGCCTGGGAGCTACATGGGTGATGTGTACGACAGTGCCAGCAATCGCATCCCCACAGAAGGCATTTCAGGGCAGCTGGGACACTGAGGTCCCCAGCAGCCACAAGCAGTTTATTCTCAAACCCTGAGAACCAGAAGCTATTTCCTTTCTTTTATTTTGCATTTAAGGATGACAGGAAGATGATAAACAGCCAAAGCCCAGACACATCAATATGCTAGCAGGACAAAAGCCCTTTGTCATTGACTGATGAAACCTAAAGAAGGGGAGGAGACCCTCTTTTTCTTCCTTTGGGGATGGTTCTGGACAGAGACGCCTGAAATTTTAGCCCTCAAAAGCTTCTCCTGTTACCAGCAGATCACCTTGCAGGTAAACACTTTCCTGGTTCATTGAGTCACTGTTACGTATCTGAAAAAGAATCTCCACTGAAAAGTGATAATGGTGGAAAAATACTCCCTATTGTATGGTCGTAATTCTTGTACCGCTTGTCTGTAGGCAATGCGTTTCCTCTCTTGAGGAGGCTGTGCAACTGAATCCAGCTACATGTAAAACAATCTGTTAAAACGAGGACAAGATTTACTGTTGGAAAGAAAAAGTTTAAATAAATTCCAGGAGTCTATGTACCATATGTCTAAAAGTGACCAAACATGCTAAATTAAATTTAATCTCTTCACATTATTCAAAAGTTACTATTTTCTTCACAAGACTAAACTTAATGATTTAGCAAAAGCAATGAACTATTTGCGATAACTGGTGTTCCATTTTAACACCTAAAGAAACTAATTATTTCTATAGGCTATTTAGTTACATTTTTAATAGTGTACACACAGTACTAAAATCCCAATTTCAGTCATTTTCTAGCATGCAAATTGACAGGTGTACCGTGCAAAGTGGCAAAGGAAACCATGATACTTTTATCAAAATGCATTCCTTTTTTCTCATAGAACCATAAAATCATTTGTACTAGTTAATCCACAGGACGCAATGAAGCAAGACAGCTGAGTTTAGTGTAAATGTGGTTTTGTTTGTTTAAAAGCAGTGAAGCCCAACCAAAGAGCAGTCACCCGCTTTAAAGATGCTTTGAAGTATCTTCTTGACTTTTGACATGTGTGTTACCATGGAAGAGATGTATGAGGATATCTAAATACAAAAAATTACAATCACAAAAAAAGTTTGGAGAGATGGGAATTAGAAAGAATGTAATCTTCTTCCCTCACTGGCAGCTGAGAAAGCCTATTCTGCAGCCTTTTTGCAGAGTGCAAGATCAGGAGAAGTGTGATTTAATACAGGGAAAATAAAAACTAGCCCAAATTCAGCCCACGGAGTTAATATTCCTCATTTGGACCTAATCTAACCACAGCTTATACCTTCGCCATCTGAAACAGAACTAGTTGGAAGACGAGGCTATAATACAACAATAAAATACCGCCTACTCATTTAAATCCACTATTGCCTTTCCAGGTTGAAAGACAAAGTGAAAAATGGTATGTACTGGGACTGGCAAATTTCCTGTAACAAGAAAGGTGGTTCAAGGGATTTGAGGCAGTATCTGTCTTTTTTTAAAAAGCCAAAAGGACAATGATCACCTTTATTCTGGGCTATCATTTGAACATAATAAAGGTCTCAGTACTGTTTAGGCATACAAAAACAGAGTTGAAGACAGAGTGCTGCAAGAGCATATAATGCTTCTCTGTTAGATCTAGAGGCAGAAACAAAAAAAGGAAAAAAAATTACCTGGTGACTTGTAAATTAGTTACTTGGATGATCCAATATGCTTTAAAATAAGTCCAGGTTTCTCAGGAAGGTTGTGGATGCCCCAATCCTGGCAGTGTTCAAAGCCAGGTTGCATGGGGCCTTGACCAACCTGGTCTAGCAGGAGGCATCCCTACACATGGCAAGGGGGTGTTGGGACTAGCACATCTTTAACGTCCATTCCAACTCCTAAACATTCTATGATTCTATGACAAATACTAAGAGCTTTAGTAAAACCAAAGACACAAAGTGGCATTACGGCCCTACTAATGCAACCACCTATGTTATCCTACTTTAGTTAAAGTTCAGGGCTGGTTGAAACCCTGTCCTGCTTGGCCTCTTACTCCTTCACTGCAGACACTGTTCAACCTCTCCTCATGTTTCTCTTTTCTTCTCTGGTCAAGCAGTCCATCTGGTAACAGGAGCAGGTAAAGGGGAAGCAGCAAGTCTTGGAACTCACTGTAGCCCATCAGTCATCCTCAAGTGTATACAATGTCAAAGGAGTGAGAGGGATCCAAAGGAAAAAACTTTTGAAAGGCACTCAAGAGGAGCATCCCTTTTCCCACCACACACAGCCCCAGATGGAGCCTCCTTCCAGCCCCTTCCCTCCCCTCAGCTACCACCACCACTGCCAACAATCAATCACAACTCTGGGAAAGCGATGCTAATCATTTCTCTCGCTGATAGCAACACTGCTGCTGTTGTAGACTCTGTCTCACCTTTCCTATCCTCTCACCTGCTTTTCAGAAGAGACTGTGGAGCTGCCGGCTGGGATGGGGGGAGGCAGAGATGGCACTGGCACAGCTCGACACCAGGTAACTGTTGCTCTGAACTTACTATCAAAAGGAGTGTTTGAAATATTGTAAAGATATTTATGCTTATCCCTTTGAACACCTAAATCTTGCAGGAGAGGCTCTCAGGTTGGGTTTTGTTTCCTGTGATGTATACAGATGAGCACTCTGCAGCCTCTATCTGGGGATAAGGCATGGACATTGTGACATTGCTTGGCTTGGGATGACAGCCATGCCACAGCTGACTGCAAAATAATGAGTGCAAGGATTAAAGACTGATGTGGTAGGCATTTCCTCAGGAGAAACTAATTACAACAGGTATCAAGAATTAACAATCATAACCAAAATGTCAAAAGTTTTCCCTTGGGATATTTCCAGGAAATTAGTCACATAACTCCTGCTATCTTCAGATTTAAATAAATCTGCTCTAGTAACATTTCAATATAAGAAACATGTTTATTCAGAAGTTAAACATGAATATTAAATGCTATGCTTTAATCACTACAGTTACTAAATTGTTAACACATACTTTCTCGGGAAAAGGTACTAGGAGGAAAACTTAGTAAAATTGACATGGTATGACAGATCTGTAATTTAAATAGTATTACCAAATTGATATGTGCCTTCGAAAGACAGAACTAAACAACAGCAAATTTAAATTGCTTTTCAGTTAATAAGATGCATCTGTAAGACACAATACAAGTATAAATACTTTTTACTCTTGGCAAGGATCTAAAGACATCACAGTTTATCGTAGTTTTGCACTTTATATTACTGCAGAAATCATAATTATTTTATATAGAACTGAGAAGGAGATTTTCCAATATTTCACATAGTTTTTCCATGCAGGAAAACAGTTTGTTCTATGATGTCTGTTTCCTGTAATTTCCATCCAAACACTTTGACAATAGTCCATAAAAATAAATACTTAAATACATACTTTAATATATATATATCCCCTTCCTTTTTTGCTCGTGAGCAGAACACAAGGTAATTTTTCACGTTAAAGCCAAAAATGGGTCCATGAAATAGAAGGATAATACAGGCTATGTATGCAGAGTAAATTAGAAAAAATAATAGAATCATTATATCTCAGCATTTCATTAATTCTAAACACTTACCATTTTTCAGAATAATTTTAATATGGTTTCTAGGTAACTTTAAAGACATTAGTCTGGATTTATTCCACCTGGAACTGTGCAAGCACAATCACCTATATCACCAGTTAGAGAGAGGCTGCTCTGCAAAATAAATCAAGCCTACACAAATGGGAACTGCCCTCGTAACTTGCCCATTTTTCCCTCCTATTTCCTAACTTGAATATCTCAGATAAGTGCCTAAAACTGAAGATGAGCCTTGAAAACAGGCCCCACAGAGATGCTAAAGATCCAACTGTTGTAAGGTTCTCTTTAATGCTAGACTGGAAATCAAAACTGATTTCTTCTAATTTCATGAGTACCATTATTGTCCTATTTCTCCAGTATTACCTAAATGAACAGGTGGGAAATAATGATTTGCACTTGCAAATATAAAACCACAGAAATAGCAAAAGTGGGATTTGCTCATGGACATTGTGTAGCAGCCACTACAAACAATTGATGAAAGTGTAAATGTGTCAGGAGGCTCACGAACCAACTAAAGATGCCTCCCTTAATCCCACTGGGTAATACAATTTTCCACCTTAATATATATTTTCTTTGTAAAACCTGTAGGTCCAGACATCTTCTTACCTGTATGAAAATCTAATAATATAGAATTCTCGTACTTAAAAAACATGCTTAAGACGTGCCTTTAACTCTGCCATTTCTGAGACAGAGGTGGGTATCCAGCATGAGCTCGGAGAGATCAGCCTCCTTTCACCTGTGAATGTAGCAGAGAGCTGGGACCAGAGCTCTGCAAAACTTAGCAGTCCACAAAACTTCCCCTCAAACCAAACCCAAAAGTACTATAGGGCATTGCAAGTTTAAAGGGACAAAAAACAGAAAAACTGAAATGCAGGCAAAGTCTAGTAAAAGACTATGAGAGAATAAAAGAAATGTTTCATTAAAAAAAAAAAAGGAAAAAAACAAGTAAAAATCGTTTTCACATTTTCATCTATTGGTAGACAAACAGATGATGGATTATCTCACCTTTCTACCCATATTTGCATTTGAACCCAGCCTAAGCAAGTCCAGCAGCAGGTTTCTGGAAGAAGTGCCCGAGTTAGCCCAGTAGGTTATCTTCTCATTCCCAACCCCCACCCACAATCCATGTGTCACTTTTGCTCACACCAAATAAAACAAACTGATATTTATAGCATTTCTTAGGAGGCTGCATGTTTTCATCTACTCACCAGGTCATGCAAAATACCTCAGAAATCAAGTTTCATGACAGTTACCAAAACAACACTTTGAATCACTAACTTTGAGATGTTTATATAAGGACAGTAAAAATCATAAATAAACATAGAAAAAAATCCTCATCTGTTGTTTTTTCTTCTGATTTATTACCTAATAATTCAATAGCAGAGAACTTTTAATGCACCCCTGTAATTCTACAGCAAATGTAAAAGACTTCAAAATAATCTTTAGAAGGGGAAGATTCTTTGATACTAAATCCATGTAACAGCAAGCCCAACTGTTAAGCTTGCTCATTCTACTGTGAAAAAGAAAGTAGAATTATAAGGCAAAAATATTTTTCAAGTAGTTCCTTCGATACAAAAGGCAGTTTAGGGTGATTAAACAAGAGAATAACATGGCACTGGCACCACACATTTTTAGAAGAAAATAAAGGCACTTTGAAATATCATGTAGAAAATACGAATAAATTACAGGATATGTGTTTCACAGGGAAAGAAGAGCAAATAGCTGTAATTTGGGAGGTTAGAATTTCCTTAATGGGATAGCATAAAGGGCTTTGCAAACAAAAGAATCTTTCTTAAAGGTTTTCAGTGACTTTACCCAAGTTTCAATACTTAGTGACACTGCATCTGCATTTTTAGATGTTCACAATCCATTTTTAATTGGCATATTAATATATAAATGACATTAAGAGATCAAGAGCTTTCTTTTGCGAGCTATGTAAATCCTGAGTTATGAAAAACATGATGTTCTGCTTTGTGAAATCACAGGAGAAATTTCTGACAGTCTGAAATTATTATTTCAGAAAAAAACACTTTAACATTTATCTCTAGAGAAGGCAGCCTTCATCCTCAACTTATGATCAATCAATCATCAGAAACATCCAGCTTCCCTTATAGCTGGTTTCAGTTTGTACATGAAGCTTTCCTTTCCAGGGTTCAGAGCAGATGAATTGACATGGCATATTATAAACTGGTGGTATATGGTCTAGGGATTAGCTACTATAGCAACCGGTACTGTAGTTTGCCAACACATATTCACACAAATTGTTGGATTTTCTAAGTTTATATGGATAGGATTTATATGTAGGTGTTCTTTTTTTGTACAAAGATTGCAAGTTTTATATTATGTGGATTTCTTCAAGTACATAAAAGCACAGCTATTGCATCACCCTTCAAAAAAAAAATCCCTGTGTAATATTCAAAATAAAACTGCTATTAAAATAAAAATTCAATTCTATTTTACAAATGCTTATTTTACACACTGTAGGATCCCTCCCGCTTCTTCATTTCATTCCATTCAATTATTCTAGAAGAGTATTCTAGACAGTCAATACCATGAATTATTCAGTCTGAAATAAGACGGCATGAAACCATAATATAATCAAAACCTTTCTACCCATAACCTTAATTCCATGCAAACTGAGATTTTTTTTTTTTTTTTTAATAGAAGCATGAAAGAAAAGTATGCTTTTATTACAGGACATTTTAAGTATGGTGCATTTAAAAACAAATCATACATGACATCAGATGACACCACAAACTACAATTTTTTTTTTATTCGAGTAATCAGTGAATACTAAGCCCCACTGGAGTTCAATGTTACCTAAAAATTAATTCCTACAGATATGGGAATGTACCTCTCCCCAGTCACAGTTCTGGATCTAAGTTTGCTTAGGAAAAATTGGGTGAAAGGGGAAAGAACCCTGTGTCAACTCTGGTTACCTATATATGTGAATTAAATATACATATGTCAGATTCCACTATGTATACTACAGCTATCCACAAATGAGTAATGCATTTTAATTTCATCACTTACAGTGGAGTGGAGCAGAAGGATTTTGAGAAAAAACAGATACGTAAGTTAGGAGAAAAGTATGAGAAGAGGAGGATGGAAGAGAAGAAAGAAAAAAATAGTAAACTAAAATATGCTTCCTCTGTCTGTAAATATAACTCTGTTGCTTGCAAACCTATCATCTGTATTTCAGCTGCTTTTTTCCTAGTTTATTCTTCTATTTTTTGCCCTGTCAGCTGACATGATCCTGTGTTTTCCCTCTTCAGTCACTTTCTCCTTTCCTCTTCCTACTGTCTCCTTTTCTATAATGCTCTTCAGAATTTACCTTTCATTCTGACTCCCTTCTCACTTTATCTAATTTGAAGTAATAACTCCTGTGTAATAACTTCTACCATTTCAGTTCCATAACCTCTTTTCTTAACTCCTGAAATTTAGCACCTTCTTTTTCTTGTTGTCCTGTAGCAGATGCAATTATGTTTGAACAGTCCAACAAAATTTCGGAGAAACTTCAGTGATAAATATCAAGGTTCCTTGATGAAGTTTACAACTAGTGTGAAACTTCTGCCTGGCCAACAGACCATTATTACAGAATTTGTTTAGAAAACAAAGTAAAATAGACATTATAACTATACTGAAAAAATCCTACTACAAAAGGAAAATAAATCAAGAAGAACAATGCCTACACTTCCACAGTCCAAGATTCATACATCTGTTACAGCAGTACTTCCTATCAATGTGGGTAGGAAGATAGCCACCTCAAGGGAGAGGTATGGTCTTGTTGCAATTATGTGCCATACTGATTTTCGTGTCTTTTAATGGATAACTATCAACCAGAGCACTTGCATTCCAGAAGTAACACACAGCAAATTCAATGGGTTTCTGTTAACATGGCAACCTGAAAAACACCCTGGAAGCTCTGTGATATACAGAATATATCTCAAATCCTCCACAAAGGAAACAGTTCCAAACGTTCCAACTCAAGTAACTTTTCATCTCCTAGGTTCAGCAAAGATCACTTTAAGCCATACTAGTTTGCAGTCACTTAAAAACAAGCAAAGTCCGTCTGAATGACAAAGAGCACCTCTGCTTTCCATGCTTATCCCAATCGGAGCATCATGGTACAAGCTGTGCAGGGAAAATGACTGAGGTCAAAACTATCCAGAGCAGGAATAGTAGCCAGGTTTAATGAAACCTGGAGTTGTCAGGAATGCAGTGCCAACTGGAGCTACCAATTGGAGACAGCCACCATTTTTGAGCTCAGAGAACCTGATAACCTTGGATAAGGCAGTTTATATGAACTCGGAAAATAAAAGACTAATTTGCCTTCATTCCCTGCAACATTTGACTCCCAAGCACCAGACAGATTTCCATAGCATAGAGGTAGACTTACATTGTCTCTTTTTAGAAAGGTTTTAATTACGCCATTTAGATATTAGGATTTTACCTTTAACAACGAAAGGACTTATACATGACCTTGGTAACCATGACTTCTGCTCTCAGCACATTTTTTGACATTTTGGTGGGGTGGGGAGAAAAAAAGCTTCCCTGGGAACAGATTCAATACAAAGCAAAAGAGAATTTTCTGTTTTTCAGGTCAGTAAATGCTTGTTAACAATAAACAGTGTTTTTTAGTCAGTGGGAATATATTCTACAAGCCAAGCAGATCTGACTTTGAATAACGTGTTTATTCTGAAAGTTTGAACATGATTTTGTCAGTTTGATCCTTTTATGATTAGGAAAAAGGCTGAAGTGATTTTGAGCCATAAAACAGGAAATGCAGTTTAATGACTCTCCCAATTATTTTCTGCTTTAGATGACAACAGAGAGGACGACTGCCTTTCCTGGTACTCTGGATGGATCCACACAGGATTCTTCCAAGGGCTGTCCAAAATCTTACTGAAGGGTATCAATCACTAATTCACATACGGTCCAAGGATTGCCCAAATGACCTCTCTGCTGCCTCTTCTCCCAGAGCAGTTGACTACAGTGTGCATACCCAGAGGTGTTTTTACCCAGACCCATCTATGTCTGGTTCCTTTAGGAAAGCAGCACATGAACCACTGTGAAGAAGTCCTACTCACAACACTGATTACACTGAGAAAGAAAAAAAACATCAAAACCAAACCTCAAAAACTGGTCTGTGCTAATTATTTTTTGCCAATTTACCTTGTCTTAGCACTTCTGTCAGTGTTTACAAATAGGGGTTTTTTTCCCAAGAATTAAACTAAACCTGATCCTCTACTTTAATTGCTCTGTTAAACATGAGTTAAATGTTGTTGATGATTGCTCAACAGGTTATTCATCAACCTTGGCATGCAGTGACTAACTTCAGAAGAGAAAATGATTTGGAGCCCATTCAATTGCCAGTATTGCTGTGCCAGGCCAGAGAAAAATTCACCAAATACCTTTGGGCTCGGCATCAGCTCTCAACTCTAAAGGGGCTATAGGAAAGCCAGAGAGGGACAAGGGCAAGGGCATGCAGTGATAGGACAAGACGTACTGGCTTCAAACTGAAAGAGGGTTGGCTTAGATTTGATATTAAGAAGAAATTCTGTACTGTGAGATACCATGTGGTGGCAAGTCACTGGAACAAGTCTCCCAGAGAAGTTGTGGATGTCCCATCACTGGAAGGGTTCAAGGGCAGATTGGATGGGGCTTTGAGCACTGGTCTAGTGGGAGGTGTCCCTGTCCATGGCAAGGGAACTGGAACCAGATGATCATGAAGCTCCCTTTCAGCGCTAACTATTCTAGGATTCTGTGGTTTAACTTACAGGCTGTCTCTAAAACACTGGTTCATGACAATAGACATAGATAAGAGACAATTAGCTTCCTCCAAAATCATACAACATTTATAGTTGTAGAAGAATTTTAGTATTTTGAGTTTGTTTGGTCAGTATTCATGCAGACAGGTGTCTAACCTCAACCTTAGAGGTAAAATTCTCTGAGGCTGTTATGGCTTAACTCTGGGACACAGAAGAAAATAAAGCAAGACTGCCAATGCAAGGTTCTTAAGGGGTTATAGATGAAAGGAGGAATGCTTCTTCGAATCCTCTAAATTAACAGCCTTCCTCTATTCACAGACTGTTCTTGGCCAATATCCATAAGTAATGGAATTACGAAAAAAACAGGCTGCAGCTTCCAGAGTTTTGCAATTACCAGGGGATCATACAGCTTGAAGAACCATAGATGGCTACATGCCACAGAAAATTCTAAGTCAAAGGGTTGTAGTCAAAGGTTACTTCACAAAGCAACTTTTCTAGTTTGACGTATAATAAAGAAAATTTGAGAGGTCTAGCTTTTAAAGGAAACAACGACAAAGTAAATTATGTATCTTGCAAACTGAGAAAGAAAAAGGTTATTAAAATGAATGTCTCATCCACTCCCAGTACTGAATGTTTTAAAAACAGAATACAACTCATAACTTGTGAAAACATATGTGAAACTAGTTTACTCTAAAACTGAAAGAAGGTTGTTACACCAGCATGCATGTCAAATATTTGATATTATTTAAGACCATTTGATTCTCCTGTTCTCCTCTATTTTCACCATATGAAAAAATGTGATCTTCCCTCACATGACCTATTTGAGAACATACACAAAACCCAGGATTGCAGCTGCTTTCATACTATACAGTGGTAGATCTGTAGCATCATAATTAAGATATGAGACTCCTTAAGTAATCAGTATAATCTCCAGAAGATTTAACGCATTTAATGCAACATTTCCCTTTGTAGTCCAATTATGTTCACAGCACTGGCTTTTTGATACCACAGAAGCACACCACTCAATTCAGAAAGCTTGAGTTGAGAATATACAAGTTTTGAGATGATACCAAAGATCAAACAAGCTCTAAGAAACGGGGTTTAAACTAATTTTTACAACATAAGTAGATATACTAGCAACATACCTGAAGAAGAACATGAAGAGAGCAGCTGTGATGCAGAACAAAAGGACCTACAAAAAGGAGAAAGAGTGTTATTACATAAAACATCACACTACTACTGCATGTTCTGAATCATGAAGATTTTACAACTGTTACTACAAAAGTTACACTTTATTTATACACTTGATGGGCCATAATGAAAGCTTGCCTGAATCCACCAAAAGGGACTGTCTTATATCTAGTGGACTTTGAGTCATTCCTGTAGAAGCTAAAAAAAATATGAAATCCAAACCAGGGTCGTGAGACTACAGACACAGCAAACAACATCACTTAACATAGTCTGGAATAAAATAATTATAAAACAAGAGAATATAAACAATAAAGTACTAGAACTGAAACTTAAACATTGTTTTGCCAGTCTTTGCTGTTGTGATTTATTCAAATATCATATTGCTAGTTTCAATTTAAAAGGCACAGCACTTAAAATGTCTTTACAGACAGCTGCTTCTGCTGAACTGCTTTCCAGCAAGTTTGAGAGTAGATAATTCTCTTCCCATCTAGGAGTATCCTTTCTAGTTGTCTACTTTAGTTTTAAACTCACTTGAACAAGCCTATCTTGCTCTATACTATCAGTGTGATCATACAAGTCACTGAGCAAACCTGGCAGCTCTCCAGTACTGACTGGGAAACGTCCTACCACTTCCTCCCATTCTCTGTGCTGGGGCTTAGCCCTCTAAACTCCTCCTTACCACATGTACAGGGACTCACAAACACCGAAGAAAACCAAAATTAAGCCAACACTCGTAAAGTTTTCTGCCAATTTGGTGAAATAAGGAGATCACTGGAAGGGTCTAAATGCAGTGAAGCAGTAACAGGAGAGAAGGAAGGAGGGGGACCTCTGAGTCAGGAGCAGAGGGAGGCAGAAAGGATAAACCCATCCTCTTCCTTCAGATACTAACAAGCTGCTGTACCTTGACTGTAGAACTGCTTGTACATACAGCTATTTCAGGCAATTACACCAGGCTCTAAGTTAAGAATCTGCCTTAAACCACTCCATCTTTGTCAGATACAGCTCACTGGTGAGAAAATGCTGTTTAGCTCTAGATATACTGATGCATATTTGCACCATCATTCAGGAGGCAAAAAACTTACAGAGATATTGCAAGCCTTTCCAAAAATACTTGCGCTTATTTTCAAGAGTTGAAGAAGTTGTGATCATGAGAGGATACAGATATGTGGGAAGAAATGGAAATACTGGCAGAGGTGCATATTTTAAGGTTATAAACATATAGAACAGTAGGCTGCTGCGTGCTAATACAGTTCATAAAGTGTGGTAAAAATATCAATAGGAAATGTTTACAATGATTTTCAGAGAATTTAAAAAAAAAAATCTTACAGTGACACCATTTCCCTTCTCTAAGTCCTCTGACATTTGACTTAAAATTAGGTCACACAAGACACTATAATGTCTGCTGTGTAGAGCAGCCATTTTTAACTTTTCCTTCACCAGTACTATTATGTTTTATTATTCTGCAACAAAAACGTGAACATCTGAAGTAATTTTACATGAAATCATTAGGGCAAAGTGAGGGCAATGGTGTATTTCAGTTCAAATTAGCAACAAAAGCAGACTTACATTTACACAAAAGTTCTTCTCGAAAAGATCTGCCCTAATCCTCCAAAGTTCAAACCATATTTAAGCAGCCAAACAACAACACCAATTCTCTGGATGCTGCTTCTGAGAGACAGAAGGGACAAGAATTCTTGACAGGCTGAGCAACAATATTGGGAAATAAGTCAGAAATGGCAGAGAATCAGTCTTCTGGGTGGGAAAACAAAATGAAACAAAACCAAGAAAAAATCAACTATGCCTTTACATACTAAAAATGTTCACTTCATTAAATTTTTTCGTGCCCTTTTTTCTTTTATTCCTTTTTAACCTTTTTCCCGATATGTTTGAAAACAACCTAACAGGTATTTATACACATCATTAAGATGACCTCTGAACTCCTCCTCCAGCACTCAGCCTTCTCAGCATCTTCTTATATGACAGATGCTCCATGTCCACAATCATCTTCATAGCCCTTCTCTCCAATATGTCCATGTCTGCTTTGTACTGGGAAACCCAGCCCTGGACACAACACTATGGATTTGTCTCACCAGTGCTGAGTAGAAAGGCCTGATCACCTTATTCAAGTGGCCCCCTTTGCTGCCTCATGTTCAGCTTGGTGTCTACCAGGACGCCCAGTACTTTTCTGCAAAGCTGCTTTTCAAATGCCCCCAGCATATAGTGATGCCTGGGGCTATCCCTCCCCAGGGGCAGGACTTGGCACACCCCTCTGTTGAACCTCATGAAGTTCCTATTGGCCCATTCCTCCAGCCTGTGGAGGTCCCTTTGGATGGCAGCACAACCATGAGTGCAGCAATAGCTCCTCCCAGTTTTGTATCACCTGCAAAGCTGCTGAGGGTAAAGCCCCTTGTCCATTCATGCAGATCATTAATAAAGATACTGCTGACACCAGCATGGCCTGCTCGGCTCCACCACAAGTGACTGGCCTCCTCCTGGACTTTGTACTGCTGACCACAACCCTCCAAACCTGACAGTTTAGTTAAACCAGTTTTCAATCCACGCACCATCATTTTGTCTATAATCTATATGGTATTAGCAAAATCTGGAACCTAAAAATATCTGAAGGCCTTGCCTAATCAGCCTCTATAATTTCCAGATGTTGTCCAGAACTTAAAATTATTATTTGAAAAAAATAAGTTGTGGAAGACACGGGCCAGGTGGAAAAGAAGTAACTGATATCAGTTTTTGTAAATGAGAAGTTCAGGGACTATTACACTGCCAACCAGACCACTTCTAATATCCAGAATGATACTAGAATAAATTATCTGAAACAGGCAGCTTATAACTATCTAGATAACAAGATATGAAATAACCAACACAATAAAGAAGTAAATTAAAACTACTGCAATTTACTTCTTTGACAGATGCTTTGAGGGATGCTTTAAGGAAAGGAACAAGTGTAATTTATCTGAATTTTAATGCACCTTTGTGGCAGTTGTTTATGCTAATTTAGTAAGTGGGCACAAGGCTGCTCAACAACACTGCAGGAGAAAACACCCACAGCTCATTATCAAACTAAAAGACATTTTAAGTGAGGTCACCAAAGATGTTTTGTCTCCCTATTCAATAATGATTTAAATGATGGAAACTGATTGAATTGCATGAAGTAACCAAGAAGAAATGCAATAAAAACAAATATGAAGTATTTGGAAGGTAAAATCACGTATGTAAAAACCAGAACAACAAACAACTATGTAGGCAAGAGTACAACAAGCATGCATACATGAATGTAACAAATTCCACAGATCACTAATAAGTAGGCACAAGCAATGCAATTCCATGGAAAGCACTGTAAAATATTACAGACTTGCAGAAGCAGAGGTAAAACATCACCCTAATGACCTGATGCTAGCAACACTCCAAAATACAGTGTTGGGGGCACTATTGTTAACAAAGACACAACAAGGCAGGCCAGAAGATCACAATGGAAATAACAGACATGTAGGGTTCGACTGTTGGGAAACTGCTGAAACTATAAGAGAAGTGGTTAGTGATGCGTATGACAACTATTTTCATATATTTATCATATACTGATAAATCTGTCTCATCGAGTACAGAAGGAAGAAGGCCAAGTTAAACCTACAACAAAGACAGCGTTGGTTAGATAACAGAAAGAGTTCTCTCTCCAGTGTAGTGATACACCAGAACAAGTTGCCTGTGAGACTGGAGAATCTCCTTTATCAGAAGCGTTAAAGATCAGTAGAGGCAAACACTATTTCTCCAAGGAATGCCCTGGGCATGTTTGACAAGGTATCTCCAGTATTTACCCAACTGAAGGACAGCAAGATGTGCAGCTAAACCAGATTCTCCAACATGAAATGCACAGCCCAACATGGAAAGCCCAGGAACTGTCTTATTCAAGAAACAATACGGCAGAAGCAAAAGGCAAATAGTGTCTACACTCCACATCTAAGCTACTTTCAAAATAAGCCTTTTTTTCAACTTTTCCCCATTCTAATTTTTTTTTCATATCCTCAGTACAATATGCAATACCTATTTCATACTTGAGAACTATATTAAAAGAGAGAAAAAATATTAGGGCCCACAAAAATATAATTCTAAATATTAAGTGAATTTTAGCCTCATAATCCAGTGAGCAGGAAGTCTCATTTGGTATTTTTCTTGCAGCGTCCATCACTTTTTGATTTATGACAGAAGATCAACAAATTGTCCTTGGCAACACACAGACCTTGAAACTTTCCAGCTGAAGAAACAGATACAAGCACAAAACCTGCACGTTGCTAATGAGAATGATATACCCTAAATATTTTAACATCTGTGAAGGATGTACATAGGTTACAAGGAAAAATCCCCATGCTCCAGGACAGGTTAGCATATTTGGTGTGTAAGGTGAGCACTACAATTTAATTGTTTACATTACAATTCACTGTACTATCCTAAACCTTAATTAAAAAAAAAAAAAAGGGGAGGAAAAAAAGGAGGAAACTTGCTGACAAAACTGAGGAGGTACTTTTTTCCCCGATCTCTGTTGGCTGACAAAGCCAGTATTTATTTTTTTCCAAGGAAGTTCAGCCCTCATATAATCAGCATCAGGAAGTGACATCTGGCAGTACCCAATGCTGAGCACAAAACAAAAAGCTCTGGGTGAAACTGGTTTCCAGCTGCCCCAGTAACATCAGCACATCCAGTAACTCAAAAGTGACTTGCCCTCACAACTAGATAAAAATCATGGATCAGAGAAAGGAAAAACAACACTGCTGAAACTATCAAAACTACTTGAGTCTTGTGTATTCAGACTTTTCCCACATATTAACCAATCCTAAGTTTATGTGAATTTTCTTTAAGCATTTCTGTTATAGTCAGATTTCCTGGGGCACAAAAAGTCTCTGAGTGGAGGCTGCCAGTTCTCCTGCACAGCCAAAACACAGAGTAGGACCGAAGACTGTGATAAAATAACACAGACCTTGTAATTAAAAGGAAAAGCACTGACAATACACACAATCTACATAAATGAAGACAGGAGGAGGTAAAAGGACAGATAAGTGATATCAGCTGGTAGAAGTATCCAGAGTGTTGGAGCTACAGTTCAACACTAAATAGTGTTACACCCAGCTCACGGAAGACCTGAGACAGATTCAACCACTGGTACATCCACACGACTTTCAGCATATTCATGAAGCCTGAAAACCATCACATTCCCGATCAACCACTTTGCAGTGTATGTGAGAGCTACAGCTACACTTGACAAAAACAAAGTTCCTACTCCTAGTTCCTGGAGGCTGCATGCTTCAGAAAAGCAAACTGCCAGCTAAGGTCTGTCTGAGGGAACTGTGGTAAAAATCATGAAAAATTAAAAATCCATTTAAAAGCAGCTCCCAGTAATTATTACTTGAGCTAATTTCTTCCGAAGCTGCAAGTAAGAAATATAACTGGGATATAATAACTAGGAGCTTTACACAGTGGTCATAAATTTTTACTCTTAAAATACATCATGTGGAAAAACCCAACTGTTTTGCAAATATTTTTTTTAACTCCTTAAAACAAACAATTCCTCCACAGAAGAGTTTACAGCTGTCTCTGCTGCTCAAACCCCCTTTCACCTTCACACACCTAGATGAATTGTAGCATGATAGTTGTGCTGTATTTTATTACATCAGCTAATATTACCAGGGATGACAGGAGATGCTCCATCAGACTTTTGACTACACAAGCCATTCTTCAGATTTACCCCTAATTCAGACATAAAGAAGGATCTGTTGTGCCCAACAGCCATTCTGGGTTTTTTCCATATGTATTAATTGGTCTAATTAAAAAAAATCAAACCCATCACTAACTAATGGTAAATCCACAGAGCACTTGCTTGTGGTTCCTAAATTTTATTTCAAGATGCACTATTGCCCTATCAAAATGCTTTCTACAGCTCTTATCACTAGGATTATCTCTTAAGCAAACTCCCTTCTAACAAGAAAAAAAAAACAAACAAAAACCAAAACAACCAAACAAAAAACAAACCAAAGAAAACAAATTAAAATAATCAAACTAGCTATGGAGATTAATGTAATGGTCGTGTACTCCATGATCCAGGAAATATATATGCATGGAACATCTTCTGCACTTTGCGTAACATCCTAATCAATGAACTATCTTTATAAAATATATATGCTATTCTTTTCCAATAACAAAATATCTAGTTTAAAAAGCATAAATTTTTTAGTAATTTCCTAGTAAATTAAAGGGGATGGAAATCAGTGTTTCTGAGTAACTAGACACAGACAGTCATGTAAAGAACACCAAAGATACCAAATGCTGTCTAAAAAAAACTTATGTGAAAATATGTGCCATGTTACGTTCTACTCAGCCTCTTAAAACCTGATCTGATAATCACTCTTACAAATATAAATAGTTATTTTCTACTATTATTTAACACCTCAGGCAAGAAATTACCACAGTAAACAACTACCTGACTGCATTAGTCACCACTAGCTGAGACTGAAGTTCTTACACAACAGCGACATCATCACCTATATGGGACTAAAGGGCAGAACTTCAGCCCTAAACCCATGGGGTGCCAAGAGCATCAGCTCTACCTTCAGAGATCTCTGCAACAAACAGCACTTACACTGACACAGTGCAGAGGAAGGCTGATACAGCCACTAGCTATTAGATTACATCAGCAATGGGTTTGGCAAGTGGTTTTCCTGACACTGAACTGTTACTCCTGCTCTCCACATCACTTCCCTATTTACTGTCTCAAGTAAGTAGAAATCACCTGGGGAGGTTTTTGTTGCATCCCTCAAAATTCTTCCCCCCCTCTTAGACTGCTGGTCTTTTTAGGCAAGCACAGTAGATTCTCCTGAGCACAATTCTACTCTTACCAGTTAGAGAACTAAAAAACCCCAGAAGAGGCAGATTGAAAAAGCAATTCAATGCCCAGGTTGCACAATCTGCAACAAAACTAAAGCTGCCAGTATCTTAATGTTTTGGGATTATTCAGGAGAAGACAGGGAGGTGGCTGCAAGAGCCTGTATGAGAAAAGACAATTCTTTAATTTCGTAGAAACAACTGCAAACGATGGCTGGAACCTGAAGTCTGTCAAATTCAGCCTAGTAAGACTTTTTCTCAGGTTAGCGAGATTAATTAATGAAACATGATTAGATTGGTTTGTGTACACTCAATGCACAATTCACTGGCCAGTGTTGATCAGAATCCTACTGGATGATTGTATGGTCTCCTGAGGCATCACCATTAATAAATTACTGATTTGTGTCTTTAAAACAAATGCACTACATATATTAAAACATGTATTTGTACATACCTTAGTGAAAGCTCCTTAATCCGTTACTTTTATTCAAATTTCAGTAGTGAACAAAATACATGCTTCAGGTCTGTCAAACAACATAGTAAGGCTGTAGTGAAAACACAGTGAAGACTGAAGGAATAAAGTACTCCCAAAACCTGCAGCAGCTCCAGCTCTACTGTGACACTCCAGCTTTTTGGGTCTGCAAGTCCCTTGCTCCTCTCTCCAAGGCCCATGCTGTGTCACATATGGCATCTCAGAGCACCAAACAGTCTCCTAGACAGGGCCGGGGTGTTTTCAATGACCATCTCTGTATTAACCTACAAGGTCCTTGAATTTCAATCCCCTATGGAGACAGAATGAGCCAAAGAGGAACGCTAAGCAGTCTCAGTTTCCTCAAGCAAGTACAGGTCTGGAACAAATGAGACTCCAAGTCCAAGATCCAACAGTGCTCTAACAAAACACATGCAACCATCAAATATTGTTGTCTGTACATGGTGGGTACAGCTATCTACAGACAAAGTTTGGCACAGTCTGGTTACTCTGAGGTCATAGAATACCTCTTCTCTTTTACATACATATTAAAAATTGTGATTTACTTATTTTTTAATTTCTATTTATACCTCTTTATAATATCCCTTATTTTTCTCTTAGGAAAATCCCTCAATTCCTAAGAATTGCAGTAAGCAGCAAAACCATCCTATTTAATTTTCAGTATTTCCACTGCTTTTTAAAGAAGTCACACAATTAATTCATGTGCAGAAATGTCATTAATAAAGTTTTTAAAACATATATATTCTATGTTGAAAACAGATAATTTGTTTCTGTATGAAAGCATAAGAACTTATGAAAAATGGTGGTTGTCCTTCACCATGCTCAAATGTCTAGTGATCCCGAAAGATACATGCCAATTAGAAATCCTGAAATGGAACCACCTCTTCCTGGACATTTCAAGGGATGCAATGTTTTGCCTTCTTTCTACAGTCAATCCTGTCAAATCAAAACCTTTATATCTAATTGAAATCTAGTAAATTTGAAGAAAATTTCATGAGTTATTAAAAGTATTGGCGAAAACTCATCATAACCTTGGTCATCCCCAAAATGATTATTTTTCTAGTTGAAATTAAATAACTTTTGAAGCAATGCAGCACTGCTTCTGTTTTAAAACTGACAGGCTTTATGACAATGTAGAGAACAATTAGTCAGATCCTTATGGGCACAGGGCCAGCTCAGCTACACCTACAACATTTCAGCTATTAGAGGCTCCTGATTTTTTACTCTGCCAGCAAGCCTCAAGCAATCTCTAGGCTGATAAGATCAAAAGAAACACTAGTATGTGTTATTAAACAAGAGATTATATAGAGTCTTGTTAAAGCACTGTTGTTTGATCATGATTAAAAGATTACAATTGGCAGATGCAGATAGTAACTGAGCTGAGATGGGGAGCACCTACTAGTCTCAGAAAAGCATGAAAGAATAAAAGAGAAAATTTAACCCTTTATTTTCTAGTTCACAAATTCCATATATATATATACACACATACATATAATTAAGCATTTCAGCATATTTCATTTCTTTTCTCAAAAAACACTTGTCAAATCTCTTAAGTCTATTCCTCTGTTTTTCATATTCTTTTATCCACAGCAAACACACTGTGAAGGAGCCACGGAACAGCTTTTCTAAAAGCTCCTGAGGAGAAACCACTATTTTCAAGGACGCGCAATGCTTGAGACAATGAAGCACAAAACAGTACTTGCCAAATGAAACAGCAGTACCCCACTATTGCACCTTCCGAAAAAAGTAAAGAAGAGCTATCTAAGTGTATCATGGAAGAGCTGATCCAGACTTGTTCCTGAAACTAATCAACCCCTGGACACACAACTCGCAGGCGGCTCAGACACTCAGCAGTGAGACACACCTCCAATCCTACTCTGTATCTTCTGGTACTCCCACATCTCCAAGCACATCCCAGGCTATAAAACAACCCTCAATTATCAGCTGTAAAAACACCATTCTGTTATGCTGCTACAGAGCTGCTGTCTCATTTCAAACAGTATCTAATTAGGGAAAATTAGCATGCATGCACACACAAAAATAGATAGTAAGTACAGTACCTTATGGCTACAAAGACATCAAATTATTTGGGAGCATTGTTCTTTCTTGAGCCAAAAAAAAACAAAAAAACCAAAAAAACTCTCATACAGCTTAATAATAATTACAAGAGGAAGAAGAGAGGAGAAAATTCAAAGCAACATATCACTGAGAAACTATCTTCCTGAACCAAAATACTTGGAATAAATCACAATAACTATGTTAAAGATAATGACTTTTAAAAAAATAGTGTTTTATTTTTTCCATACTGTAAGATGCATTTAAATTAAGCATATTTATTTTTTCACCAGTCATCTGGTGGGACAACATTGTGGAATGAAGTGCTCAGTACAGAACACATAGAGTATCTTGTGAGTAACCTACATTTTAAAGGAGACAAAAATTGAAAGACATGATCCATCCCTAACGACAGTTCATCTTTAATTAGTTATCCCTCAGCATTAGGACTGAAATGAAATGTCAAGTTAACTGAAGACAACAAGCATCTGTCCACTGTATGAAAACAGAGAGAGGAGAGTACAGTCTAAGAATCATATTTGTACTCTGAGGACAACTCTTAAATCTTTGTCAAGGAAAGCCTTTTGTAGCAGCTTCCCCCGCCCCCTTATTTTATATTTAGCAGAAGGGGCAGGGAGGGAAACATAAAAGCTAGAGACTCAGCGTTTTATTTGGTGTTGCTGCAGCGTGTGCATGCCAGGTCTCCCTCGTGCCCACAGCAGCACAGGCATTCACACCCTCCATCACACAGACAGGCTTCCTTCTCCCAGAACTGTACCTTGGTATATGGCATCAGTGCATTCAGACAATAACAAAACCACTATCAGATGGGTTGCTGTTGAAAAGTTAAACGTGGATTCTGACCAATAAAGGAAAAATTAACAGCTTTATCCATTAATCCCCACAAGAGAAGATTTTTACCATGAGACAGGGTAAATTCTCAGTTTGCACACCGCAAGAGTTGAACTGAACATTGACAGTGCCATATTTTCAGTTCATTGTTCATTTCACGTTTCCTGACACAGCTAAGCTTTAAGTCCCCTAACCACGACTTTAATACTCAGATGGAGGTTTGGGGCTTTTTGACTTCTAGATCCACTCTGGTTTTGGAAGCCTTTTGAGAAAATCGGCACCACCTCATCAGGGCAAGTCTTGCTCCATTAGGCCTGCCTGGGGGGACAAGAGCTTTAGTGACTCTTGAAACCTTGAAATTCATTATCATGTTTTAAAGGAATAACAAACAGACATTTGGCAGATTGTATGATTAGTTTCTAATTACCAGGGAATATCTGCAGTTACAATGATTGCATTTTTCCAATAGTAACAAAGAAAGTTGTCACCAAAAAAATTTCTCTACAAGTTTTTGAAAGTCAAGAATTTGACTAATGAAAACTTTTCATATAAAAAAACCCAAGTAGACCAAGGAGAAATCTCCCATCTTAAAAAGCTTCCCATTGCTTGTGAACTAAAAAGCCTTCATAGAGAGAGTTTTTCAAAACAGGGAATCTAGAAAACACACTATAAAATAAATGCAAAACATCTATCAGTCAGTAAAAGTGTATGTCCATCTCTGTTTAAATACCCAGGTTGTCTCTGTCAGAATCAGAAGTAAACCAGATACGCAGGAAGACAGGACACAAGAATAAGCTTCCCACTGTGAGAATCATTAGACAGAAGTGGTGTCACACGGTCACACACAATTCTTCATGGTGCTCAGGCACTCGGAAATTGAAACAGTTCAAGTTTCTCTGCATTTCAGACACAGTCTTGTACAAGTCTAACTGTGATAGGGACTGGTGCAGAAAAATACGGCATTTGATCAGATTCTTCAGAGATCCCCTAACAAAACCAAACCAAAACAAACAAAAAATCAACAAAGAAAAACATACAAAAAAACCCAAAACAAACAGCAAAAAACCCCAAACACAAACAAACAAAAACCCAAGCCAAAACAAAAAAACCAAATGAAAACAAATCTCTTTCTAATCAAGGGAGGTTCTGAAACTACATAATGAAGCAAAACAAATTATACTTATGTACAAAGAGAATTATTATACGTAATGTTTTAATAGGCAATATCCTTGAGGACAGGTTTCATGAGATTGAAAATTCATATATCATAGAATCATTAATGTTGGAAAAGACCTCTCATCATGTCCACTATTAACTCACAAGTTCACCACTAAACCATGTCCCTAGAACCACATCTACAAAATTTTTGAATGCTTCCAGAGACAGTTATTCCATCACTTCTCTAGGCAGCTTGTTCCAGTGCTTGACAACCCTTTTGGAGTAAAAGTTTGTCCTAATTTCCCATTTAAACCTCCCCTGGTGCAACCTGAAGCCATTTCCTTCAGTCCTATTGCTTGTTACCTGGGAGAAAAGACTGATTCCCACTTGGTTACAACCTCCATTCAGGTGGTTTTAGAGAGTGAGAAAGTCACCCCACAGCCTCCTTTTCTCAAGCTGAATACTTCCAGCTCCCTCAGCTGCTCCTCACAGGACTTGTGCTCCCGATTCTTCCCTGGATCCACTGCCGTTCTCTGGACATGCTCCAGCACCAGAATGTCTTTCTTGCAGTAAGGGACCCAAAACTGCCCCTAACCCTAAGTGACCTTAATCTAACTTCAACCAGTGTAGATTTTTGTGAGGAAAATAAATATTCTCTTGAACACTTGAAGCTGAAATTTTGTTTCACAGAAAATCCTTTCTTGCCAGCTTTCTCCCATTAGCTGAAATGATCCTCATTTCTTAGTTCTAGAATCCAAAGTACCCTTACCATTAGTTTCCTCTTTTTGAGCAGTCAACTCTGGGCAATTAAGAAACACAGTATAGAATACTTCTATTTTTTCAGTTTAATATCCTAAATAAACGAGAGTTCTTTGTCAATCCCCTACACCCTCTAGAACTTACCACCTGTTTCAATCACGTTCAGCAAAGCTGCACATCTCAAATAGTATTATGTTCCTGCAAGTTCCACTGAAATTGGCAGTTGGGTGGTGGAAAGAGGCCACGACTACTGGCCACCACCAGAAGAACTTTCTGACTGCACATGGAAGCCATCTCCTTTGGTCTGCTATTCCTCAATAAAATTTATGAAAATAATTACAGTTAACATGTTATATATCCAGCTTAGTCCTAAGGAAATAACAGACAAAATAAAGTTACTGTATATCAAGTAACACCCTAAATACTATGCAATGCTTTAGAATACACCACAAACCTACATACTCAAGAAACTAAATTATAAGAAAAATTACACTTTAGCATTTGCTCTACACATAACACCAACTTTATCCTAAATTTTGCCAGAAATAGCTTTAAAATATATGTTCTATAAGAAGTAAAACTTTACCACATTTCTTTAAATTCACCACATTACATCAGAGTAAAATACTTCTGAAATAGGCCCATTTAATTGAATTTGGTCATTCAAAATGCTAAAATGCTATACAGGGCTTTATTCTTGCTGTTTTAAACATCTATCTACTTCAGAACTACCAATGATTTGTAATGTTACTATCATTTAAAAATTTCAGGTATTTCTATACAAATATATATAATTTTATTCATAGCTAATACAAGCTACAGGTTCCAGTATCTTCATCATCAAAATATGCAACAATCTTGTATTATACCACTGGACTGTAGTGAATCAAATTTAAAAATGCACACTTCAAATCCACATTTAAAGTCTAAGATTGGGTCACTGTGATATTACTACAAGTTGACACGTTCCTCATAATGGCTACGTGTCTCACTGTGCAGGTTTGCCCATTGCTGGGCCACGCTCTCAGGTCAGTCTGAAGCTTCACGAATTACTTCCAGACAATGTCAACTTACATAGTCATTGCACCTCCTCCAGCACCTTATTTTTTGCTGATTATTGCCATGTGTCTTCTGCTGACACAGAGATGCACAGAAAAACAAATCACAGATGTGATGCACCTGAAAGTAACTTTTCTGCTCCCAAGGACTGAACGGGGTCACAGGCAGGCAGCTGGGGTTCTTCCCTGCCTAAATCAGCTTAAGCCACACCAGGATCAAATCCTAGCCTGATATTAACAACACAGTCAATTCAACCAGCCTGATTTGAACCTCCCATCTTTACAACTTTGACAAATAAACATGAATGGGTTGCGAATTGTTCAAATTAGGATACACTGAAAAGGCAGTATTAAAAATATACTTGAAATACATCAAAAATGAAAATTACAAAAACACTAACATTTTTAAATATTAAATCCATGTGCAAGGGAAAAATTTAAATCTGGTTACTTATCCTACAAGAGCATTACAAATGTGTAAATACTAAAATAAACCAATAAATTTTATTAGTAGTCTGTGCAGATGTCTCATATTAGGCTTCTGAACATAACTCCTTAGCTCATGTTACAAGTACCATCCAGCATTTCATCTCCACCATGAGTCTTTCTGTTTGTCTGCCTCTTTTTCTTCTAGAGCTTATAATCACTGAAGAATTACAAGGTTTGACATTACCTTAGTATCCAAAAAGGAACTGCAAGAGTTATTTGCCTTTAAAAGTTTACAGGTGCTGAAATACTTTCATTTCTGTGTGGTACACGTATTAAAATAATATTCCAAGTGTAATACTTTGCAAGGCAACATCATGAAAGCCACTGTATCCAGTCGTCATTCATACTGGTGAAGTTGTTAAACAGTATAGCAGATTGTGAAGAATTTCTGTTAAGCATTAAAACTTAGTAAAAGAATGGGCTTGAAGTAGAAATAAATACTCTATTTTGATAATTCAGAAATAAATAGCAGAGTTTTCCCACTATTGCAATCACTTAACTATTTCTTAAGTGGTATATTTGATAATTAGAGTAAGTTGAATAGGCATATTTTATAATTACTAAAAATTTGGGCATGCTTAGTTTTACTGTAAATTAGTTACAACAGACAAATAGTTATTTTTAAAATACAACAGCTTCCTGTCCCACACCCCTGAGCCCACAGCTGCCCTCTCTGTTCTGCTGGTGAGACTGTGGGCAGGGCAAGGAAGGGGCTAAGGAAGCCAATGTAGCAACCAGGAGAAATATACATTAAAGAATGTGCTCAGGAACTATGGATTTCTTTTCTTAAAAATGCTGTACAAGTAGCAGACACCTACTACAAATGCTTTATATATGTATATACACACCTATACAATGGTATTCCAGTGTTTACGAACTGAGGATAAAACATGTTAAATTTATTACAATTATTTATGTTTATGCATAAATCTTAGCACCTTGCATATCATGTCATTTAACATCAGTATTTCTGTATCTCTCCACAACTTTGGCAGGGTTTTCCATTACATTGTGCACTACATGCATTGCTTCACAAGTAAGAGCCCCCTTGAGAACGTGAGGAGGGGGAACAGTAGGGTAAGCTAAAGTGCCTCTCACATTTCCCAAGATAGGAGTCTCCACAATGTACAGCTGACATCGGCTGTCATCGTAACATACTGCGAACTCCTCAGGGTAACAAGGGCTCTTAACAATTAACATTTTATGTGAGCATGCTAGGAAAAGACACGGAGTCAGAACCGTTCAGAAGGGGGTGAAAGCAGAGATTGTGTTATCTGTTGAACAAAGAAGTTCAATGGAATTACTTTTCAGTGAACTTTCCAGAGAAGGTGTAGATATTCCTGTGGCATGCGAAAGGAAGGACTTCAAGTTCTCGCCACAGATGTGTCATCCCACTCCATCCCACTGCTGGAGGTTGTTTCTCGCTCAGCCTCCATGTCACTGCACTAAGCCAGGGAAGGGGCTCAGGCTGCTGCTGCTGACAGCTGTGCATCAGAGAGCAACTCATTTTGCTTAGAAGAGCCCCTCATGCGGTCCTTTTAACCACCTCCTGTGTGGAATCCGAGTGGAAAGAGAAGCTAAGTAGAAGCTAAGAGAAGCACTATTATAAACTATTCTATCTACATTCACAGCGCCTTTTCCTATGTTTTTATGAAGATGTAAGATTATTAGACCTAATAAACAGAGGCTCTAAACCAATACAGAAATTGGTGGGAAAATAACAGCGTTTTACTGAAAAACTTTGTTTCAAAAGATTGCACAGCCAAGGTTTGCACACCAGCAAACATGCATTTTCTCTCCACTACAGAACTTTATTACAACTTGATTAGGATAACTTTATATTAGATTACACACCTCTTGCTTCCAGCAATTTTAAAGTTGTCTTGTTTGTTTTACCAACAAACATTTGAAAGTTAGAAGATCTGTTACCTATTTCTTCACACAACAGTTACAGGTTCAGGAAAAAGTCTTGGCACTAGCAAGAGAGAATATACGAAAAAGGCAAATTTTCATTCTTTCTGCTACTGTTACTCCTACCACAAGACCAAAAAAGAGATTAAAACATCCACATATAATATAATGAATGCATATATAATGTATACATACTATATATATATAACATATATAATATATATATTATATATAACATTCTATACAAAACAAAGGAAGAACTGTCACCTTGATAAACAGAGTTAAAAAACTTTTTACAAGATATAACTAGCTAAGAGCTGGCTATCAAGATCTAAACCAATTCAATTACAAAGATTATTCCCATTTAGGAAAATTAATTGTTACTGTGCAAATTAACGAAAATCTGATTTTAGAAAACAGCTGTGTAATCCACTGAGTCAACGGCAGACAGCACCCACATCCAAGAGTATGGTTTTGCACCCCAAATATGATCTACTGTGAACATGAAAAAGTTATTATGGAGAGATAAGCTGCATTTATAACTGGCCACACAAACAATCACACAGTACATTTAATGAGCTTTTGACATCACTGCAGTGCCTCCACACTCTGTCGTTTCAAGTTTCTGGACATATTTCAGGAAGCTACTAAAAAATTTCAAGTTTTTAATTATTTTATGCAAATAATGTAAAATACTACAAATGTAATGTAAAATACCTGGCACGGAATCCACCTTATCTAATCTTAGTCAAGGAGCTAAGGATCTACTTTAGGATCTCTTTCATTCAGACTCTCTACTCAGTATCTACTCAGTAAGGAGAGACTCAGTAAGCACCCCCAAGCTCATAAAGTAACTAGTCCAAATGAGAATACCTTCCAGCAGCTAAAACCAAGTGAGAAGTCTGCTCTTCTTGCAGCAGCACCTCTCTCACCCACATCTTTCCCAGTGTAAACCATAGAGCCATCAAGCACTGTATCGATGCTTTCTCAAATGTTTGTAGTACATTAAGCTGATATCTAGATCTAGTAGTGTTGAGGCTATACAACAAACAAGACATTTTAACAAAGTTCTGAACTATTGATAATTGTGAATTTCTGATCTGCATGTCACACTTGATTTTGCTGTAGGACCACAGTTAAAATTGAAAAAGTAGCAGTTCTATGCAGAGCACATAGTACAACATGCCTTGAGTGAGTTCAACTCCTTCCTAATATGCAAGTTCTAAACTTCAATACTATAAACAACAATTATCCCATGAGAACAACTCATATCTGGAAAATGTCTTACTCCACTAATAACTTCAAAAAATATTTTTTAAATTAGTTTTGCTAGTTTACAGAAAAACAAGGTAGGTTATTTAAATTATTTTTAAAAATTCAAAGTTATGATATGAATGTTTTTTACCTAGAGGAGGAAAATAGAGATTATTTAAATATTTTCATTAATGAAACACCTGTACTTAATACAGTTGATCACTGCTCTAAAAGACATCATCAATTACATTCTTCCTTGGACAATTAACGCTATAGATTTTAATCTTCGTAAACATCATATTTTCAAAGTCCAATCAGATACTTTTCCCCCAAATATTGCATTCAAACAATTCCCAGTACTGAATTAGTCCTAAATGTCACCAGAGTCCACCTCATTGTAGCTTGCTTGGTGAGCCACAAAATAAGTACATTTGAAAGACCGGTTTGGTTGACAGCAAAGGATGAACAACTTCAAGTACAATAACTCTACAAAGACTTCTTGTGACAAGGAGAAAAAGTGAAAGGAAGCACGCAATGAAATCACTCAATACGCTGAAGTGCGTAAAATGACTTAACATGAACATCTTCAAATACAACACCAAAGAGCTGAACTGCCTTCTTTCTGCTTTCCAGACACACCTGCTGCTTGTTTGAACTGTCTCATTAAGCACTGCTCTGAAGCTCACAGACACCGAGCTCTAGCTAGCAAAGATTACAGGGCTGCACACACTGCTCTTTCAGGAAATGTGATTTAATTCTGTATCTTCTGCATTTACAGTCCACAAACGGTGCAGAAGACCAAATGATTTGGTTAAGATCCAGCAGTTAAAGGCCTGTTTGATTATAGGACAAACATTTTGAAAACTATGCAGCAGTATGCACCCATAGATGGTCATGAAATACTTGGTCCATAAAAATGACCCAAGTTTTCCAAATTGCCACAATTTATAACATAAATCAAAAAACCCACATGTCCTTTAGTATAGAGATGACCAGCTGAAAACACCTTTTCATCTCTCAGTTATTCCAAGACAAGCTCTGCAAAAACAGCTAGGAACAAATTATAGGACCAGCTCACTACTCCACCAAAAGACATTTTATCTTTATGTCAATTGTACTCAACAGCATAAACGAGTTATGAGAGCATCTAGCTGCAATATTATAACACTAGAATCTTCTCTTCCCCATCCCAAATTTATCACTTTTATACCATTAACGCTGAAAACAAGAGCTAAACAGGGTGCCACAGTTCACTACGGTATTATATGAATGGGTTAACAAATTTAAATCCAGAAAAAAGTAAAGTCAAGGTAAAATTTCTATCCTGAAAATTGCAGCACTGGGATTGAACTTAAACTGCATTTAGTTTAAATCCTGTTATCATTAGAAATTCTTTTTTAAAAGTCAGCAGTTTGGGCATAATTATGTTTCTGGCCTGTTTCCACAACAGTCTCAAAAGACCCCTGTAAAACAGCTTAAGTGCACATCGTACTCTGTAAAATGACAGAGTGCATAATATCGGGGTATCCATCACATACAGAAGATGTGATTTTTCCTTTCCCAATAGGGCACGTAAGAATAAATCAATCAACCAAAAGAATATTTCAGCATATCTTAGTGAAAGTATCCTGGAACAAAAACCTCTGCTAGCTAAATTACAAAGACAACTGAGGTAAAGAAGACATTTTAGGCTATCTAATCAAATTTCATTATTCCATATTTAAGGGAATGCTTTCACAAACGCACATGAACTCTTTGAGCAAACTGTTATATCAATTTCCAGGGATTTAAGAGATTTTAGTAACTTCTCTGAATTCAAGGAAGCAATAAAAGTATTTAATCTTCACTTTGTTTCCTTAGTAGTAGCCACAGCAGCCCAACAGCACCCAGCACCACAAACCCCTGCACTCACCTTTGCATGGACAAAGGGCTCTCACCGGGAGGCCAAGAGCTCCATATACTCCACCAGCCAAAAACAGCTGTTCATCAGAGGATAAGCAGAAGTCTATAATCTTACAATTTAGAATAGATTTTTTTAAAAGTTGAAGAAAAAGAGGGAATTTTGTTGCTGCTGCTTTTATTTTCAGAGTAATTTGCCTGCCTTGCTACCTTCTAGCACTGTTACAAGTAATATTAAATTACTTCTTAGCATCAGCTGGTGGAGAGAGAAATCCTTTGAGCCTTCAAATCACCCACATCTATACATCACTTCCTACTTTGTAAAAGGTATTTCCAGCCTAAAGCCATCTCTTCTTTTTGGAACCCATATGAAAATATTTGGTATTCCCTCCAGAGGCTCTCACTAATTACTCACTAAAATTATTCCTTAGCAGGACTGATTTCCTTTTCACGCAACCCAAGTTCAAGTGGTGGATAAACAGAAACAGCTTTGTCAACACGCACCTATTAAAAGCAAAGAAATAAAACATGTACAAAACATGAAAAAGTACAAAATCAGAGAGAGAAGATCTCCAAACACATTCCTTTTCAAGGAATTATTTAAACAGTGGAAAACAAAAGAAGGTTGGATGAATGGATTCAAATCTGAACTTAAAGACAAACTAAACTCTGTGCAGCTTCCTTGCAGGCTGCCCACAAATCGCTGGCCCCTAAATTAAATATAGGAAATAAGAAACATGGTGTGATCCCCTATGCCCATATTTGTCATTATTTGCACTATTGTCACTATCTGCAAGGTATGGTTGACCTCACAGGGACCTTAATGTTCATGAACTGCAGGGAATCATTACAAAAGTGAAGATCAGGGAGACAAAGGCAGAGTGGAACCAAGCAGGCAGCACATACACCAGAACAGTCAAAATTCAGACAAGCGGATCAGGTTACTCATATTCAAGAAAGCATCCACCAGTGTAAAATGCAGACTGATGGCTTCAGATATCAAATTACAGGGAAGAAAAACCTTGTAAAAATACAGTACTACTACAGACAAAATTTTGATCTGGATTAGTCATATTATACATATTTGGTTGAAAGTTTGAAAACATATGTAATAGTTACAATGAACAAAAACAAACTGTGCTCACATGAGTATTTTTTTAATAAACATCATTTAAATAATACTTCAAGATACTTTTCTGACGCAATCAAAATGATGCTATCACATAATAACAGTCGGTATTAATGTTTTAGACACTTTAAATTACTTATGTGGTATCAATACCAGCTCCTACTGAGAACAAAATAAATCTTGAAAGCAACTCAACATATTGTTAAGAGAAGCACATAAGACCTGGACATACTCTCTTTTTTGAAAAGATACTGTCAGGAGATACACAAAGGGATTCAAGCGGAGAAAAGGCATCAAATAAAGTAAAAACACCAACCTTTTGAGGGCTGGTTTAAAAACTTTCTGGAGGGGGTTGAAGAAAAAAAAACCTTACTTCCCAGCAGGATTTGACTCTTCTCACAGGGAACAAGCAACTCAAGAGGAAACAGCATCAAACTGCAGCTAAGAGAGGTTTGGACATTAGGAAAAAAATTCTTCACTGAAAGCGTTGCCATGCACTGGAACAGGCTACCAAGGGAAGTGGTGGAATTACTACCCCTGGAAGTGTTCAGAAGATGTGTGGATGTGGCACCTGGGGACATGGTTTAGTGGTGGACCTGGCAGTGCTGGGTTAATGGTTAGAGCTGATGCTTTCAGAGGTCTTTTCCAACCTTAGTGATTTTGTGATAGTACTCCACTTTACTAATGAATGCATCCAATTTCTGCAGTGACTGGAGCTTGAATAATGTCTAGTCTTTACAGATACGAAGATATTTTAGATGCCAATCAAGGGGATTACAACATGTTCTTATTTCAGTTCACAAGCTTGTGTCTTTGAGGTGTTTTCTCCTGTCACACTTGACATGCACACACATGCTCTGTCACGTTTCTGTTTTTTTTTTCTGAACGTCAGAACACCACTTCTTTGACCAAACTGCTATCTTCAGACCAAACTCTGTAATTTTCCATTTCAACTGTAGTAATGACAAAGAGGGAGACAGCCTGTTTCACAGAGTCTGGAGCACCAGGTAAGTTCAGAACACACCTGAGGCCCTCCCTTTGCACAGCTTACTGCATTTGCTGCACTCACTGATGCTGCTTTGGTCTAGTGTAATTCAGTTGCTTCTGTTACAAGGACAACACAGCTTGGACAAAAATCTGTTCATGGTGAGACCAGTTCATGGTGAGATCAGTTCATGAAGACTCAGTAAAATACATAAACCATTCTGATTCACAGAGTAATCCATTTTGTTCTCCTGTTATGTAAGTTTTTTTCCTACATCTACTCACACAGGACATTTTTCTCCAGACACAAGTATTCCCACCTCACTTTTCTACGCCCTAACTCCTTATCACTTGCCATAAATCAAATCCTTTTGCAGAATCATGCTATTCAAGCCCTGGAAAAAGTGAAACTGATAATCTGTGTCTTCCCACATTCCTTAAGATTTAACCAAGCAGAGCAGTACACAGCCAGAAGCTATTTATCACATGAGATGGATCACTCAGAAGTGGGATAATAACAGCATAACCTTTATAAAGCACTGAAGGAGGAAACAGCAAAATGTTGACAGGGAGGCAGAAAAGGAGCTCAATTTTTCTGGAAATTATAAAAGAGGATCATTTTTGTAGAGAGTTTGTGCTTTGTATAAATGGGCTACTCCCTGGCCTAAGAGTGACATGAAAGATGTGTTTCCTGAAGCAAAAGGGAAAAAGGAAATAACGATGAAGACATTGATGGAGACAGTATGGAAAAGTTCAACATGTTGAGTTATTTTTAAGTTTAGAAAAATGTCAGGAATCCAGGAAAGAAAAAATATTACAAGAGGGAGGCAATTTTAGTTTAATTTTTTAAAATGTGTTGGAAAGAAAGATTATAATTTTAAGAGGAAATATTGCAGTCAGTAAAACTGATTTAAACCCTCTGAATTGCAGCCAGGATGATGACAGAGGAATTGAAAAAATACCATTAGATTCAAAGAAAACATCTGAATGGCTTATTTACAATTAAGTAAATCACAGGTTACCTGAGGAAGAAAAATTCACTAGTACAACTCACAAAAAGAAAAAAAAAAAAAGGAAAAAAAAAAAGGCAATGGAGCTGGTCAGTTCTGCGCTAGTCATCAGTCTATTCACTGATATTTAGGAATAATTAAACCTGTCAGGACAAGGAAGAGGAATAAATTAGTACACCATTAAGAGTCCTTTCCAACCCTAATTACAAGCTGCCTTGCTTTTGTCAAAAAAAAAACCACCAAAACCAAAAAACACGTGTCAGGGGCTTTCTGTTGCTTCCTTTGTGTTCAAGAGTTTTAGTTTCAACTGTAGAAACAAGAAACTAAACTGAGCCTTGTACAGGATCCTTAGCTTGGTATCCATGTACAAATATCATCATCACATCAAAGTAATTCTCAGACTGCTTCTAGAACCATATGAATCTGCCCCAAGGTCCCTATGCTTTTAAGCTGAAACAAATCCAAGAGAGAAAATAGCCAAGATTAAGTAACTGAAAAATGGAAAATAAATACTTGAGAATTAAATTCTGCTATCGTCTGTTTTTTCTTGAAAATATGCCTTTAATTGGAAAGCCTTGATATAAAAATTAGAAGCCTTCTTAGGTCTTACCTATAATAAGTACAGAATCTCTAGCAAAGAGTTTTGCTTCCAAATTAAAAAAAAAATATACCTGAAAAGTTTTGATCCATAAAAAGACAACTTTACACAACTGGATAAACATTTCTGGATATCCTGAGAGGCTATAACTTTGCTAAATCTATAGAAATTAAAGGAAACATGATTACAGAAAATAAAACTTTTAACATAGTTTCTCTTCCCCAAATATAGCACCATTTTTATCTGCTTGTTAGGTCACCTAGGCAGAAACTACTTTAGAATCATATAACACATGACACATCAGGTCTTATCTTCAAAGGTGGTGGTGGGAAAGCCCAAAGGAATTTCAAACCCTTGAGATATCAACAAAGAATTTAATTAAGTGATTTACTACAGTATTTTGAAACTATAATCTGCCTACAGTACAGGAATAGGTCAAAAAAAATTCAAGCAACCCTGGTTCATTACTATATCTTTAAATGTTTAATGTGTGTATTTTCAAATCTTTAATATAATGTCAGATAGCATCAGAAATAGAAACACAATTCCTTTCTTTTATGGAGGTCTTGCATAAAATTCCTTAAGATATCCTGAGGGAATTAACAGAGACAAATCTGAACTCTCATCTATACTGGGAAAATGACTGAATTAGGTATTCCAGCAATAAAAGCAGCTTTGTCTAAGTTTAGCTCTCCTAAAATCCCTACTTAGGGAACCTTTCACGTTCAGTGCTGTGGGACTGAAGACATCTTAATAGCAGGCAGCATAGAAATGATGTTGTAACTCACAGGCAACCCTTCCCACAGCCTTCTGAACAGATGGTGAGACTATTCCATAGTCCCCCTTCAACAAGCTGGCCCAGTTCTCCCAGTACTACCCCAGCACGGATGCACTCTCTAACCACATCTCTCTGCCACAGCTCTCACTTTGGGAATAAAGTTGTAGCAGCAGAAATCTAGTGGGCTGTTTCCACTCATTATAAGAAAAGACTTCATCTTGATAACACCTGAAAAGAAAACAACTGCTGAATACTGGAGAAAACAAAAATGCAGAGGGAAGAAGATGCAAAGAGGTAACTTTCAAACGGGTGAACTGTTCTCTCTGCTTCAGACATAAACATAGCATTTGAAATGCTAAACATGCATCACTTTTCATTCCAGTATCAGAAATGTAACCTCAAATTGTGATTTTGTTTGCATAAAAATGTCTTGAGGTAAGTGACGGAGGGAGTAACATTTTCTTAGCCAGTTATTTGCCACGCTGTCCATTGTTAAGCAGCACTTTAATGGCACTTTAAAATCATGTACTGGTATTTTAATATATACTGAAACATTCATTAGAGTCAATAAAATTAAATATCTTTTTAGTGCATTTTTTGATAAATTACCTTTTTTTCTTACAATAACTGATCAATTGCCATATAAATCATCTATGCAATGTCTGCAAAGTACTGAGTGATATTTTACAGTATCATGTAGTTAACCTCAACTGAGACTGCATTTAATACAGTTCCACCAAGGTGATTGATACAATTTACCATAACAGTGTTTCTCTGTCTTTTTTGTGTACAAAGTTCCATTACTTAGAACAGTATTTCCTAGATTACTGTCACATTAAAATAATCAATACATCTTGTGAATCTCAATGTCAAATGTTATTTGTAGGAATTTCATATACTGGAACTGAAATAATTTATATTGGGAAATTAAGGTATGAAAAAAACCCTAATTTAAGCTAGTTTCCCAAGTACAGTTCACAGCTGGAAGAACATGCTTTGGAAAACAGACATTTAGCGTCTCAGACAGAAATTATTTCTTGATAAAGAAGTGCCTCTCCCAGCCCACACTGCTCACCAGCTGATGCTTTTAAATGGCTCTTTTCTATTCAAGATGAAACAAGAGAAATGAACTTTAAGATCTTTGGTGACTACCAAGAGCATGGAAAGAGATGCCAGTCAATCTTTCCTTTACACATCATCATCACTACCATTCAAATAAAAAGCCAGCGAGGACATTTTCTGTGAGTCTGATAAACAGCACCAGGGTCAGATCTGATTACATAAAAGTTCTGAGTTTCAGCAACTTGAGAGTTTAAAAAAAAAAAAACTAAACAAAAAACCAAAACCAAAAAACAAAAACAAAAAAAACCAAAACAAACAAAAAAAAAAACCAAAAACAAGCGAAACCAAAACAAAACCACACAAAAAAATAAACCACCACCAAAACAAGTTTTATTAAACATATGTTCACACTTCCAAATATCTGGGATTTCAAGCACTTTCCTTATGACTGGGAAATTGTACCGCTCATGGTTTCTTCACACAGTCCTTTCAAAGTGAAACTGAGTTCAAGGGCATGCAGATGACACGGGGAAATTTATTTGTCTACATTTTTGTCTTGAATTTACACAAAGTCCAATGAGCTGTAATGAATGCCACAGGAGAGGAGTACATTGTGTACAAAATACACTCACTGAGAAGAAATATTTCCACATCTGCCTCTGTTCAGTTCCATCCTGCACAAACCGCAAAATGACACAGCTCAGAGCAAACTCAGAGAGGTAAATTAAAAGTGACTGTTGAACTCTTCTTACAAACAGGATTTAAGAGATTTAAGATCCAACACATGCACAGGAGTGAAAGCACCTGCTAGAAAGCAAGTTTGTAAAGAACACAGTTCATCTCTCCCTGTGTTACAAACAGGGAGATGTACAAAAGGAGGCAGAAAAGTTGTTACTGTTAACACAATAAAACATTAACCTTTCCCTCTAATTAGGACTGAAGCTTAGCTTCCAAACTTTTGTGAAATTCAAGAGGTGGGCAAAGACTATGATTCATACTATTAGTCCTAAATTTGTAGCGCGAAGTTTGAGCGTGGCCTGAGCACAGCCTTGTAACACTGGATGGTTGCAAAGAACAGAGTTTGCCAAGCCACTGGGACCAAACTCCACCAGAACCAAAAACTGCGGGAGACCACTACAAGTCAGTCACTTAACTATCCAAGCCTCATGAGGAAAAATAAATATCACACTTTTTCCAACCTTTTCCCAAGTTTATTCAGACAGTCAACTGTTTGAAGCATGCATCACCCCTTCTTAACTTTATGAGGTTCCTGACACACGTTGCTGGTGCAACTGTAATTCAGATCTCTGGTGCATGCGTCTTTCATCACTTTGTCACCTTGGTTTTGCAAAAGACCTCAGGCCTCATTCATGAAAAGAGGTGAACTGAGATTGCAAAGCAAAGATTGGTGGCACCATCTTCATTTGCCTCTGAAATTGTCCACCTGAGCAGTTCAAAGTAAAAGTATATGCAACTGAAAATAGATATAGAAAGGGGTAGACCTGCCTGATGGTGCTAAAAGCCCATCTACAAAATATATTATTGAAAGCTATAATTATGCATTTAAGGAGAAATCTCAGCATCATTTTTAAATGGCTATTTACTAGGAAAAAAAACCAAACAAACAACTATTCTTTTTCATTACAATGAGAAATATCACAAGGATGGGAAATACAAGCCAGAGTTGGTAACTGTTTCAGAATTTCTAAATATAAGGCTAAGGTAGTGCTCATTCCAGTGAGTCTTTCAATGCTCTGATAAAAAAAAAAAAAAGAAAAAAAAAAAAACAACAAAACTTCAAATACATGCTTAAATTATTATTTCCTGCCTAGCAAAAAGCTTAAGTCTCTTGTTCAAATCAAGGGGACCTATACACACTCTTAAATTCACTCCCTACTGAGTAAAGCACTAGAGCATGTGCTAAACAAGCCCTTGAGAATTAGTGTCTCATACTGCACACTCCCACAAATATTTAGGCATATGTTTAATTTAGTTACCATGAATATTTCAATTGATAAACATGTCCATAGCTGTTAACAGGAACAAGACCTTGAGCACTACTGAGGAGGCAATCATATCAAACAAATCACAACTGCAATATTGCTTCTCTTTGTAAATTACAATCCCAGAGGTGAATGAGAGATTTATCTGTACAAAAGGATAAGAGTAAGGGAGTCAAATCCATTAAGGGGAAAATTATACTACAAAACTAAAGCAAGTTATTGTCACAGCAGACAAACAGAAAAGTCAATTTTCTTTGCTCAACTTCCACATCTTTTCCATATTCACAGTTCTTCAACAGGGTACATAAATCCAAAAAACCATAGTATTTTCAGTTTTAATCCTGCATAATTAATGAACAGTTTTCCCTCTTACTGCAATCAGAACCCCCCCCATATAGGAAAGTATAAGCCAATTGATGCCATATGTCTGTCTGAATTGTTATTCCAGATGTATTCCTTGTATTCCTTGGAGTCACAGAATTGAAGTTCCTGTTTCCTTTAAAAATAACATATTTCTAAAAACTTGAAGCAATTTTTAGTATAAAGTAGTTGGTTAATAAGATTCATATTTTGGTAATGTTCATTTCCCTCAGCATTTTTTCCTATAATCTGAGCACAAAATAAAGAAACAATTTACCTATGACATATTAAATTGTCAAGAAGCACAAACGCGCTTAGCTTTAGCTTTTAGTCTGAGATTTTTCTGACTAGAATGGCTGCCTTAAACTTAGGCATTTGAGAACTAATTTTTAAGTTTTTATCCTTTCCATTAGCACAGAATAACTTCACCAATATCCTGAAGCAGATGGACATGATTAGAAGACTTGCTTTTAAAAAGCTGCAATGTTTTACTATCTTTCTCTTTAGCCTTGCAACAAAGAGAAATAAAAATGCACCATTTTTGTGGGAATATTTGCTTAACTGAAGGTTAACTGTGCTCTAAGTACTGCTAATAGAAAATCAGAAGTGGGGAAGGCAGTTGCAGCAATAGCTTTCCCACACTGCCCTGCCAACAACCTCAACCTTGCTGGGCCATTTTCTCTAAGGGCTAGAAGTAATCAAGTTTCATTGCTAAATCAGTCTTGAGCCTGTCTTGAGCAGAAAAATCACTTATGCCTAATTGCATGCGGTGATGTGGTGAGCAGTCCATTAGGCAGACTGCAGATACCAGTTTACTTTTTGCAGCTCTGCAGGATACTTTTAAGTGAAAGGTCATTATTTTATCCAGGCAGTCAGTTGTATAATACATATTTCCTACAGAAAACAGTGCTACTTCAAAAAGGCTCATTATTTGAGTTTTTGTTACATCGTTCTACTATATATGATTTTGAAGGTTTTTGGCTTTAAAAACATGAGTTTCTGAAACTTAAGATACAATGAAACTGAGTATTTATTTCACTATAACGAATATATATTTAAAATTGTATTTTATCACAGTACAAATATTTTTAAAAGTGCATTTAAAAAAAAACTAAACTGTCCATCATTTTTAGGAAGATTCATGGGTAACATATATATGCAGAGTCACACACGTGTATCTGAACATATGCACATGGCCAGAGGAATGTTCTTCATGACCTCAAGAAACTCCACATACTGTTTGCTAATCAGAACCACATATTTTTCACCTGATTCCATCAACAAAGAATTAATTTCCATAAAATTGGATCTGACAGGAACAGATTGGTTTCATGGTTCAGAGTGGGAGAATTGTTCCAGCAATTCACACACCCTAACATTCCTGCTGCTGGCAGACCAGATCTTCACCTATTGTAATCATCTCACAGTGAGATACCAGTCAAGAAAAACAATATAATCCTTTCTAAGAAGACAGCAATTTTATATTGTAAAAATATTACAATAAATTATTACAACAAACCATACTACAATGCAGGCAGTCACTACACAGCTTTAGCAATATTAACTTCCACTGACACTCGCCATTCCTGATTCTTGACTACTCACAATGCTCACACCAGAGCAGTGAGCAATGGTACTTGATCCTGCCCATAACAAATACTTGCTTTACCTTTGTAGAGGTATCTGATGTCTGAGGCTAAGCTGTTCTCCTAAACATGTTGTTATCCAGGTATAGGGCTGGCCTCACAGAGCAAACACAGAGAAGTTCATTAAAATAAGGAAGAAGATAAAAGATTTTTAAGGATGACATTATTTCAGATCACTGGAGTGTGGTACCAGACTTACAGTGTCCATAAAAGCCAGCCATGCTCACCCAATAAGGATTACAACCTATCACATGATAGAAATGCTGAGTTTCTTCCCTCTTGTCAACAAATGTTTGAAATTTAAGATCTTTGAACAGAAAGAATACAGAGTCACAACAGAATGGCTGAGGTTGGAAAGGTCCTCTGGAGGTCATCTGGTCCAACCTCCCCTACTCAAGCAGGGCCACCTACAGCCAGGTGCCCAGGACTGTCTCCACACAGTTTTGAGTATCTCTAATGACGGAGACTGCAAAGCCTTCCTGGGCAGCTTGTACTAGTCCTCAGTCATCATCACAGGAAAAAAATATTTCCTTTCATCCAGACAGTACCTCTCATACTTCAGTTACTTTATTATGGCCTCAGGCCCTGAGAAGAACTTGGTGCCATCTTCTTTGCATCCCCTTGCAGGTAGATAAGACCCCTCCTGAGACTCCTCTTCTCAAGGCTGAACAGTCCCAGCTCTCTCAGCTTTACTACCTTCATGGCCTTTTATTGGACTCCATCCAGGATGTCCATGTCTCTGTTGTACAAAGGAGTCCAGAACTGGACTCAGTACTCCAGGTGTGACTTTACTAGTACTGAAGAGAGGAAAAGGATCACTTCTCTCAGCCTGGATGGTTTGTCTAATGCAGGCCAGGATACCAACAGATAGTTTTGCAGCACCCATTGTTGGCTCATGTCCAACATGTTGCCTACCAGGACACCCACATTCTTCTATGCTGCTTTCCAGTGCCTCAGATTGTTCTTCCCCAGGTGCAAGACTCTGCATGTCTTGTTGCACTTCCTGAGGTTCTGTCAGCCCATTTCTCCAGCTTCTCAAGGTCCCACTGAACAGCAGCACAACTCTCTGTTGAATCAGCCGCTCCTTGCAGTTTGGTCATCAGCAAACTCGTGGAGGGCATAGCTCTGCCCCATCACCCACACCACTAATGGTGATGCTGAAAGGGATTGGGCCCAGTAGGGATCCCTACGGTACATTGCTAGTCACTGGCTTCCAACTAAACTTTGTGCCACTGATCACCACCTCCTGGGTCTGGCTGTTCAGCCAGTTTTCAAACCCTGCTTTCTGTCTGCGCTTTCAGCCCACACTTCAGCTCCTTGTTTACAAGGATCTTTGAAAAACAGTGTCAAAAGAAAAATATTAGTTATTACTACTTATTTTGTTCCTTCCTTTTGCATCTCTCCCTTTCTTACTTACTTTTTAATTTTTATCAGTTTGTCAGATGCAACCTAAAATTACTCCTTAATATGGAAATTTATACAACTGTTTGTATGATTTTCAACTTTGAATATCAAACAGAAAGAGCTTTCTCACTGACTGTAGGCACATTCATCCTCTTTTCAGAAAACCAAAAGGACACATTTCAAATTGCATTTTGATTTATGCAATGGTTATCAACGAAGACTACTTTTTTGTTTTGTTTTGCTTATGTTTGACAATACTTTAATCAGTTTAATCTATAGATAAGAAGCATAAAGTAACTTAAATTGAATGAGAACGCTGTTTTCTGAAAGGGATATTACATTTAATTAGCTGGAAACCATTCAATATAAGTAATGTTTATATTAGAGCTAAGATATCCCTCTTTCAAAATGACTGTTCAGCCTGGAGAGGAAAAGGTTGCATGGAGACCTCATAGCAGCCATCCAGGATGTGAAGGGGGCCTACAAAGCAGCCAGAGAGAGACTTTTCATTAGGAACTGTAGTGATGGGATAAGGGGGAATGGCTTCAAAGTGAGAGTAGGTTTAGATTACATGTTAGGAAGAAATTTTTCACTGTGAGGGCAGTGAGGCACTGGACAGGTTGTCCAGAAGAGCTGTGGATGTTCCATCCCTGGCAGTGTTCAAGGGCAGGTTGGATGGGGCCTTGAACAACCTGGTCTAGTGGAAGGTGTCCCTGCTCATAGCAGGGGGAGATAGAAGTAGATGGTCTTTAAGATCCCTTCAACCCAAACCACTCTGTGATTCTATGACTCTACATAGAGTAACGACTTAGTTGACACATTCATTTATACTGCAAAGTGTTAGAGAAGATGGCGTGCATTCATACCTTTGCAAGATTGTTATTCCGAGAACTTAAATCAAACAACTTCATGGAAACTTTAGATCACTTGAGCGTATGTTTTAGTAACATCTTTAGCATGTATTCATCACACAGGAATGTGAACAAATTCTTAGCTTTATCACTTTAAATAGCTTCTCACAGTTGCCTATTTCTTCAACTCTATGACTTCATTAACACACATCAGTATCGACACCACAAAGTGACAAAGAAGCATTGTTCAAGTACCAAACTCCGGTAGCACCTCCTCTGCCCTTCCTCATGTTTAGGAGTAAAGGTCTCCTTACAGATGATCTTTGCTCTAGCAGAACAATGGAGTTGCAGGGGGCAACTTTGGGGGCAGGTTTTAAGTATAAAGCAAGATGACAGCTTCATTCCGAGGCCATGACATAGAAGACCACAATTTGAATAGTTTTTTTTAAAAAATGTTGCTGGGTTACAGAAAATAAATGTCTATATTTGAAAGGACAACCACTAACTATATTTTTTAATCACAAAGAAATTAAGAACAATCTCTTATGAAAACAATCTCATATATTCCCAGTACCATATTTCTTGACCACCCACAGTCATGTTAAATGAAAAACTAGATTGAGAACTAAATATATTTCCTCATATTTAGCTTTGTTGCCATAATTTTTTACTGTCTACTTTTGCCATGCAGGCACTCACTGCTTTGCTTAAAGAAAAGAATAAGAAATCTAAAATACAAAGGCAAAGTATTGGGGGGGAGGAAGGAGTCTTTAAAAAAGAAATCTTTAAAACAGGTAATTCCCTTCTTATTTTACTCTTTGCCAAAAACTTCTTGGTGAAAAATACCTGGTGAATACTTCTTGGTTACTTTCAATTAACTTTTTTAGCCCGTGTTTCACACCACAAAGGGAAGTTATGACTAAAATAAATACATACCATCATTAAGGAAAATAACATTATAATAACAATAATGCCTAGTTTAATACGTCAAATGCTTGAAGTACTAAATCCCATTGTTCCACTCCATGAAAAACAGGCAGACTATATTTTCCATACACTTTAAAGAAAACTACAAAGCATGAATCACCTCAATATTATTTCTCTTCTGTTTTGAAAGTTAAGTTCTTCAAGTTTCCAAATTTGTGTGTTACCTTTCTTCAGTGGTACCTCTCCATATCCTGGAACATGCAGCCACTTTCAGATATTTCTCCCTTAAATTTACACCAGACACTATTCCTACAATGCATTAATTTTTCACATTCCCTAACAAATTAATTCCATCACTTCCCTTCAAAATTATTTGGAGCAGGTCAGTATTTTTTCAAGGCTTGAGATGATTTTTAGTAAGAAACAGAATATCCTCAGGCTATGGGTGTATTAAAACTTCATATTCAACTACAGTTTTGAGACAAATTTACTTTCCCCTTCCTGAATAAAAATTAATTAAAAACCTATAAACCGCTTAAAAAGGATAACCCAGGGCGAACAACCAAATACATGGCAAAAACATCACTGGAATACCTCAAAGGCAGGCTGGTGGTTTTCCTCCCCAGGGTTCAATGGCATTCTCAATCTCTCTCTCTCTCTCTCTCGCTCTCTCTCTCTAATCAAGCTTTAGTTTTCCCTACATTTAATCAGAAGAATTATTTACTTTTGACTTACCTCCAGATAAAATAGATAAGGTATGCCAATCTTCGGCAATTAAATTATCTTTGAACTGTTACCCATTGTGACCTGCCAGAAGGATTGTCCAGATCCCAGTACTATTTTTAAATACTTCTGACACATATGCCCCAAACCAAAACCTTAAGTCAGTAGACTATAAAATGGTTCTATTCTTATGGCTACATTTTATCCATTTGCTCCTTCTTTACAAGAAGTTATAGAAGAAAACCTCAATACTAATTCCAAATTCGATTTTACTTTTCATTATGTATGTCAATAGTTTAAATGAGCTTTTAATTGATATTTCAGAACACTGTTATAGGATGCCTTTTTCTTTTTTCTTTTAAACACATTTCTTTTGCAAAAGCTAAAAAGCAAAGTACAGATTACTCTCTTGGGAACATAGAGAAAAGAGACCACCCTTTAGAGGAAAAGGGACTCAGACCTGCCTGCAAACAACTCCTTCCTTTTAGTTTTGCAAATACTTTCCCAAAAATAAGTGGGTAATTGTAAGAGAAATTAATACTGAAACCTACTGGGTCTTTGGATCTTACACCACATATTCAGAAAATATTATTTGCTTAAATTAAATTGATGCTGATTTATTAAATCAAATTAAATAAATTAAAAATTAAATTCTAAAAATACGCATTTTTTCTTGTGTAGTAGAAACCCTTAACCAGGAGGGGAAAAACCCAGAGGATAAGATCCAAGAGAGTGACAATCCTACTTCGAAGGCAGAAACAGCCAACAAATGTTGTGACACAGCCTTAAAAAGTTTAAGTTTTCTTGTACCAAGTCTGATTTTCTAGGAAGCATGGTCCCTTCAGTGAGAACAGAGGAGGCGCACCCTGACCAACAGTGCTGCCTTTTAAACGTGCCCCTGGCTAAGACAAAAAGCTTAAGAAGTCGAGAGCCTTTGGGACTGTAACTACTGCACCTCTACTGCCACAAGATTTATGTAAATCTGAGAAAACATCTTTCCTCACATATTAACATGACAGTACCAAAGTATACAAGAAAAAAGCATGGAAACCAGAGATGCTGGGGGAGTCTGAGAGAGAACTTTTGAATCCCAGATAATAAAGACATCTTTGTGATAGGAAGGCACGAGGGTGAGGGGATCAGATGTTTGCTGTCCCACTGCCATTTGGTTTCTAATGTGCCTGTAAGTGATTATTCCTTATATGCCCCCGAGCTGAAACCACAGGAAACTGTGTACCCAAAGCAATTTTATTTAAATGAAAATTAATCTCAAATGATTCTTGGCATTTCTTCAGTACCTACAATATGATTAATTACAACATTTTCCCGGGTTTCACATATAACGAATGAAGCTGGCCAAAAACACAAGCAGAAACATAACTGTGAAAAAACCCAAAATTTCAAAATTAAATGTAGAATACATTTATATAGAAAAGAGATCATCATTTAATGAATACTCAATCCCACCTCATCTTTACAGTACACAACTAAATACCATGATAGGTGTCAGAATATCTCTTTTGAATTGCTCCAATGGCAAGTAAAATTATAAAGTCCCTTCTCATGAACAGTATTACAGCTACTGCTAATAATAAAGAAGGTTCATGTCTATATGACTAATTCCACAGCTGAATTTCCAGGACTCTATACTGCACTATGCTATGACATGGTGGACTGGGAAGACAGAGGGCAAGGAAAACCTGAGCTAGCACTAATGTCACTTCAACAGTGTACCCTCCTTTCCTACATTCAAATTCTTTCTGTACATCTGTGGAATGGACAGAAATACTGTAGGAAAGATGATTTCATGTAGCTGTTCCCACTGTTATGTACTCACGTGTGAAAACATAAACCACATTTCAAAGATCCTTACTAGTTCCTTTGTTTCATTTTTAGCTAAAAATGTAATCGAAAGTACATATTTTGTATCACTTTAAATATAAAATCCACAGAAATTACTTTTTACAGATATTTGGGCTGAATTCATAAAACTTTCCACTTCACATTACCCACCTTACAGAAAACATACAGAATGGAAATTTAATTCTGAAATCTGTTAAACACAGCTTTAAACAAAAGCAGAGATGCATCTTCTTTCAATAAAGTCCACTTTCAAGCATGGATATATACAGCCACAGCAATACATATCATCACATGTATTACACCATAAGGCCATAAGCCATTTTAGGCTAGAAAGTACAATAATTACTTGTATTTTTATATATATTTATGCTTCAAATTTGGTTGACAATGATATTTTTACAGCTGAAAGTGCTTCAGCCTCATTATCCATGAGGGCACTGCTGTGACAGCTCCCTTTCAGCTGCACTGCTGCTGTATCTCCAGGACAAGACACACGTATATGGGTGCACTTTTGTTGAGTTTCTCCCATTCTTCCATATGGACAAGAAAACTGGCAATTCTCAAAGCAACCAGGAATCAACAGTGGTAAGGAATTCTATAGATACATGTCCTTAAAAACCATGCCCCAAACATTTTTCAAATGAAAAGTGACTAGACAGTTTACAAACTCACAAAGATCTTGCAAGAAATTAGTTAACAGCCACAGAGATCATGCATGGCTGGTATCAATTCTGGCTCTCTGGGAATCAAGCCTCTACCATTATATCTGTGGTCCATCTCATCCTATGTATTTCATCGTAATTTTTTCATTAAGGGTTGCACCCTCTCCGTTTATTCCCCTCCTTCTCTGTGTGCATTTGTTTCCCTCATCTACAGCGACTGAGAACATCAACCCTGTAAGCTCAGTGTCCTAATCAGACTCTCCTTGTTCACTATCTCCACATGATGTACAAATCTTATGTGACACACTGGTTTTGGTATATGATTCACTCAATGTAAATAAAATTGGTCACTTCAAGTCAAAATTAGGGAAGTTTTCTCTCTCTGTGCTCAGCTATCAAACTTTATTTTAGCTTTGTCCAACATATTCCATCCTGCCACCATGCACCCAGAGATTTCTCACAGCCCACTGCTGCCAACCCTTATTCCTCCTTACAGCTCTCCCTTGCACTTCAGCATGCATCAGTAGAAGCTCTGGGGGACGCAGAACTGGGAAGCACAAACAACTCTGAAGCAGTTGCCTCCTCTTATTCCACTTTTAACTCTTTTCAGCAGGCAGGCTGTCGCTGCTCTTCTTTCTTCAAACTCATCACTGCTGCCACATCAGCCAGCACCCACAGAGACAGCAGGTCTGTCCAGAAGAGGCTGGACAGTGTGAGGAGCTGCTGGCAGCAGATTTGAGACTCCTGCATGAACACCAGAAGCAGTAGAAACAGCTGGAGAAGCTCTCTAGGTGGTATCAGGTCCAGGCTCCCCGAATGCACAGCTCTCAGCTGTGCCGATCAGCAGCTCTAAAGCTTCTGTCATTAATGAAATGCACCCTAAGACTTCTGTACAGATGCACAGCCATGGGATTTGATCACATCTGCTCATGCAGTTCTGGGATCATCTGGGAATCGGCTAGAAGTGCTAACAGAAATGAATAAGGCTCTGACTCATGCTCCACCCCCAAAACAAAACAACTGACAGAAGTAGCTAAATAAGATGAACAACAACATATTAAATCCTGAGACTCAATTACGCTTCTGGGGTTGATACCCTCCCATGGATGCTACACTTCAACCAGGAGCAAAGGAACTGCTGAGAAGATTCTTCAGGAACCCTTATGATCTATATCCCACGGTAAAATAATTTTTGTCCCTATGTTCCCAATTTTGGTACCTACTTTTGGCAGCACAGTTTTCTAAACTCTTAACAGTAATTTTACAAACCACATGCAAAAGTAGAAAGGCCAAACCTGTACAACCTCATTTTTCGATTTCTGCAAGGAAAATAAAAATTCTATATGCATAAAAGCTTGATGAAGCACAATGAATGAGGAAATGTTGAAAGGAGGAAAAAAGGGATTTCCCATGGACATTCAGTATTATAACTTATAAATCTACCCAGCGATGAGAACTGGATCATAATGGACAGTTTAATACATCCTGTTTTGCCTGTAGAAATGTTTGCACATTAATCTGTTCAGCGGTGCAGACAGAACACCTTTTTTTTATTTATGAATTTAAAACAAATGGGTATGATTTTTGCCTTCTAATACTGAATAGTTTTACCCCTTCTCAAATTTTAAATGGTGTTACATTTTTTAGTTATGATGTGGAAATTGAACAGTACGTTTGCATATTGGACTGTTGCCTCTGTATTTTGAAATTTCCAATAAACAAGTTGCTCTGCTTTGATTTTCACTGCCAAATTCACACTTCTCAAATAGAATACAGTGAAGTTTAGTTCATACTCAACTTTTTTTCTGGCTCCCTTTCTACTTAAGCACTGTGCAAACATTCAGCAATTTCTTGGAAGAGCTAAAAAAATATTTTAGTATGACTCTTGACAATTATATGTTTCTTCTGGGAAAATTAGTTTAATTTGAATAATATAATTTCTCATTTTCAGACTAAGTAAATTATAATTTCACAATGGAATTTAATGAAAATATCTCCCTTGAGTAAAAACATTTTCCCCTTGCATAAAGCCCAATAAAAACATAAGGGAGAAAAAAGGTATTTTCCTATTTTTCCCCTTGCCTTCTTAGACAAAGTCAGTTCTGGAAAGGGTTTCATCTATGAGTTATCTTGCTTAGCATTAGCTGCATTTCAACTGAAGACCAAGGAATACCTTGACAATAGTATCACAGGACAACATATACCAATATAAAGTTCACCATCACCAAACAGATGCACTTTCTCTCAGTTCCTTTCTTGCTAACCATCGTCTCACCACTTATCTTGCTGCTTCTCATCTGGTTCTCTCTAGCCCTTGAAGTGGTTTAACTGATAAAAGATCACAGGGAATATCCGAAGAAAAAAGTAGAACTTTTTCTACCACATCAGTGAGCTGAACTGGCTCAACATAAGATGTAGCAGATACAGAAATTACTGATATAATTCATAACAGAGATCATTACGTCTGCAGATGTCCCAGTATTTTGTACTGCAAATAGTACAATTAGTTATACTTTAAAATAAAACATCATTTAATTTTTCCATAATTCACACCATTGAGTCAGTAATTACAAGGATGGAGAGTCTACAAACTCTTTGACCGACCCAGTCATGAACACATAGTAAATTAAGTACCTTTCACTAAAAAAAAACCACAACTAAACAGAGAACTTGGAAAGGCTGCACATATTAAGTAACTAACACTTCTGGAAACTCATGACATTCTTCTGTAGAAAATACTGAAGGGCAGTACAACAAATACAGAGAGAATCTATATACTCAGAAAAAGCTAAAACTGTGGACAATGGCAAGACATGAACTCTCAGGTACATTTTTGACACTGATGCAAAGATCTATTCCTTTGTTGCAAGAGAGATACTTAGGGAACTTCATCAGCATAAGTAACATTTTACAGCACAGCTGAGATTCCAGGACCAGTCTAGGTCTAGATTCCAGATTGAATGCTATGTCTCCAATATGAACTTTTCACAATGTTACTTAAGAATTTAATCAAGATACGATTACCATGAAAAAACGCTGAGTTTTCTACACTTAAAATCCTACACACTGTAGCATCCAGCTGTGTCAATGCCCAGATCAGTCCTCATTTCCAGTGTCATGACTGACTACAGTACCTTATTTTTTAAATGAAATTCAACCTAAGTATAAATTGCACCAGCTCATATTGGAGATATTTAGTCAACAATGTTTACCTGATATAAAACCACACAAAGAAGGAAAAAACAGAAACATGTATGAGCAAGGTAATATTCAGATATATTTATTCTTTAGAATAATTAATGCATTAATACTTTTTTATATTACAAGAAGTTACTATTTCTTGAAAGGGACAAAGGATGAAGCAACCTCTCCACAGCTAACCAGTAACAAATACTGACATCATGTGAATTTCTCTAGATGTGACAGACTTTAACAGAGAAAATCCAATGAAAAACTATGTAGATGAAATGGCATTCTTGTGAGTCACTTCTATTATAAGGCTAAGTTATGACTGAAGCAAAGAGAAAAACAGAGTTTTTTTGAAAAATACTTCATTTCTGACTGGGAAAGATTTAAGTTCCTGTTCTCCTTTCAAAAAATACTGTAATGTAGGTATGCAAGTTATATATAGTCCAGCACTCTTCACTTGCATGAAGACAGTATATGTTCCAAGAATTTACAAAGCATTATATTAATAAAGCATTATATCACATATAAAATAAAAAAAGAAACAAAAAAATATAGATATATTCAGCCTTACTTCTCCATGTCTTAAAGGTGTAATAGCTCCTCTTGCTACTGCCATTCGGAACAATGTTTCTGTGGCCTGCATGAAGAAACACACACAAATTCGTTACTTAAAAAACAGACCATGCAGCTCATGAAGATTTATTTCAACTCTTATAAAAACTTACATTTCCTGGTACCTTCTAGCACCTATTTCATGATTGAGTCCCTCAAGTAAGTCACTTAGAACAACCTGCACAGTTTAGGCAAATGTTTATTGTAAGGTGAGATGTGTATCAAGGATTTTGGTCTCGCCATAAGTAACCACTTGAACAGTGCACAGTCCCTTCCACAACACCAAGGCGGTTCCACAAGACTCTTTTTGCAGGTCAGAGATGCTCAGCTGTATAATGGTCTTCCAGAGGCTGTCATGTGAAAGTGGCATACTGAGGGAAAAATAGCTATACGGTATTTCATAACTCATGAAGATAATTTTTAAACCTGCTGTTTAATAATACACAAGTTTACAAATGAATATGAAAACATAGTACGAGTCTGCTCTTTTCCTAAAAGCACCTGAGCCCCTCTTAACCCTCAGTAATGATGGCATTACAAAACACAATCCCATCCCATCATATACAAATGACAGGGAACACAACTTTGGGGAAATCTTTAAGTTAATCTTTAATTAGGCTGCATATCCTTCTCTGTTAGTTAGTCCATCCTTCTTTTTCTCCAGTGGGACAATTAGCATATACTTCAGACATATATATAAGTTACTGGTTTAATGTAAACTATAATGGGTCCTGTACCGCCTTTCTTTCTACAAGACAGTTGCAAAAAGGCATGAAAAAAATTTGCAGGTTACGTAAATTCATGGATTGGCACATCAGTGTACACATGAACAGATTTGTTTTAAAGACTTGTTTCCGTAACAAATAGTGAAGCTGGTTTCAATTTCAACTGTAACAAAATATGTTTTTAATATCTGGTTCTAATTAAAAAAACACTCTAACATTTAAGGATCTATGTTCAGGAGTAGTTAGCAGGCTGTTTGGAAAAAGAAACAACCCACACTTAGAAAGTTTTATAAATAAAAGCAGTTTGAAGTAGCTGATCATCTTTCTAAATAATGATTTAAAAAATAAGCAGCTCAATGCTTTCATGACTGCATGATCTGTTGGCTTCCCACTACACTACCTTAAGACAGCTGTATCTCAACAAATGTAATATTGAAGACATCTCTTGAGATTAATTCCTCAGACTTTCCAGACACAGATTATGTGGGCTTTATACCCTTTTCTAAATAATTTTCTGCAGAAAATAACTTAATAAAATACCTATTAATTACCTTATGTTCCCACACACATCTGTAAATGAATGTGTGCACTCCAGAACACCGAGCTGCAAAACCTATTACTTCATTTACACCCATGAGCATGCAGGGCAATGCCCCACTGCGATTCTGCTTCTCAAACCTTTCTTCTCTGAGAGATGAAGTCAACCTCATACAACCTTTTGTATTTTCCAAAATTGGCTTCTTTCACTAACATTTTTAGGGATGTTTCAACTGAATTGAGCATTCTGTCAATACAGCTAAGCTGCTTTCGTTTCTTTTGAAAACCACTTGTGTGGGTGACTTTCTTTCCACATCTACTTGTAAAAGCTCTCCCTTAATACACTTGTACTCACATCCTTAATGCCAGATGTCAAAACTATTTAGAAACAAGGAAAAATCACAGCAACAGCAAATGTAGCACAACAGATGCAGATGTCCTCCTGTGGGCCACCCTTCATGTTCTGAGCATCACTAAGAAGATTAGCACTACAATCACAGCTTCCCACCCAAACTGCACAGGGGGATGGGGCCTCCTATAGCCATTCACAGATTGACAATGACAAGGCTGGAGAAAGAGCTATTGGGACATGTAAAATCTAAGAGGATGCTTAAAGAAGTTTTATCTTTCAAACAAGTAATGGGCTCAAGCTTACTACTTGCGTAATCTTTAAGGTGAAGGAGGTGAACACCAGCAGAAAATATTTCAAGCCTGCATCCTTTCAACAAAGCAAACCAGGTGTGAACAATGTGCTGAGATTTGAGTAAGGCAATGTCTTACAGAAAAGAAGAACATGATAAAACTGTTTAGAAGGCTTTTTAATGCCTTCACAGGACTATAACATCACACAGACTAATGATAAAAAAGTATTCAGCTAACAAAATTTTGCCAGTCTTAAAATCCAAATATACATGTAACATTTCCATTTTTTCAAAGCTTCTGCAGTCTTCAATTTCTATCTTTTTCCTTTCTGCAGACACAAACAACATCATACTGGAACATGTGCAAAGATGGGCAATGGAGCTGCAGAAGCGTCTGGAGCACAAGTCTTACAAGGAGCAGCTGTGGAAGCTGAGGTTGTTTAGCCTGGAGAAAAGGGGAGGACCTTATCCCTCTCTACAACTACCTGAAAGGAGGTTGTAGCAAGGCAGAGATCAGTCTCATCTCCCAAATAACATGTGATAGGACAAGAGGAAATGGCCTCAAGTTGTACCAGGGGAGGTTAGACTGGATATTAGGAGAAATTTCTTCACAGAAAGTGTTGTCAAGCACTGGGAAATGTTTGGGTCACCATCCCTGGGGGTATCTGAAAGACATGTTGATGTGGCACTTGGGGACATGGTTTAGTGGTGGACTTAACAGCGCTGGGTTAAAGGTTGGACTCAATGACTTTAAAAGCCTTTTCCAACTTGAACAATTCTATGATTCTACTGGGTCATGCTCAGGTCCCCTTGCATCACATTGCCTATTCCCATTTTCAGCATCTCTAATGTTGGAGGCCCCACAACCTCTCTGATTAATCTGTTACAATATTTCACAACAATCTTTTAAGTGACAAGTCCACAAAATAATTACCATTAACAGATGACGTGTAAAATCCCTGTGCTTCTCAAAGGGCACAACCCAATTCCTCAAATTCTCCAGCAGTGGTATAAATGCTTTAAACCAGCAAAGTTGGAAGGCTGTCCTGCAGTTTCTAGCTTTGAGAATCCAAGATATAAGGAAATCCAGAACCAAAGAGCATCCCGCTGACATTCATGCTGTATATGTTGGTGTTATAGTTTCAAAACTCAGTTGGAATTCCTTCCAAAGCTTGGAGGCAACGCCTTAGTGCTGATAAAAGGTTTAACAAAGGACACTCTGAATATGCATGTGGTGATGTTAACAGCTCTAGCCAGAGCTTTTGTTCTGATCTCTCCCCAGCCTGGGAGGGGGAGGAAGACAGGCTCCGGGTGGGGGGAAGGGTTCGGGGTTCCTGTGCTTTCTGCGCAGGGTCAGCAGCTCACTGGCTCGGTGGAGGAGAGGAGACAGACGCACACTCATCAGGTCTGGCATCGCCTCGGGACCAAGATTGTGTTCTCCGCTCTCTGGTTTTCGCCAATCACCCGTGGATACCCCAAAACTGTCTTGAGGAAGAGAAACACGTCTGTTCCCTACACTGCAGAGGTTGGATTTCTGCCGCTTTTGTCATCTATTCCACGGGACCTGACCCGACCTCTGCTCCGGCAATTCCCCTGAGAGAGAGCCCAGCCAGCCGGGTGCGACATCGCTGCCTGCTGTCCATAAATATAGCTGCAACCCTGAGAGAGAGCGGCCAGCAGTTGAGGTGCAACAGCGCCACCTGCTGTCTGTGGAGATAATAGCATCTTTTCCCCTTTTTGGGCGCAGCCAAAAGACATTTAACTGTTTGCTTTTGTCGTTTGGTGGGTGGAGGGGTTTATTACAAACTGTTGTTGTTTGGTTCTTTCTGGATATAGATATATATATATATATCTGTGCATTCTGATCAAGAACTGTTATCCTTTCATATATAAATTTCTTTTTCTAATTAAAGTTCTGTTTCTAAATTTAAAGGAGAGGGATTATTTTTTTCTTGGCCAACATAGATATCTTAGTTCTCCCCTTTGAACTAAGACAACAGTCCAGCTGAACAAGCATATCAGGATATAGGTAGGGATAGGTTGTCCTGATTATCCTCACAGGAGCCACTGCTTCTGCTGACTTGAAAGACCATTGTTGAGCTGGAGTCCAGGAGCACCGGAGGGATACTGGCAGGACACATTACTGATGCTGTGTCAGCGAAACACCATGATTATTCTCACAGGACATCACGCAGCTGCAGCCCATCTGCCACTAGTACCACTGCCAGCTTGAGGACCCTGGCTCCTCCCAGAGCTCAGAATCTGGGCTACACTGAGCCTCAGTGTGTGAGTTCTTTTGCCTGACTTGGTCCAGCCCCTCAGCCGGGAAGAACAGGCTATTTTGCATAGGCCTAAGTGACCACTTATTGTGCCTTGTTGCGGTGTGGGGTCAGCAGCACAGAGCCACTGGCGGTACAGCGTTCTCCTTCTCTTAGGTGGAAGCAGGAGCACTCCAGGCTTTATATGCAAAAATAGGTTTATCCTTGTTTAAAAGGCCAAACACAGACACAATTTCTGCTCCTAGGGATTGACAAGGAGTAACCTGTCTGCTGGCCACCCAAGGCAGTAAATTATGTCACTTTTTCTCTTACAAGCTAGAACAAATCTATTGTCTGAGGTGCCCTGCCAAATGCCCATTTTATGTCTGTCTGACTGAAGTAAAGTTGGCTGTGCATACTACTTTGCTGAGGGATTCTACAGTCTAAACAGTCTGCTATGTTGTTCAGAATTGAGGGCATAACTGCACGTGGATTGTCATCCTATCAGTGCTGTTGTGCAGCAGCTGAACAAGACAAGACAAGAGGTTTGCTAACTGCCCACCGACAATTGCTCAGTGATAACACATGAAGTTCCCCACATGTTTATGGAGATACTCAGATTTATCTGACAGTTTTATCTGCAAAAGCATGATACACAGTAATTAAAATTAAAAATGCTTTGGCAATCAAAACAAATGGCTATACAAACTAGAATGCTGTAAAAAGCAATGGTTTCAAAAATACAGATCTATAGATAAATCAGAATGTTGCAACTGAGAATATTTTAATACAAGACTGTTAATACAAAGCAGCTCTTAAATATAGGCTCAGGTTCTGACTGGGAGAGGAGTAATTTTCAGAACTATAGCCAAAGGAAACTGTGACCGATTAAAGAGGGAAAAAAAATTTCTTACTGAAAAGGAGTGATGGGAAAATAAAGGACAGACTCTTACAGCTGGAAGTAAAACTCCCAGAGAGGTGAAGGGCTGGAGAAATGTGCCGCTGTTCAGAGTTTTCTCTCCAGTGTCTTGTCAAGAGTGGAGGGGTGAGTGCTACAGCACCGGGGGAGGGTTGAAGCGTGTTTCAAATCTGTCCCTCACAGAGAGGGGGAAAAAGGTCCAGTAAGGATCTATCCCCTCCTTCTGTATTCCTATAGTCATGTACTGCTCTGTTTCGTGCCCCCGAAAGTCAGGAAGCATCTTGCCTCTGGTTCTCACTCATGTAGTTTTGTACCAGAGGGCAGGTGAGAGTAAATTCCATCTAAAAAATCCCCCAATGACTAAACTGCAAATCTCTGAGATAAATCCCTTACCCCTTTCATCTCTCAAGCATTTGCAGCTACTTGCCTCACTAAGGAAGCAAGGACCTGACACTGAGTTCTTTAAGCTGACACTATGGCTCAGCAACAACTCTGGAGCATGTCTTCTCTGCTACTGGTTTACAGCCAACATCAGTAATGCTGCCTCTTGGTGCAACTGTCCCTCTGGCCTCTGATGTCAGACTGGGAGGAATGATCTCTTCAAGGCAAAGAAACCTCTTGATACAGAAGTTTGTAAAGCTGAAAGCAGCATTATTGACTGTTTGAAAGAATATATTCTCTCATAGTAATAGCTGCACTTTTTTCTATTTCTATCTCATCTATGGGAATGTGAGGGCTAGGAATGACAGGTGGGTTCAGGAATCACCTAGGAGGTGATTTAACGTTACCCTTTTCTTTAATAAGGTTGCACATTGGGAAAGTGACTTCCCACCAATGCATATTTCTGTTCCCAAGATTTTGTGTTCTCAAAAATGTAGTTACTCAACAGACTCATCTCACCTATACAAGTCCAGTTAGAGTTCTGCCCAATAACAATAATGAGAAGGAATGTATAGTAAAAAAATTAACATACTTATAATTGAGGAGCAAGGTGGCAATTAAAACAGTTATGTGAGACATACTCACTATCCATGCACTCAGCTACATGAAACCCACCCTTCTTCCTTCCTCACACTGGCCAAGTTCATTAGGATAGGTGTGGTCTTTCTCTGGTTCCCCTATGCTGGCATAACTCCAGGTAGATTCTGTAGGATGACTGGATTTGCTCTAACCACTATTGAAACAAAACCCACCAGAGGCCATGGAGCTCAGAGCTGTCTGTACTGATCAGCAACCTGACTGAATAAGCAAGTGCAAAGTCTGACTTTCCTGATTGATGTATCAATCAAATGGTTCTTGGAAAAGCACAGCTTTTGAGAAGCAAGGCAGGAGTGCTGTGTGGCCAGTTCTGAAGACGTACACTTGTGCAATTCCTGCGAGGACTCTTAATCAAGGAATAATGTGTATCTGCATCATATTTATCAGAAGGGAGGTCAGGGCATATTTGTCCCTCTTGGGAGTGACCTATACAAAATGCACTCCTTCCTTTCCAGAACATACAAACAGATAATTCTTTTTTTTTCCTTTTATTTTTAATCAAACACAGACTTTATGGTGCTGGTTCTCTGCCTCCCACAAAATGAACTTCCAAGGCCATAGCATCACTTAAAACTGTACTGACGTCTTGGAAGTATAAATTTCTGTTTGTTTATGAATGCTATTAAATACATGAAGACTGACTGACCTCGGCATCAACTCCATTGGCTTTAAACCACAAATTCATAGCATTGAAGTGAGCTTTGTAGGTGTAACTCCACAGGACAGCAATGAATGATTGGGTTCTCTGAACCATGTTATTAATATGATTTTTTTCTTTTGCTAGTAGAAATGATGGTTATTTTTTGCCTTGCACCACAAAAGCTTGGGGTTGCAAAACATACCTGTATCACACCCTCTGAAGTGACATGACAGTAGCCGAACATGGCAAGCTTTGTTTGCTTGATGACAACATGACCTAATATTCACTCACTGTTATGTTGAGATCTAGGAGGAGCATTTCATCTTGGTGATTGGCCTGGGTTCAATATCCTGTGTTGCACATGAGGCTTTCCAACAGCTGCAGCATTTTGACTGTTAGTGATAGGCAACACATGAGGGGCACTTTCTAAATTAAATGTCTCATTAAAACAGGTGTCGGTTTCTAGATAAATTCTTCTGGAGAGAAAATGCTAACCAAAGTCTTCAGAATAATCACACCCAGGGGCATGCAGTTCTGTGATGTATCTATGCAGGCACAATCTGAAATTAAATATCCTTGGTGAGGCTCTCTTAGAGATGAAATGTCTCACTTAGTCCCACATCCTGCTACACTTGAACCACCGAGCAAAATGGCAGGGATCTTGCCTGAAAGTATTGGAGTGAAGATGATGCTGCCACTTAATTTTAGTGTGTCTTTCTCCAAGAAAAATCAAGTAATTGTTGATAGCATATGTGATTCCTAAGAAGGAAAACCGCAAAGCAATTCTAGATCGTGCCATATGGTGTTTTCTTTGATATAACTCATGATGATGAAGTAGCACTGTTCAGTAGTAATGATAATCATGGGGTACTTCTTAATTATTAAGGATATGAACAATGGATTTAGACAATCCTCACAATTCTTCCTCGTACTCTGAAGGATAAAACTTGTTCTTCTTTGCTCCCCAGCAACATAACCCCCTAAACACCAGATCTGTAACTGAAACCTCTGCCAGGTCTACATGTGAGCTCAAACCTACCATTATTTTTGTATATTGAAATACTATAGAATGGCTAAGATGAATGTGAAAAAAAATTCTAGTGGAGTATGCAGGAATAGACTTGGTCTTGATTTTGAAAGGAAGACTTATAACCTATATATGCAAGCCTGCAGGTTCTTACCTGTAGGTACAGGATTGAACATTTCTGGTAACCATATCTGTGAAAAATTTCAGACACAAATGCCACAATGTTGTTTTTAAAAAAGCCCCTGTCAAATATCTGCTGACTTTAATTTCAAAGGAAAATCACAGGAAGTCCATGTGTTCTTTACCACTAAGCTTGGATCACTAGATCACTTGGATCACTTACATCACCTGTAATATGTTCAGAGAGTCATTATTTAAACCACTATTCAAATAATTTGAAGATTAAATTCCAAATGGAGCAGCATTATAATGCGAGATCTCCACCTACATAATGTTCTTCTAGAAGTGTCTCTTGCCATTTACAGAGTACTTCTAGTTAGCAATAGTTCAAAAACCCTTGAAAAAAAGCCACCCTAGTTTTTTAGTTCTCTAGATAGGGATTGCTAAACATGCACACATGCCAGAAAGTGAGAGACTGGCATTTCAGGCTGCATAAAGTTAATAATGGGCTGCTAATTCACTTGGTATCGACAAATGCATATTAAATCACAAAGTTACACCATTTGTGCCTTTGACTTCATACTAACCTAGAGGCTGAGTGTGCTCACAGTTAGAGCATTAAATTAGACACAAGACTTCCTTGTGGGGAAGATTTTCCTCCTGGGCAACAAATAGAAAACAGAGATTTCTGTCATAGCTAGGATCTTTTATTTACTTTGCTTTGCCTTGCTTTCTCTTCCCCCCACTGTGTTTTGAATTTTTTTTGCAAGCATCACACATACCACCTGAGGTTACTGTTAGTGGAGTTAGGTGCCTTTCACCTGTCTGCATCACAGATGCAGCAGAAAGGAATGACTGGACCTCTGATAACTCCACTGGCTTAGCAGGGCAGGATAAGTACTGATGCTGGCTCAGGAGAGGGACTTTCAAAAGGTCAAGAATAAGCTTCCCTATCAGTGAGCTGCTAAAGAGTCCTATTTCATGTTATCCTACTTGCTCCTTGAAAACTAAGAAACTTCAGGGAAAATACTAACTACATGTGCAGCTCTCAGTACTGGCTGAGTCCCCTGGAGCAACATAGGTCTCTCCAGGAGGCAGCCTGCATGGCTGGTTCTGACAAGGTACAGCAATGCAACACCTTCAGAAGGTCCTCTTACAAAGCAGTGGGTCTAATTGCAGCTGTCAAACAAGCACAGGGCAGAGCAATCACCAGCACATGCTAGCCAACATGAACCAAAGACTCACTGTGCAGAGAGAGCTCTGAAGCCCTTTGAAGGGGAGCATCACATAGCCCAAAGTTTGTCCAAGGTCCATTTCAGTGTCACATTATTGAGTCTCATCTGTGGAGTCACATGTGCCTACCATGTGCCACAGAGTGTTCTTTATCTCCTGAGACACATCTAGCCACAAGTATGCAAACATTTGTGAGGGAGGAATGATTTCAAAATGCACTCTATGGTTGTCATACATTATTGAAAGAATTGAAATTGAGGTGGTACAGGGCAAGGTGGGGGGAGAAATTAATTAAGTTGAAAGTAAATAGATAGTAATGTTTGCATTATAGTAATTTCAGCTCAGTGTGTTATCTGTCTTTTGTACTTCCTGCATCTATTTTCTATTCCATCAGATTTTCTATTTCATTTTAAATGCATACAACACCCTGAGATAAGGCAGCTTTGTCATCTTTGACAGGAAGACATTAAAAAGACAGTTGGTATTTTGGGGTGTCACTTTGTTCTTGTTACCATAAAATAAAACATGGTTTGCTGTATAGGGTTTTCAGGTCTTGCCAGTAATAGAGTAATGATTCTGAATATGGGCTGCTTCAGCTTCTTAATTGTGGTGCATTTCACAATCTGTATTCAGAGTTCACATTTTTTTCAGATTTGGGGCAAAGTGGAGGGCTGTATTGTAATGGCACCTGGGAGCTTCACCTTGTAACAATTTATGCATTTAAGCATACTACTGAAAACTGAGAGGAAAAAAAAAGAAAAAAGACAGCCTTTCTGGCAGAAAACCTAAAACATCCTGCCACAGAGATGGCAGGAAGACAGAAAGGCAAGAACAATGAAATATGATGAGACAGCCTGAAGAAGCAGTGGCAGGGAACCCGGTGACTTATTCCAGCCTTTTTTAAAATTCATTTTCTAAAACACAATTGTTCTAGCTTTGCTCACCTCTTCCTCCACCGCCCCAACCCCCCCCGCCCAACAAAACA
>JAWWEE010000001.1:34812393-34873602 GCA_035221455.1 Xenops minutus | reverse complement strand
AAGGTATTAGAACTCACACCATCTAATTTTGTAGCTAAAGAATACTAAATGTCAAAAAATGCAGGATTTACTGATGTGTAGCGTAAGTCTAAAACACTTCACTTCTGCCTCTGTCATGCCAGGAGTGGGTTACTCCTCTGTCTTGTTCTCGAACATTTTGCATGAAGGGAAGGTAGCTGGCCTGACCCTGCAACAGATGAATTACTACAGGCAGCCCAGCCATACCAAACATCAAAGCAGAAGAAAGTACACCTCTAGAAAGTCAAACCAGTAAAATGCCCTTAAAAATCAGGGAATCAGTCAGACTCAGACTCCAGCCACCTGAGATGAGTTTGGTTACAATCTTCATGTTCTGTAACACATTAGATCCAAAAAGATTTTCAGTTCAAACCGCTTGATGACATTGCAATCACCAAAATGACTGTCATGAATTGACTTCAACTATGAAAACATTCTTGCCTGGTGTACAACAATTTGGTAATTACTGTCAACTAGCTTTATCATCGTAACAATAACTGTGCGTAGTTTTACACAGGGGAAAAAAGTGCAGCAGATTACACAGGAAGCACGACCAGTAGATCTACCACTAGATTTACCAAATCCAGAAACTGCAGCATGGTTCTAAGCTACTCCAACTGATGCAGAGCTGTATCACAACACTGGGAAAGCAGGGAAGGTAATGGGGAGATAGCTTTAACTTCAATTCAAATATTAGCTCAAAGTGTTTCTACCCACCTCTTGGGCAGACAAACCACAGAATTCCTTTAGCAGACCAGTTTATTCACCCTACACTTACCTATTCTCTTTATGTTAAACATGCAAGGTATATAAAAAGCTATACAGATTTGAAGATTTACAGCAAAGCTTTAACCAAGAACAAATTAACAAGAAAGAGGATCTTTGAACAGGAACAAAACGTACAGTTATTCCTGGCAAAGACTGAGGGTACCAAATACATGTAGTGGCTTTGTTATATAAACTGCACTGGATTGCATGGATAGGCATGTTCGTTTGAACATCCTGTATGTTAGCACAGCCAAATAATAGCTCATACCTCTTGGGGGAAAAAAATATAAATTACAATTACACAATTACAGAAGGAACTGTCTAAGGAATGCAGCAATACTAAAAACAATATAGAAACTGCGGCAGACTATTAACTGAGCCTAAAACATGCTGTGCTCCCCATCAAATGAGCAAATTAATCCTCATAAGTGCAGAAACATCAAACGAGCACATAAATCAGATTGTTTCATCTGGGCTCACTCTTTAGAAAGCTTTCAAAACATGGCTGAAGGATGCCTCTGTTTTACAAACATTATGAGTAGCTAACAGATTAGACTATCACATATCAGGCCAGGTCTTCACTACAAGTTTTACGCTCTCATCTATCAGATGCTTAAAGTCTCACCTCTTCACTGACAGAACGTACAGGAAAAAAGTGCTGGAACTGCTAAGAGAGATGGACTTCACTGGCATTTAAAGGAGTTGCATGAATTGTCAACAGCAAGATGCTCCCCTGAGGCAGCTGAGTTACAGGCTTTATGGTAACACAAGTATCTATATGGGAACATTGTCTGGTAGCAGCCAACTATTTCCCCCAGCAGAAACAGAGAAGAATTAACTACCATTTTACAATAGCCTACAAATAAACCAGCTTCAGCTAAAGCAGTGAGGTGTGGATTTGTTGTTTGAAACACTAGTCTCACGAAAGGAAGCAGCCAACACTCATCTGTGTTAAGTCTGGGTTTAAAGGCCCAGTAGATGTTTAAAAATAAGTTACCAACAAGAAGAGTCAAAAAAAGGCTAATGGTAAAGGTTTGCCATCAAGCTGGGAGGGGGTTGTCATCAAACTAGCCAGTAATTCATAATGGCTAGTAGAGGCTTCAAGTAAATACTCCTCCAAAAATTGATCCATGACTCTTATAGCTAAGAAAGACTCTCTGTGACAGGAGTCAGAATAATTTAAAATAAAGCATAAAATGTCACCTCCTTTTTAGGGAGGGGAGTGAGTGTGTATGTAGGAAGGGCTGAAGGGTCTTTCTCCATTTCTTCCGGCTCACCAAGGTTTCATTTCCAGAATATACTACAGATGGGAGGCAGAGCAATGCATGGTCATAAACAGCCAGACCCCATTACAACTTCCAAAATGCAAGTGCCAGAGAAACATGGAGAAGTGACTTGGGATTAGGCTTCAGAAGTTGCTGGAGTCTCTGTGGCTGGCACCCACAGAGTCAGAAACTCAGAATGAATGGATCCCTCAGTGGTTTAGAGTAAATAGGCACATTTCTGAAACTGGTTCTGCGATTGCACTAATTGAGCACAATGCAAAGCACTGCTCTGAAATGCCAAACGGCACACTAACAACCTTATAAAGGAGTCAGGAATACAGATTCTCTTTTTTTTTTTTCTTATTAAAGAAAAAGACTGGTCCAACTTTTTGCTGCACAATACAGAGAGCTGGAAAGCGTCCAAAATCGCTCTGTAAGTGTTGTTTTATTAGCCTGAGACTGTTAATAAATATATTGTAAATGAACTTATACTTCCTTGGGTGAATATAAAGAAAGAATTGTATCACTGTTCTTACAATGTTTGCAATTTACTCTAGTTCTTCGCTTTTTTTATCCTAGTTACACTGTTTCCTATACTAGTTTACCTTAGCAACTGACATTTATTTGATCCATAAATTACCCTAATGCAGTTTAGTGCTCTTTCATAAATTTTACCAACAGAACACTTACAGAACATAGACTTGTATTAATTAAAGCCATACCTACACAAATCTAACATTTCCTTTTAACAGTTTTACTTACTGCTAATTCTGGAAAACATACAGAAGGACAAAGGCTTTCTCTTCCCTTTCACCAGGTGTGGTTTTTAAGTTTAAATATACGTATAAATGTGGGGATTTGCATGTGTATCTTATTACCAATGTGTCACAGCCACAATCTTTGAGAGGAAAAAAAATGTCTTCCAAGAACTTGGCATACCGAGCTACAAATTAGATCCTTTCATTAAGGGAAACTTAATTAATTCGTGCCAGTTTCCACTTTTGTCTTCACCATTGGAAGACTTTCATTACTTGTTAGAAACAGCTTTAGCTATTTCTAACCCTAGATATTTAATATCTTTAAAGAGTAAAATTTGAGACCTGTAATAGAAGTTTAAGAAATTTACAAAAAAGGTTTGGTTCTTATAAGAAAAAAAAGGTTTGAGATACATATTGATAGCTAGGTACAGTAAATACTAAGGTAATTTTGGCGTTGTAATCCTTTTCATGCCCAAGTTTAGTTTTAAAAAGGAAAAATAAAGCTATTGTTATACAATACCAGCTCATATGAATATTCAATAACTATACTGAATAAATATTCAATAAATATGGCAATAGCATAGAATACACAACAGCACAGGAAGATACAGATGACGCACATGACAACATGTGTAATATGCACTTAGTACATCACTTAGCCATACTTCTCTCCTATTTGCAAGTATTTTAAACTATGTGATATTTTCTACAGAAAGTACACCATACCAATTCATAAGCAGAACCACCTGAGGTACTGCACATCCTGCCCTGGGCTCCTGCCTCCCTCAGACAACACCCCTGGGCTCCCAGAACACTTCACTTGGGGTGAGCAGCAAAACTACCCCCTCACTGACTGTAGCCAAGATCTTATGGAATGTCTGCAACCACAAAACAACTCAGACAGACTGCCCTGTGTAAGGCAGCTCTCTGCTGTATTGGAAGCAGAGCATGAAACTCCAGGTTTTGTGTTTTAGTCTACTCTGATCACTCACTCACCACAAGAGCAGGGACAGCTCTGCCTGCCCACAGCCTCACGCACACCAATCCCATCCCAGACAGCAGGAAGTGTTGCTCCCAGGCACACATAAACTCTACATAGGCATTTAATCCAACATGACATATTTGTGAACAATTTAAGCTAACACAGCAGCACTTATGCCACAGTAAAACCTTAGAGATACGATAAATAATTTACAAGAGCGTTGCAGTCACCACCAGTGTTTGTTTTCTCAGTGGTCTTTATTAAACCAAATCACTGGGATTAAAGCTACTACAACAAAAACTGGAGACAGACATGAGTGGGTTGACAACTTTTCTGTTTGTTTAAGCTGCCTTACTGAAAAGACTTGAGTTAAATATGACCAGAAATAAATTTGTCATAATACAATCTCAATTCTCAAATATCTGGAACCAATTAACTTTGGGAAAGTTTCAAAAGGGCCACCCAGTAATAAACACAAAATAATTTGTGTCTGCTGACTTGTTTGTGATAATTTTTTTTATTGCTACCTCAGTTTCAGATGTCAGAGTAATGACTTCCACATTCTGATAAAAATGTGAATTGAATCCATATGGAAAAGATGCTCAAACTCATAAAAATCAAAAGAACTCCCTTATTTCTAACTTCTTGTACAGTGAGGTTTATAAAGCCTTACCTTTTGACCAATTTCAACTAAAAATAGAAAAATTTTAATACTATTACCAAACAATCAGGTATGTCATGGGAAGACACATCTGTTATTTCATGGAAACATTAATGTAATTCAATTTACTTAAAAGTCTCTAACAAAAATTAGCATTTAACCCTTTGATAGATGTAGCAGCCTTAATTGCCAAAATTATTCCACTTCCTGTTATAATTATTTAGGAAATACACATTATTATGGCTAAATAACATTTTACACTTTCAGATATTTACATCCAAGATTCCATATATAGCGTATTATCTTCCCAACGAAAGGTACCATGAGGAAATTACCAAGATTCAAAAGCTGTAAAAGAAACTCTCTACTTTCTTCAGTCACAAAGCAATCATTCTTTCCACCCCTCCAGCCTGAAAAAAGAAATACCTCTCCAGAAGGTTTGTTTCTAACTAAGTAACAGAGAATAAACAGAGTTACAGACAGAACAGGTAATTAAATTTATAATTCTCTACAACCATCCAGTATTTCTTTATATGTCTCTTTAAAAAATATTATTATAGCCTATATTTTCTATAACAATTAAAGAGGCCAAATGCTTTTAAAGTAGTGAGGAGAGAAAGGGAAGAAATTTGCTTTATCTGACAAGGTAAAGCAAAACTACAGGATCAGTGTTACAGAAGTCTTACTAATCACACTGTTAAAAACTCCCCCATCTCCATCCACTGGAACAGACTCCCACACTTGTCAGAGACACATAACCTCAAATGAATAGAGCACTTTCCCCAATGACTATACACTTACAAAGGATTTGGTAAGGTAAGCTACATCCCCCCGGGGAATGCACCATCCTTGCATAACTGGATGCTAACAACAAACACTAACTGTATGTCCAGCAATTCCCTCAAGTATGCTCCAAAGTACCAAATGGCTCCCCTTTGTTTTCTCTTAGTGCCTGTTTTGCCTGCTTGTTTTACATAAGGTAAGAAGAATTAACAATTAAGCATAGAGAAAATCCTGCTTATGTACACTCAATTATTCCATGGACAGCTAGGATAACAAACACAAATACACAGGCAACAGCCTACATACCAAGAGGCAGTAGGAAGTGGAGCAGTGTGCTTCAGCAAGCTCTCTCCTGAGGGTCCAGTAGGTCACACAGCTAACTGTGAGAATCAGTCCTCAACTTACACACACCGCAAAATGCCTTCCTGCTGTTGGAGCTGAACTGGCCCAAGGACAAGACTCACCTCTCCAGATGTAGATGCATACAGTCTTTGAACTCATGCTCCACAAGCAGAAGGAGAAATATCTGCATTAAACCCCAGAGCACAAAAATGGCCATACCAGAAGAGGTCCATGGCCCGCCTAGCTCAATGCTTTGTTTGAAAAACCAGCAGTAACAAATTCCTGAAAAATACATCCTCTGCTATACCCTGCAGCAAACTCCTGGGCAGAGCTGCAAGAACAAGATGAAATCTCCACATTTGATGGCCCTAATGAATTATTTCTCCCACAATTTCTCTTGCTGTTCAGGAGAAAGCTTTCAGCATTCCCAATGCCCAGCATAGCTTTGTATTTCTGCATCAGTTTGTTTTGAATTGCAAACAATTTTCTTTGGCATCCCTTCATTCCCATATTACAAGTAAATAATTCATTACTATTCCCCCTCTCCATATCAACGTGATTTTACATTACTTGTCTTCTACTCCTTCTTAGTCATTCTCCCCCAGGCTAAGTTTGCTCCTCTGCTTACACATGTTCTTCAACACCTTTGCATCTTTATTTTTCCACAAGGTACTTTCTCTACTACTATTACACTTTAAAGAGGACCAGAACTGCAGACAGCAGTAAAGCTGTCAGCATACCCATGATTTATACAGTGGCCTGATAATGATTTTTCAGTTTTATCCTCTACTCCTTTCCCAATTATCCTTAATATTAAATTCAAGAGGGTAAGGAAGTGGGAGGTTTGTAATAGCTACAAAATGTTGAACTGACATTTTCCTCATATTTTCAACTTATTCTGACACTGTATATATAAAAATGGAGTTTTCTCCCCGTATGCATTGCATTACTGTTACTTCATCAATAGAACAGTATCATGAGGCTTCTGCAAGCTCCAGAACCAGCTCTCAATTTTACAGTCTTGGACAAACTATAAATAGAAAAAAACCTGTCTTCTCAGTTTCCTCTTTCCCAGAGTGTTTATGACACAGACAATCAGTACTCTCCCCCAACACTTACTGTTTTGCCATTATTGCATGATCTTCAGGTTTGTAGTTCCAACCTGAAATTCTGTGGCTGAATTTAAAGAACTAGGAATGGAGTTAATGAAAAGGATTGCAGGAAAATTAGCAATATGAAGCAAAAAAATAACGGAGTCTGTGCCTTGAAGTTCAGCTCAAAGATCTATATACAATTTCTATTTCTTCTTTTTTTCCTGCAGAACAGGAATATTTTATCAATTCTTAAACCCAGTAAGAAAAGTGGGGCAACTACCATCTTTGCTCAGTGACAATTTGTACAGAACAGTGGCTCACCTTCACTCCTAGTAGTCTCAGTGCTTCCAGCAGTGTTGACAATCTCAGAATACGTTTGCATCAGTGGCATCTTTCTGGGAGTCATGAGTGCTTGTACACAAGAAAGTTGCTATTTAAGACTTGAACACTGATCTCAAGGATCATCATATGTGATAATTTATCAATCTAATCTCAATAGCCAAGCTAAAAATATTTAGCAAGAAAAGAAAATGGAACAGAAGCTGTCAGCTACTGTGTTTTAGTGAGATGAATTTCCTCTCATTATTGTTTTATCCACCTAATACACACTAATTGATTATAAAAAAGATTCCAGGAGCTCCCTTTGTCCTCAAAATTCAGTATTAACACTTAACAAGCCTTCAAACTATTTTATTCTGAATCACCTGTTCAAGTGACCTGTAAACTCTAGGTTCATTTCTTCGCACACAATCTCCTTAAAGCAAAGTCACCATGATGCTAACCCATACGGGTTTCACGGGTAATGCAAATACACTCTGCAAACTTGCATTCATTAACAAAAAAATACCTCTAATCAGGTAGATTAGACTTCCTGTTTCTCTTATTTTTCTCATTTCATCAACAGACAAGTATCAGTGAAATAACAGATTCATTAATTTAAAGCAATGTTTTGAACACTACTGCAAGATAAGTAGTATACAACTGAGTACAAAACAACAGTAACCACAGACCAAAGTAGAAGTATTACATTTGCAAATACTTCAATACAGTGCACTGAAGTCAGTGAAGAACACTTGGTAGGTTTAAAGAAGTGAAAAGAACTATGTCTGTACTACAGCCAAGAAAAAAACATACATGGTCATATGTCTTAATTTAGATATGTGCTTAGTGTGGGACTCACATGTACAATCTGTTGATGATTTTGCACACAAGATGATCCAAAAATTGAAAAAATACGTTAAAAATACAATCATGAACATAAACGACAGGTTTTGCTTCTTACGGTACTATTGAAAAACACTGACTGACTAATTTTCTTCATTTTAGTGCCTAACAGTTCACTTGACCTCATGATTCAGTAAATCTCAAGTAATTAATCATCTGCTTTTGCTAAAGGTCACAATGCTCATGAACAGACTGTTATGCTGGCCCTTCTTCTTAAGTCAGTGGCAAAATTCCTGTAGCTGCAGTTTTGTAACACTGTTCTTAACACCTTTGTATTTTCAACTCACAGCTATTTTGGAAAACTTCCACTGCATAGGTTTAAGGTTTTCTGTACCATTGACGTGTGTCTGAGGCTTCCTTCCAACCCCCCTTTCACAGGAGTGAATACTGTTTAACAAAAATCAATTTGCCTTTGGTTTAAGTTGCTGCTCAAACTACACATTGCAGTAACTCCATTCAGTAAAGTTCCAAAAATAATCCTACCAGCTTGACACACATTCTCTCAGTCTCTATACACACAACATCCAGCCTACATAGCACAAAGGCTGGAATTCTGAGCGAAAAATTACGTATTTGTGCCCATTAGTAAAACTTCCTTAACAAATCAGTGAGAAGCCTTATTCCAAAATGTATCGAAACAGAAACATCTTCAAGCTCTGATATATTCAGATTCATAAATGCTGTATAAGCAGGCAGTCAGGGAATCCAGTAAAAACCCTATATAGAATTTCTTTTGGGGAGAGGGGGGGAGGTGTCCAAGGGCTTTGTTATTTATGACCATGACGAAGTTCTCCAGCAAGGTTATTTACATCACTGAATTCCTATTACCTCTTGCTTTGCCTAAGGCCACTAACTTAGTATGATTTGCAAGCATTAGCAAACAATGCCCATATTCAAGTTCAGTGTATCCATTTCAACACAAAATGGTTGATATTGTACGCCAAAGTCCTGGCTCAAGACTCAAGGGGCCAGTTTGCAGAACTTAACGTGCTTAGGAACCCGGTTCAGCTCCCAACAGTCCTAATTAGGCTAGGAATAAGAGACATGGTGTACATCAGGGTTTAAATGCAAAGCAAAAGGGTTATTCAAGAAGTCATTTCTCAGACAACACAGAATTGCAGTGTGTTAAAAGAACTGTTGTCACCAAAAACTACTGCATATTTTTATACGAGAGAACGACCATAATTTGTAAAGCTCCTACTGGTTAATAAAAGCACCCCGAAAGGCAGAAACAGAGAGAAAAACAGAGTCAAAGACAGTATGTGCATGCATGTGTGCGTGTATGTGTCAGGAAGCAGGGAAGGGGTTTTGTACTTCTTAGACAAAAAAATTTCTATACAAGCATCTAAAGAACTTAAATTTTTCAAATATTCACAACAAATACAATTGTTTATAAAGTATTTGCAAGCAGCTGGGAGGGCATGAGCTTATACATAGATGGGAGTATTTCCAATCCAACTGTAAAAGCACTTGTTGAAAATTTTTGCATGCGACTGATATCTAAAGACCTTTTAACCAACATACTGATTTGCAAAACAACATATCAAATTATGTAAATTAAATGCTCCAAATAGAACTTTGTCTCAGAAAATGCACCAGCAAATTTGAACTGAAGTCAACAGTTACTTTACCCAAGGTTACTGACACAAATTATTTTATATAAACAAAAATACAATTCTTCAAGATTAAGAGACGTGCAATTGAAAAACAGTCTAATCATTAACACTTTAAAATACTCATTGTTGGTAATTAATATATTAAGGGGTTTTTTTGAGAAGTGTTAAGCAAATTCAGGACACTTTTAATGATGTTATTTAAAATACCTAGAAAGTAAATCTAACATATCTTACTGGAACCAATGCCCAAATTTTTTGTAACCCAAACTAAGGTGTACTTTACAAAATTCAGGAACATGTGAACCACTGGTATATGTGCCAGTTCATTGAAAATTCTGTCAACACAAACCAGGTATTAAAGTTGAGAAACTTCTGTATTTAAATAGATGACATTCAGACACTCTTCCTGATTCCCACTTCAGATCATTCTTCTCCCTAGAAATACTGAACAGGGAATTTCCATTTCCAGACATTTCAACCAAATTTGCAAAAATCTCCCGCAAGACTCAGGACTTGAGGAGAGCAGCAGCTACTGAAGCACTCCATTGCTTCTGAGCAGACAGAGAAAGGTTACTGAACCACAAAGAAACTCCTCAAGGAATCGCATCACTCAGGTTACAAAAACATTAATACAAAAACAACAGTTCACACGGAAGTGACCAGATGAGAGCAATCCAAATGATGCAGTTTCTCGGAAATAACCCTAATTTAACCAAATATTGTAGTCAGATATGGTAACTGGTGCACTATTGGTATATTTCCTTAGTGACTAATGATCTGTTTACTGATCAATGCCCTATTGTATGGAAACCGTAAAGACAGAGGAAAGATTCAGAAAAGATTATATTGTCACACTTATGGCTGGATTTTCATTTAAAAATGCTATTAGTCAGTTTGCCTTCTAAAGACAGAATAAATCTTAAAGACCGGACACTAACTAGAAAGTTGCACATGTGAACAGGGCTCAAACCAACATAAAAATCGGCCTTAGGAAAACCAGTCCAATTTAGATATAAAGTACATCTTATTCTGTCTTCAACATTCACATTTACCAGATGTAGATATTTTAGAATTACTTCCTTCTGCTTTACCAAGAAATTCTATATTTTCTTAAACAATGTTTCCTCATTAGAGCTCAGCTTCAAGGAAGGATTCTTTTCCTTTCATTTTCCAACACCAACACTGTTTTCAAGCTGACCTGTCTTCCATCCACACTGACATTTACAAGCTGTGCTAGAAGTTGTCCTCCTCCGCTTTTCTAACTCTATTAGAGGCATAAGGAGCATATCACAGAGACAAGATTTCAAATGAACCACCTCCCCCTGAATGCCAAACCAGTGACTGTTTAAACAGTTAAAAAGCTTAGTCTCAGCACTGTTTGAAAATCTACACATCCTGTAACAGCAGCACATCCATTACATCTGGTTATAAACCTAAGCAAAATCTTTATACTCTTTTACAATAAGACTTTTAAAATAATTTTATACATCACCATGAGAAACATTTGCTAACACAGAAAGTACTACTTTAAAATATAAAAGTGAAAATAAAGGACATTATTTCAGATTGTATATGCAAAGATAGAGTTTTTGGTTGGCATCACAGAAACCATGCAAACAGAGAAGCTAACTGTAGTATTTTCCAAAACAACTCATTTTTGTACAGAAAAAATTGTTTATAATTCTTAAACCAAACCGGTTTTGCTCCAAAACTTTCTGTGGAACTCTATTTGAGCACTGCAAATGCATGACTGACTTTTTTGTTTTGTTTTTTTTGGACAGCTTAGGGTTTCAAAAGGAGCAAATTATTTCTGGTCTGAAATTGCTGCTCTGTTTAATTATCATTATCCTATAAATGATGTCAGGAACAATATCAGACTAGAACTAGCATTAATATACTAGGAGGGGATATAGGCAATTAAAACATGAAGGATTTTATTTCAACTGAAACATGTAGAGAAGAGAAAATAATAATTAAATATAATTAAATGTAATATATTAATCAGGAAGGATGCCTGCTTGTTCTACTGGCCAGTTCTATAGCAAGGCTAACACTGTAAAAACAAACAAACAAACAAAAACAACACAAAAATCAAAACACAAACCAGCAGGATAAACTTAAACTTTGCAAACTGTATTCTTCTTAGAAACACTTTCATTCTGCATTCTTTGAACACGGAATTGAAGCTTTCTTCTTCTACAAAATTAAATCAGTACTCCAGGACTAGTTTTCATAATACCTGATCAATCCCAGAAGCCATAAAGAAACAGCTTGTCAAGAACTATCATCAACACAGTAACTAGATGATTTTAAGTAGGACTGCCAAAACCTCAAAAAATAAAGATTCCAAAATTCTATATATTACAATTTTTGTTCAAAGGTGGTAGAGAGTCATAGTTAAAGTGGACATTTACAGAGTTAGCCAATGCACTCAGCAGTTCTGTTGAGCCACCAAGCTCTGACTACCCACAAATGCCTTGGCCCATCTCCTTTGTGCTTCAACAAGAGGAAGACAATTAAATTTTCGTGCGTTCCCGGTAAATCTGATACCTGACAAATACGTCATTACAACTGTTCCTCAAGGCATCAAGAGTTTGAAGAGAACCCAGTCCAAGAACTTTTCCTTCCTTCTTTATGACTCAGCTCACCATTTGATAAAGTCGAGACATCAATAACCCTCTGTCTCAAATGGTCTTGCCATATCCTGCTCTAGTGGACAGCAGGACATTCATTTGACTTTCAAGCTTCAGCAGAGAACTTCAGGGTTTGAGGCGAGGCAGGACAAGCCTGCAGCAACATTGCACCCCCTTCACTGAGCACTCAGAGCATTTCCCTCCTGCCAGCAGCACCTGGATCCTGAATGTTGTTCTGAAGCAGACGGAGATGCAAATGACAAATATCACTGGAAATGGAAAAATGTCTCCCTTTCAAAGAAGTTTCTGCATCTACATCTAGGTTATCAGAATAAGAAAGCATTGGTTTTGCTTAAGGTCCCTCCTCCACTTTCTCAGTCCTTGGATTGCATCTTTCCCCCACTTCTCCCAGAGCAGGGTCATTTCCCTTTCTTCTCAAACCTCACAAACTTAGAAGCATGAGAGTGCAGCAGAAACTGCAAGTTAACAGGGACTGAAACTGGGAAAAGAGAATAACACCTGTGTTTCTTAGAGGCTTGAGGAGGACAATAGGACTGCCTGACAATGTGAAGATCTGAGAAAGGAGAAGACTGCTAATATTGCTGTGAAATAGGTAAAGCAGGAAATTCTTTCACAAGTTTTCCACAAAAGACGTCTGAAAACTCCTTGCTTCCACCAGGAAAATGTCAAACTGTCTCAAAACACTACTGGGATTTCCCTTGCTGGGAAGCCTAGAATTTTCTCTTGACCAGTCTTTTTCATCTCTCAAATCACTGTCCACAGCAATTCTCATAAACTGAAATGCTACATGCACTAGAGAGGGGTGTCTGGGAGCTCTTCAGAACCTGAATCCAAGGATTACTTTCATCTCAACTACTGACTAGCAAGGAGTTAACCAGAAAAGTCAATGAACTTTCTTTAGCGCTTAGATATTTCTGATATGAAATTTTGTATAAGCTATAAACTGTGGCTGAGAGTTCAGTCTCCAAACTGATTTGTAATAATAAAAAAATAATAAAAAATAATACTTTTTGCTAATTCTGGAAACTCAGTTAGCCCTTACAAAAGACCCCGTTAAAGGAGCATAATGGTATTATATCGAGTTTCTAATAAGATACACTGAAAAGTTCAAAAATGCAAAGCAGCTTTACACAGAAAGCAAGAGACAAAGTTTTAAATATTTTCTCTGACTCTTGCCAAAAGTCCTGCTCTGATGTGATGGATGAGGTTTCTTGAGGCTAAGATGCCAGAGCCAATTAGCCATGTCAATCCACAAGAACGCCAGCTGCCAGGATCTAACTTTATTATAGTATTACTTAAAAGTGAAGACATCAGCAATGTTTAAGTTCACATAACTCCTAATTTTAAAACCTGCCTTTTTTAGATTTAGGGTGGGGGCAGTGACAATGACCTTAAGTTTCAACCTATTAAAATGCTCACGGAGTGCCACAATTACCCATAATTTAATTACGTAAAGCATTTTGTTAATCAAATTAGTCTACATTATTCTCTATTCAAAAGAAAGTAAGACATCGGCTTATTTTCCTCCTCATACAAATTCTGTGTGATGTTTATATTTAAAAGTAGCAATTTATTTCAATAGTGCGTGTTTCAGTTGCCAAACTGCCTATCCCACAGAACATGATATGTGTAAAGTATATAGCTTACCCATTTATGACATCTAATTCTGAATTCCAAAATAAAATTTTTTGGAAAGTGTCTTGAGTATTTGTCGACTAGAATAAAGCATGTCCAAGTCTTTGATTATTTGAAAACATCTGCATTTAATTTCTAAGTAAGGAGTTTGGAAATGTTGATCTTACAATACACTTCCCTGCACAGTTACCACAATAAACTCAGTGATTCCACAAAAGGTAAAATTTTTCTTCTGTTTAGGTGCCTATGAAATAAAGCTGAACATTATTGTTAAGCATTAAAAAGCTCCCATTTCTTTTGAATAATGTCTATATTCATCCAAACTATGCTCCTCTGTACTAACTTTATTAGCATATTAATTGAAATTCTGGCTTTTTGCTCCTACTACATTTACATTGTCTTTACCACCCCATTACACATTTGGAACATGGTATTAACAGCATCTCCTCTTGAGCTGCTCCGTACCCCAAGGACACAGAGAATGGACAATACCAGAAGTATAATAAGTTTAAGAACAGTTGCAAGTCTTCTGAGAAGGAAAATTGAGATTTTATTTTTTTTTCTAGATTCTTACCCAAAACTGGGTTTAGTTAGTTTTAATTATTTCTTATTTGGAATTTTTTAATTATCTCTGCAAACACATGCCTGTATATACCTACATATATACAAAGAGCAAACAAAAAGCATTAGTAAGAGCTTAAAATTACTAAAAGCTAGTTCAAACTAATACGTGATTAGCTTCCTTCTTTGAGATTTGCCCTTTAAAATCTAAAGTATCTTCTTCCTGTGTTTCGTAAACCAGATTACTGTCACAAAGTGCATCTGTGATGCCTGAACATGGGGCTGACTCTGCCTGGCTTTGAACCATGAGGCAGCATAAACATGAAGGCCACATTTGAAGAACAAATGCTGGATGAACTCCATCTGAGTATGCCCCTTATGAAATGAGAAAGAAGTGAGCTCTTCATTTTCTATCGTATTTTTCCACTAAGATCTTGGCAGTAATAAAGCAGAAGCTACAGAAGAGCCTCTCCTAAGTCCAGATGACAAAATAGAATAAAAAAAGCCATCCCATATCAAAAGGCAGGACTTACAAAGGAACATCACATGACCTGAGAGAAGACATCAACAATTCTTGACAAAATCATGGGTTACAATGTGGCGAAAACAGTCAAGAAAATGCTACTGTTACAAGCAGGGATTCGGGATTCTCCATTGCGCTTCAACCTTGAGATGTGTTATCACAGAATTGTAGCCCCAAAACACTAGTGAGTTGATATAAATGTGTGAATTGATACCAGAAAGACTTGCTTCACGCTAGTAGTAAAATTAAAAGCTTAGCTTGTGGCAGAATTACAAAATTATCAACAACAGCAAGTGACATCACCTGAGATACTTTTTCCATACAAAAGCAGAAATTCGGCCCTAAGTGAATACTTGAGATTTCTTTCCAGACAAGACTAAATTCTGTCCTTTTGCTCTTCCCTCACCCAAGCAGCAATGACTGGGTGCTAGATGCTTCACTAGGGAGATCAGGACACTGCTTAGAACACCGTCCCAAAATTGTGATTTGTCCTTCACGAGACAGGAAATGCTTTACAATGCCAAGTACCAGTTCAATGCTATTTCCAATGAGGAAAACCTTTCCCTGTGAGCTTTCAAACAGGATTTCTCTCCCTCTAAATTAATCCCAGACCCCACCAGGTGAGAAATAGAATATCACAGAATCACAGAATTGCTCAGGCTGCCAAAGACCCTTAAGATCATAAACTGACCACTAACCCAGCACTGTCAAATCCACCACTAAACCACGTCCCCAAGCATATTAAATCCCTCTAGGGATTGTGACTCCACCACATTCCTGTACTTGACAACCCTTTCTGTGAAGAAATTTGTCCTAATATTCAATGTAAACCAAGTATCAAAGTGCTCCTGCTGCTCCAACAATAACTTAAATTACCAAGAAAATACGACAACTTACTATTCTAACAAAAGTAGCCTGGTCCTTAAGGCTTCTTTGCCTGCAAGAAGGAACTAAACAACAGTTTTACTATAAGAAGCATACTATCAACTTAAAAGGTGACAACATAAGGAATCTGAAAAGGAAATCTGGACACCATTAGACTTTAAATATACATGTTTCCTGCCAGCTGCTGCTGTAACCAAAGCCACTGACAGCCCAGAAGAGGGGCACAGATAACAGTTGCAAAGCAAGGAAGCAATGGTGGCAGGAGGAGACCAAGCATCCTGGAAGACAAGTGTCTCAAGCATTTATTTATGCACTTTCAGTTATGGAGATTACTTCTGAAGTGTTAGAAAACTAGAAAAAAAACCAGCTATCCCTATCTTGGCTAATATGCTAAAAGAATAAACTCTCCTATCCTGGCAGTCCTTGTATAATGTTAATACTAAGAATTACACAAAAGCACACAACAAAATTTTAAATATCTAAAAAGAAAAGGGAGGAGTGGTCAAATCAATTCTGGAACCCAACACTTCAAAAAGCTTAAAAAATGTATTGGGTAAACATAAATCCTCCTGTTCTTCATTCTGGACTGCCTCCATCTTTTGACTAAAATGGAACTGTTCCAAATGGAGAAGAACAGGAGCCAGCTAGTCTTGTTTATAAAATTTCAGTTTAGTAAGTTTAAATAGAAAATATTTTTTTGTGCTACAATAAATAAACTGTGCAGCCAAATATAATGCTTTGCTGAAACAAATGGCATGTGCTAAATACCTATTATTTCACAGAATTTAAATGAAGTGACAACAATTTTCTAATTATTATTATTTTAAAGTATATTTCTGCATTAGTACACAAAAGTTTATAGTATATAACAGCACTGGGTGATATGTTCTCAGAGTTGCAAGCTACATTGATGACAAACATGATTTCATAGTCAAGCAGCACATTACTCAAAAAAACCCCCACAATAAAATAAAAACACCCTTCAACCTCCATTATTCATAGTATCCTCCCACATTTAATTGCAACTGGCACAAGGTATTTCTTGAAACATCTGTAACAACTCAGATACATAAGCAATTTTGTACAGAAAGCATTTGATAAGCTGGTGAGAAAAATCACTCAGGAATGCTCAGCGTCAGAGCATTTCTTGCATGCAAGTACCTTCCTTTACAGTATTACCAGTTCACCTTCAGCAAAATCTTAAAACTACAGGATCAGCAAAAGCACAGCTTAAAAGTTGCTTTCTGTTGTTGCTTTTTCTCTTGTCAGAGCAAATCTTACTCCTCTTTCTTTCATCCCTCCACATATCACTCCCACAAAGCATGAAACAATAACAACAAATTTAGTGTATATGAACAGTGATATCAGAGGGCCCTTGGCCTCAAACATTTGAACCACGTTCTATATTGTGCCATATTTCTGTCAAGTTTGGTATCTAGTTTGCTGTTTGTGTGTACCAGACTATCTGAAATTAGGCTAACAGCCTTGATTTACTTTTTTTTTAATATTGCACAGCACAAAGATTCAGTGATACTTTGAATCACTATTACTTCCATCCTGTAAAAAAACACACAAATATATGGAGTTAAAGCTGATTGAGGAGCACTGGATACTCATCCCTCCATTAGATACTTAAGGATTTCTTTTTAAGTCTGTTTCAGCATTTTTGCATGCTCCTAGACCTACTATTTCAAGCTTTAAGAGCACAACTCACATGCAGCCTTCACACTGACTAGTTGCAATAAACAACGATACAGCCAAAATTGACCCAGATTTAGTCTATTAATGCAATAGAAAAACAATTTAACTGTGAAACTGCCTGGACTACTTTAAAACTGCAAGAAACTGTGCTCAACTGGTTTACTTGTTCTCTATCATGTACAGAAGCAGAGCATCACCCACTGGAATGCCACTGATCAACTTGTTCAGAATTTGTTTACACAGTATCACTTCCTCTGTATACGAGGATCTGTGTGCAGTTTTCTATAAATGGCAGATGCACTGATAACCTAACAGCATAGCAATAAATAAGACACAGGATCTTCCTATTTGTACACAAACTTTGTCCAGATACAATTGCTGACAACAATTGCTCCAACTTACATATCCCGGACACCAAAAATACCCTCCCTCTCTCTCTGTCTCTCTTTCTGGGCTCTTCATAAATGTCTCTTCATATTAATTAATTAATTAATCTAATGCCTTCCTGGCAAACCCGTAATTTTCTTTATGATCTGCACTCTGCTTTAACTAGAACTAGACATTTTCTCATCTTTCTTCCACTTATTTTACCTTTAAGCAATCAATTTCTATTATGTCAGGACAGCTCCAGTCCCTTCATGTCTCTTGCCACAATAAACTCTCATTTCTCACCTACAGACTGTGGTTTTCTACTTCCTTTTCTTATCTTCCTTTTCTTATTTTTCAAATGTATAGCTTTCCACTCAGTAATGTTCTCTGTAGTGGAAACAGATCCCTACACTTCTTCCTCCCATCACACTAGAGAATGAGTCTTCAACAGTATCACTCTGCCTTTTTCATCCAGTTGCTTCATCTTTTGCTTAAGCTTTATGTTGTTTAATCTGTGATCCTCAAGAGCATCTTATTGATATCAACATTTACAATTTTATAAGTAGCCCATCATACATCAGAAGTCATAGTACAGAACGACTAAAGCCTTTGATGTACTGATGCAGTTTAAATTTCAAACAGCATGGAGCTCAGCGCATGCTTGGGTAACTGCCTCTCTGGTGTAGTATTTCAGTGATAACATATCAATTTTCCTAATTTTTGGTTTTTCAAAAAAGCTTTATATCAATTCAGTACTAGTTCAGATAAGTCTCTTCCTATCTTGTGTATAGAAGGCAGCCTTTGGTTTGTTTTCAAAAAAAGCCAAAAACAAACAAAAACCCCTTGCCAAAGACATAATTTCTTCAATGTAAAAGCAAGAACTCAACTGCTGAGCTATTCATAATGAAGTATGCCTTAACTGTTTTGAAACATAAGACCTATAGGTCTTCTTCATGGACAGTCATTAATATCATCTACTTGTCCAGATAAAAATAACTGAGATTACATTTCACTTTCCACCTTTTGTTGGAATCTTGGGGTTCCTTTTGATCTCAAATTATCCATGAAGGATCATCTTATATGTTCACCACCAATGCATCTCTTGTGATTCTAGAAATTTCTTGGCCTACACACATGCAATCCAAAATAGAACTTGAAAGCTCTGTGCTTCTGTGTGGTCCACAGCACTGACTAACACTACTCTGTTATGGGCTGTTACAAAAACTTCAGGTCTCAAATACACATATTCAACAACGTTAGGGTTCAGGCATACTAATTTACTTCTAAAAATTTCCAGTGACTTCCAGTCAGAAGCTCTGCAGTTGATTTTAGACTCTGCATATCAAAATTAAAACTACAGATGCTTCGTTCCTATGCTTATTTGTAGTTCTTATCTTTAAAGGGAAAAAAAAAAATAAAGAAAAAATCCAGGCCCTAATGTGCATTCTTGTATAGCTTCAATTTAGCAGCAAGCTAGTCTGAAAAAGCATTTTTATTCCATTTTTTCATACAGCACATATAGTCTCAAGAGCTTATTTTTGATCTTTCATTTTACTGCGTAAGCAGCAAGGAAATGCAACTCTGGGGTTCAGGTTCACATAAATCTATAATCACTGACTTATTTAAAATGAGTCAGGACATTTATTCATGTTTCCATTAGCAAGTTTCTAGTAACTCCAGATTAAAAAACAATAAAAATGTCACCTTCAGAACAACGGTCCTTATACCCACTGCTTTTTATGCTCTACTGCATTTCACTCACTGAAATGAGAAACAGGAGCCATGCATAAAGACTTTAACACACCTTTCCTCTTTTGACTAAGTAAATTTATCTCTGAGAACAAACTGTCACCTACTGCCAACAGGACTATAGAAATATAATTTTTTGATTTAAAAGTCCAAATCTGGCTATAAAAAAAATCAGTGCAGCAACATTCACAATAACTGCTTATCATAACCAACACTAATTACAGTTACCTCCTGCCTGTCTAACTGGGCAAAGGCACACAAAAAGAATCACGCATAAAGCCTTAATTATTATTGCTAAGGCTGCAAAGCATAATTTAGAAAAATATGAAACAAAGCAAAGGAATACATATAGTTCCATGACCATCTTAACAGGTCCTGACAGGAGTTTTATAGCATGCAAGAAATGCATTCTAATTCCATAATCTAGTCACCATCACTAAAGATTAAAATGTGCCACCTTTCAGAATGGGTCATTCTGCAGTCTAAAGATCACAGAAATAAATATCTTAAAGGCTTAGCAAATTCTAAACAAAAGAGCAACACAAACAGGGAAACATTTTCGGTGATCACACAGCTTGCTAACAAGCTAATTATGACATGATCACAGGCAGTTTACAGAGCAAACCCTGGCAGCCCTGGGTTCACCAAGGATCTGTGTCTAAAATAAATGACTGCTGAAGAAAATATCCACTGCATTGAATGGCATCCACAAAACATAACTGCATCACATGACTTTTCTCTTCTAGCACTGTCCAACACCACGTGAACTGTGAGGCATTGTAGCCTAAGAGCCATGAACACAATCACAGCTTTCTCAGAACTGGATACTCAGAGGTGCTGCTATTTAGGCTCACCTTCCCTTGAAAAGTCCATTTCAAAGGAGTGACAGCATGTCCAACTAAATATCACTGTCCTTGTAACCTGTGTTTCCTGAACGAGGAGTTTCCACACACTTCATTTTCTGAATTCAAGGAAAACTTCCAAAGTTAAGATTTCCTTGCAGGAATCAAACCCTGTTTCCATGCGTTACTGGGAGTCTGAATAGCTAATTAAGTTTCAAGATGAGGATTTGTCAATTTTCGAATTAGGTTAAAAAAATTTGTAAAGAAAAGGAATCCTAAAAGATAGGGTATGAGTCAAAGAAGCCAAGCAGCTATGAAAGTTAAAATGGTAGTTGACAATAATGAAGTTAAAGGCAAAAATTAATTTCTTCTCTTCTGAAGTCTGTAAGTTCCCCTCCTGAGTCTGTCTGTAACAACAGTCTACAAATGCAAAATAACCCAAGAAATAACCCCAGAATTCAAGAGAGGACTATGCAATGGGTTTGGTAAATGCATAAAAGAGACTTTACAGGATATTTACCTGCTAACGCACGTATGACATCACCTCCTTCCAAAAGTTCTGCCTACAAAAAATATTCAGAACTACAAGTCATCAGCGATGACTTTACACAGACAGAAGAGAAGGCATCAATTTTATCACCCTGTACTACGATACACTGCGTTTGTCTTAGCACTTCCAGTTATCAGTCTTTTCATCACCATCAGAGCTCTACTCTTGCACGACTCTACTGAGGCCCCAGCAAACTGTTCCAGTACTCTGAACACAACTTTGTTTTCCTTTTTGTAGTTTCTGTGACTCTCCATGCAATTCAAACTATACAAGAACTTTACATAATTCCTTTGGCAAAATAAAATCTTTCCTAAAGGAGTATGAACAAGTAACAAGTATTTTATATTTAGAGTAAGCTAATGCACAAAGCATCATTTAAAGCAATGTTATTTATTTGAATGAGATTAGAAGAAACATGACACAACATTTAAATTGATACAACCATGTGGTAAAAATGTCTTCATGCCCAACAGCTGATACCAGTTTAAAAAACAATTAATTACAAAACTAAACCCCATGATGTTGGATTTCTCATCTACAAAATAATGACCAGATGCCATACAGAGATACAGATGCCATACCAGAGAGATACAAAATTACCCATCTTCCTGGGGCCACAAGAGAAGAAATATTGAGCATAATACAATGAACCATAATTTCAACCTCTGGTTTGAAGCTACTTCTTAAAGATCTACAGTCACAGTTTGCTCTTAAGTTATCCTATAATGCATAATTCTCAAAGAAAAATCCTGTAATGATTGAAACAGCCAATGAATCTCATATTTTCAATGGATCTTAGGTGTTTTCGTTCTTGAAATAAAGGACTACTTACTTGGTTGGCCATGTAAATTGTGAGGAGGCCTCTCCTATAAACAGAAAAAATAAAATTAGTGAAAGAATCAAACAATTTTGCAGACTGAAGAAAAGCACGGTAAACATTAAGAATATTTTATTAAAGAAGAGACTTTTAAAAAACAGATTATTGATGGAGGACAAATCATTACCACTCTGTAGAAAAATAAGAACAAAACTAAAAACAGAATCTTGATAGCACAGTACCCAAAGCAGTGAGGAATTACAGGAACCAAGTTATATATAGCAACTTGCTACTGCACATGAGTCTTGAAGCTGTCACGAGGGGAAAGGCACCTTGAATTACACAGCACTTATCACAGAATAAAAGCCTACACACGAGCTGGTAATGTAGGCATACAAACAATGACATAAGCCTAAGTTAAATTGTGGATTTACAGAAAAATGCTTGCATGTGAGCTTCTGTTTTGTGACGACTGCTACGTAACTTGAGGTACCTTAGCCCTTCTGCTTACCATATCATGAAAAGTTTTCTACTGAAACCGATGATGCAGAAATCTTGGCTTCAGCCAGTCAAGAGTCACAGTACAAGAGTGCCCTGGAACCACGTTGTGTTCTAACTTTTATCTTATTTTTTTTACCCCTTCTATTTTTGGATCTGTCCCTGTGTCTCAGCCTATAGCTCACACTGCTCTTTAGGAAAAGTATAAACAGGCTCATGCTCTCACACTTTCGTTAATTCTATTGCAGCACAAGTCCAAAACAACTCGACCATGCAGATGTGTGCTGCTCCAGTAATAGGCTGCACTAGATCTCACTACAGGATCCAAATGAAATAAAGTTATTTTTTGTACATCAGTGGCAAGCCACCATCGGCTTTGAGAAAGTGGAAAACATTACCACTGCAGAACTGCTTTGCCCTCATTCTTCCTTTTTTGCAAAGATTTGTTTAGAGACAATGGCCAAGGGTTGAAACACTTAGTTTCAGTATTTCTTACTAGACTGGTGTTCTTACCTTTTTCAGTTTACCATCAGCCTTGTAGTATTCCGGATTTTTCTTACTGTCCCCACTGGTCTTACACAAAAAAGCTGAAGATCTGTGTGAAGGCACCACACATTCAACCATTGGAGTTTCTCAATAAAGACCTGAACACGTTTGTCTTAATGCCAGACAGGATTTTTTTTATATTTCTTCAGAAGCTAATACATAACAGTGAGTCTAATCTGGACTTGTATGTTCTGGTTTCCCATGATATTTTAAGCTTTTCAGCATTCACAGAGTGCTTAAGAGAGCAGTATGTTAACAGAACATACCTTGTTATCGATTCAGTTGAAGAAGTGAACAAAACAAAAGCACAGATAGCAAGTAACAGAGAAATTTCTACCACACAGCTGCCAAGCTTGATCCATCTGGAAAGAACTTTATTTGGTATTTTCTAACTGCCATGTTTATGCGTCCATAACTGCCAAATTATGCATCCAGATCAAGGTTTTTCACAGCAGATATCAAAAGCTTTAGTGCTTCCGTATCATGCTGAATTTGTGGGAAGCAATGATGCAGCATCCTGACTACCACAAGTTGCTCTCTACTCACAGGAAAGGTTCAAATTTTGCTTAAGTTCAAAACTTAAACCAGCAAAATCAGTTTGAATTTTGTTGGTTTGTATTTTTAAAGCAGAATTATGAATCTGCTCTCTGTACACCTTCCCCACCTACCACCACTCTGTACCAGATACTAGAAACAAGACTCGACCATAGAAACAAAAAATAACTGAATCTAAAGATTTGGTGAGGATGAGACACACAAGAAACAAGAAGATGACAGGAAACAGGGTCTGTGAACACTTAAGCAAAACAATTCCTAAAACTTGCAATTAAGCAACAAAATACTGTATAACAATTCTGATCAGGAAGGAGTGAAAATTCACTTCATGTAATAAATAAATTTAACTCTCATGTTGGTCTGCAAACCACCACCATTTTTCAATGATTACCTTAAGTGATGAAATAATATCGGTGCCCTGACCCTCATGATTACCACACTGGCAGTCAATACAATAGTGTGAAATGTAAATTTTATTTTATTTGTTCTCAGGAAAAATACTGGGTATTTCATGTTTCTTGGATTTTTTGGGGTTTTTTTTACCCCTGTAATATCATTAAAAATTTAAGATAAATATTCAAACAATCACCTGTTTGGAAATACAGAAATAAATTTACCTGTGAGAGAGAACCTGGTAACTCAATACACTGAGTATTCTGGAAAACATCAGAATTTCAGTAACATCCTGCAGTAACACACCTGCAAGAAGCCTCCACCAGTGATAGATGCAGCTTTCAGAGTATAGTCTGTGTATTCGCACTTGTGTTATATATAATGTGCACAAAACAGGATGATCATTGTACATGCACATCAGTTACCTACTGCATACTCTCCTGCAGTCTCTGTCATGCAGGCAGGGTCTTTTAGCCTCCCACAGAAATGTATTTAATTTTCTTATTTTTAAACACTAACAAGCTAAGAATTTGATCTAAATGAGTTTTAGTTTCTATTGTAGTCTCTTAGGACTAAGTGTAAAATACCAACCACAAAGACAAAGAAAGGAAAAGGGGCTAGAGAAGAGGAAGGAAAGAAATCAGAAGCTGCAGTGCAGCTGCAGCAAAACCAATGTGAGAAGTCAGCGGCTAGGAGGAGGAAAATGTGCAGACAATAAATTTGCGCAAAGAAGTAACTTCCGGAACCAAAAATACAGCAAAGTTGCTAGATGACATCATCTCAAAGTGCCTGCAACAAGCTCGTCGCTGAGGCCCTGCCTGACTCCAAACAGAAAGAGGTTTTTTCCTCCAAATTAATTCTGTTGCTGTTTTAAAAATAAATAGCCCCATGTTTCCCGGGAAAGGGGGAAAAAAAGGGGGGGACAAGGGGGAGGCAGGGGGCAGTCTTCCTGGCCCTGTGCAAATGTGATCCAACAAGCCTAACCCAAGCCTGAGCTCCATGGTTAAAAAGCAGGTGGAAGTTCAGAAAATGCGTGTGCACTATTTTGTAGCAATTACAGCTGACAGAAAACAGGACAGAAAGATGGAGGTAGGCCAAGCAAAAGGGTCACTAGTACAACCCAAGCACTGTATTAAAACTGCAGCTGGTAAATAAGAGGAGAGCATAATTGGGAAATGGCATTAGAAGGCCAGGAAATGATTAAACAATAAAAATAATTAGTTCGCCATGTTTAACCACATGCTTTGGGGAGGTTTAAAGATACTAATAAACAGCTTACATTTCATCCCCAAGGTCCGTGGATCAGTGCTGAATGTGAACTTTGGGAACACCAACATTAGCAGGTGGCTACACCAATGATGGTCTGGCAAGGTCACTATGGGGAAGCTCAAGCAGAGACACACAAATCCTTACTGTCCACCCCTCCTCTGTGATTTCTGTCTTATGCCATTTTCCTCCAGAGGCCTCCTTCATGAAGATTTCCCTCATGGCTTCCCACTGTCTCCCAGTCACCTCTTCAACTGACAGTATCTCCCATATCCAGCTCTGTTTCTAATGACACCTGTGATACTTAACTCAGGAAGGAAAAACATGAGCTAGTGGTAACCCAAAATTCATTAACAGCAGACCAAGGTCCATCCTGACAGTTTCCTGCATTAAATTAAAGAATCAAAGAAAAGCCTTTCTGAAAAAGTCTTAATTAAGACTGGTCTCCTATACCTGATATGGAAGATTGCATGGAAGCAATCATGTTTTAATTGTCCTTTAATTCAAGTATCGAAGAGCAATAGTGTTTAGTATACTTTTCACTTTTTTTCTCCTGCAAGTCACACTTTAACATGAATTTTCTTACATGCCTGTTAGAGAACTGAGCTGGCAATGTCTCAGAGTTTAGTTATTCAGCACAGGTCACATTATCTATGGCTGAATAATTCCAATTTTGCCAACTCCGCTTGTAAAGTTTAAATTACAACAGACCACAGGCTTTCAGAAGATATTCTCTTGCTCAAAGAAAAGTTTCACTTGATAAAATTTGCTTTTCAGACAACTTGGTAATGTTCAGACCAAATTCTAACAGCAATAGCTCTTAAACTATGGCCTATAAACCTCAGCAGAGAACCACATATTTTTGTTATTGCACTGCCCAGAGGAAAGAGTTTAAAATAACCACTAAAAACCCCAAAAAGCTACAGGATAAAAATAACAAGGAAAACCAGCAGTGTACTGGGCCGTATTACCCGAAGTGTAGGTAGGAGGTGAAGGGAAATGATTAATCCCATTTACTTGGCACTCGCTACACCACAGAGTCCTATGCCTGTTCGTGGCCCCCGATACAAAACAGGCATCGATCAGCTGGCAGGGAGGACAAGGAGCACAGCTGGGGAGATTCTGACCTGCCTCAAGGAAGCAGCATTTTCTCCATCAAGACAGGTCAGCATTGGAACAGGGACTCAGGGGCTGTTGGACCTCTGTTCTCAGAAGTTTGCAAGGCTGACCAGACAAACCCCTAAGTAAGCTGGTCTGAACTCAGTGCCGGCCCTGCTCCAAGCAGGAAGCTGCACTAGCTGAGTTCCCCAGCCTTATCTGAACAATTCTATTACTTTACAGAAAAAAAGGTGGAAAGCAACTTCAAAATATCATATATAATTTTTTTTCCACAGATTATAAATTTAGAAGGGATTACAGTAATAATCTGTCTTTCTAATAAAAAATATAAACTTTAATGAATTAGTCACTAATTAAAAAAACCCTAACCAAACACACAAAAAACCCCACAATTTGTCTTCTAAATATTTCTAGTCCCCACAATAACTAATATATTACTCTAAGGACACTTATCTTGACAATTTGCATCCTGCTTTCCACAAGAATCTGTCTGGTCTCTGAAAAGGGTTACATCTTTACCTTTCCTGTAACACTAAAGACTCCAAGTCACCCACACGTCATTTCTTAAACAAAAACTGACCTCCTTCAGTTTTTCCACAGTATTCCCTAAGATTTTAATCACACTTAGAGCTCTTTACTGAAAATGTCTTGGTTTTTCAGAACTCATCTTCAGGACTTAAAGTGAAAATATAGAAAATAAAAAACAGATTAAAGTTTCCCTATTCCTTGTTTAACCAGTATTTTGAAGTCAAGGAAATCACTAAGTGCCACCTTCAGACTTTGAAAGCATTTGCCTGTTAAGCAAGATATTTATATTTTAACGTAAGTGCCATAAACTCTGGAAAACTTATTTGATTGAGGCCAAAGTTCAATTTCCCTTACATGTGAGTAAAACATCCCATTCATGCCAATAGAAGCAACCGTCCAAATCTGCATGCCAACGCATTGTTTGTGGAACACTTTGCTGAAGAATGTTTTCTTGCCTAGCTTGTCGTGCTATAAAATTCAAAGAATAACTTCAGATTCACAAGCAGCATAAGTTTTTTCTTCATATAATAGCAAATCATAAAAAATACCAATTTTTAAATACAACCTAGATTGCTTTTTTCTACAAAACTCATTGCCAGTTCTCTCTCTCCTTATTTATGTTTTTTCTTCAATGTATTTATGGTTTTCCTTACATACAAAGTTGTTGCTAAGCTAAAAAGCAACAGCACAAACAACACACAAAAAAACCCAACCAACCTTGCCTGAAGGTGGGATGAATCCTTGGAACATGCTTATGGCAATCTTACCATAAATTAATTAGTGCAACCACAGCAGCCCTCAAAGAAAACTTCCAGAGCGCAAACACCTCTTTCTCTAACAGCACAGAAGAGACGTAAGACCTGTCATTTTTAAGCTATTTCTTCCTCAATATTCATTCCAACTTTTCAATATTTCTTTCATATGTTTTGCCTTGCCCTGTCCATCTTATATGTCTAATAACAGCACTCCAGCTCCTACAATTGTCTCATCAAGGACGTTTTTGGTGATACAAAGTCTAAAAAGTTTTTTTCTCTATTGCTTTCTTTCATTAAACAGCAAACCTTTCTGAGCAAACATTCTGAAATCTAAACATTCACTGAAATTAATTAAACATATCTGAACTACTACAATTGTGCTTTTTTACCAGTACTGTGCTTTTCTATGATCACTTTTTTTTTTGTCTTGCTCAAAACTAAAGGGAAATAAGTTAGCAAGTCAGAAATAACAGGAAATAACCTCAGCAAGATGGATACCACTGTGTACAAAATTCACATAAACTGACTGAAGAGGCACCTCCTTCAGTAAGAATAGTCCTTGGTGTGGGCCCATGAACTCATCCTGCAGTGGGAGGTACACACTGGGCAGGGACACACAGATCTCATTCCCTGCAACATTCCCTCCTGTAACCCAGTGCTCAGCAGCAGCCAGAAGCAGAGATGGGTAGAAGAAGCTTGAGGATGCATAAAGGAGCATGTTAAAGATTTTTATGCATGCAATTAGGAGAACATGTTCTCTGATATTAAAAAGTTATGTTTCTCCACATATGTAACAAATAGCTGAGGGGCAAACATCCACAAAATAAAAAAATCCAACTCACTGCTAAGACACGAGTAGTTTTAGCTTGACTATAAAGCTAACTTTATCCTTAGCCCAAAACTATGTTCCTACAATTTGCTTTTCCAGAAATTCTTGGTGTTGTCAAACCAATAAGACTGACCAGAGAATAAACAGGTACTAGGATGAAACAAGTCAAACTTACCTTTCCTTGTGATTTATACAAGAAAATCTGAATTATGCACGAGTTCTATAAAAACGATTTTTTCAAAATTCATTATGCTAGTTTCCTACAAAAACAAGTTTGAATTTTATATGAATGCCACTGTTCATTGAATCTGCTGAACATTTTGACAGTTTTCTCTGTATTTTAACCTATAATCTTTTTTTGGATTCTTTACAAAGCTAAGAAATCATAAATAAAACTACTTTCATAGGAATCAGTGCATTCAGAGGTATATATATGGAGTGGCATGTTAAAAAAAGGAAAAGAGCACATAACATGCTGTTCTGACTTGTTACATCAAAATAACAATTTTAATAGTAAATATTTTCATATATTAGTCTCTTTCTTACAGGTAAAAACATATACTATACATATTTATTTTAGTAAACAGCAAAACTAGAGAACATCTGTCCTTTTCAAAATAATAAAAAAAAAGAGTTAATTAAAAGTTAATTCTGGCTTTAATTTCTGAACATAAACTGAGAAGCTAACATGCTAACATAATAGTTTGTAATGGCTCCCCAGACAGGACTCATGGTCTGCAAAAACAGGAAGAATTCCTCCCCTCAGCTTCAACCCCTCCCCACTGTAAAACATACCATTTTATAGCCTGCAGAATTAAATCAAACACACAAGTCACAGGATTCTCCTAAAAGGAAAGAGGTTAAAATGAAGAGGTAAGAAGCAGGTTTTTTACAGCAGCTTGACACCACAAGCGAAGCAACTCTAGATCTGGAGTTGTGATTGCACCCCTGTAATAACACAAGCACTACAGATTATGTTTAGGGTATCGTTAATCTCTCACACCCACCAATTTCCTACTGACAGCTGGAGGTCAGCAGCGAAGTCCTGGTGCAAAAGTTCACTTAAAATCAGCAGGAACAGATAAGCTTTCAAAATAATGCCGAAAATTACGAAAACAGACCTAAGCAGTAAGTTTTCAAAAAAGAACATGATAACTTTTTGAGTTTAGTAAATACCAGTAGCAAGTCTTTCACACAAAGATAAGGTTCAGGCACGGAACTTCATTTCAAAAATATACAGTTTAAGGACTCATGAGCCACTATGTTTTTTAAGGAATTTTGGGTTGTTTAAAGTAGGAAATGGACACTTTACAGGTTGGGGAAGTTGAAATTGCTCAAAACTGCATATCAGTAATTCCTGCTTGGAGTATATTAGATGTTAAGCAAAATGGTTTCATGCAAATACTCAGAATTTGTTTTTCTTAAAAGGAAATAAAATAAACTCAACATGTTCCATGATTTGAACACATGCCAAAGAAAGGGTATGAGAAAACTGGAAAGGGAGAGAAGCCAAAAAGAAAATATATCTAGAGTAATACATTCCAGTTAAATTAGTACCAATAATTCTTACAGAGTCTTCAGCTAGTGCAACCCAAGATAACATCTATAGCTTAATTTTTTTAAAACTGCTTTATACTCTATTTTATACAGATTTTCTTACAACATTCCCTCCCTCTTCCTCCTCTCCCAGTTTCTCTAGGGTATCTACAAAGACAAAACAAAGGCTGACCTACAGAGGGGAAAAAACCTCTTAATTAAAATGTGATTTAACCTCAGAAGATTCCATGAAAAGATACAAAGATTCCAAAAAGCTTATTAGATTCATGAAAGGACAGACTAGGAGATAACAGAAGAATAACAAATTAATCAAACCTCAGGAAAAGAAATGAAGAATTTCCAGGGATTTTTTAAATTATTCACATTCTTAGTACATATTTCTTTGGACTGTTGATAGTAACACAGAATTGTTTTTATCATCTCAGTCAATCACAAAGAAAACAGTTCTTTCTGGGCACCTTCTCAGTCAGGATACAACATGTGCTGCTTGGCCACTCTGTCTGGACGGTAGGAGCACAGGGCACAAAAGCAAATACTCTCTTTTTGAGCAAAACTGTTTTGGGGATCCTCAGCAGCAGTGTTTCTACGTATTTTGTTGGCAATTGCTAGCGCTTCATAGCAAAAAGAGGACATTATGGACAGAACTGTTAATAAAAATTAGAAGATGAGCAAAACAGGGCATGGAAAAATTTCAGAGTGGCAGATACCGGCAATATTCACTGGCCTTGCCTTAGACATACACTCAGTGTATTTTGAGAGTGAGGACAGGAAGGAGAAAAACATCCTTATGTAAGATTACTACTCCAGTTGACAGCTTGGGGCTGTCCCAATACCAGTGGAAATTCACCCATTTTCTGACCTGTTCTCCTCTGTCTCTACCCCTCCAGCCCGTCTCAGGCTGAACCATTCAGCCACATCCTGCCTGCAATACCCCAAACCCAGCTCACAGCAGCTCAGCAAGAAGTAGCTCCACAGGCTTCCCAAGAAGACTCTTGGAAGTGCTGCCTTTCCCTCCCCATATTCTGTGCCCAGTTTGAGACAGCTCATCCTACAAGTTTTTTGATAAGCTACTCAAATCATCAGCTTTTTCATCTATTTCAAGACTTCAGCAGCCCGATACTCTTTTTCTACTCTGTCACACTAGTAGCTATTGTTTTGTTTGCATGTTTAGAGCTAATTTCTCTGTAGGCTCATAATGTTGTAGTGACTACATGTGCGATTGGATTACACTATTTACAAGGTACCTGAAGCAATATGCAAAAAAAAAAACCCTAACGTGACAAATCAATCCAAATCAAACAGAGAACTACTGCAGCTTTTCACACGGCGTGACTAACTGCTAAATGGCCTCGTATTCAGAAACAGCTGACCAGCACTTCCAAGACAAGCAGAGTATGGAGTTAGACTTATCAACATTTGCTTTTCTTCCTCCCCTTTAGACTCCCAATGACAGCCTATTAAGTTATATTAAAAGCAGGCTTTAAATCCAGTTAGGAACTATGAATTAATCATGGAGAAGACAGATGAATGCTATTAAGAGTATGCCTATATCCATAATGGCCTGAAACACAGAGTCCCAAGGAACAGCAGCATCAGAAGGCAATGTGAACCTTCTCTAGGAAGGCAGGCAAGTCATATTAAATGTTTGACTGAGAGTCATTTCCACACATCCCTACTGACTGAGGAGCCATTTTCAGGCATGACATCAGTTTTGGATGATGAACTGTGCCAGATACTACAGAGAGACGTTAACAAGACATTTCACCCACCAAAGACAGAAATAAGCTAGTGCCAAGTCCTGTTTGAACCTATTATTTTCTGACTTTAACCTCAAACATCCAAGTTGCCAGCAATTGATATTAGAACGCTTTTCCTAGTTCCTCAGTCCATTGCTCACAAGGAATGAATAACAGGCACTGGGGAGATTAAAAGGAAAAACATATCACTGAGGCAGCAAGATGGAGCCCATACAAATTCCTTCACGCAGACAAAATTATGCTGTGCTACCAGACAGTCCATATTGCTTCAGTCTTTCACCAAAGCTGGCGCAGTCTAGATTGTGATGACAGCTACTGGCCCAAATTCCTGAGACCTGTTTTATGCTTGATTTTAATGCTGTGGACACTGTTTTTCCTGCTTCTCAGACTGACCAGCTTTAGGAGGTTTTAATGGCATACCCTTACTTTATCAAAAAAGTTTCAATCTGGAGTGCAGGTCATCAGATTACAAGAAACACTACGCACACAGAGTGTTTTACTTCCTTACCATTTTTTGTCCCAGGACACAGAGGGGAGAGGGCAGGAAAGGGAAGCAAGATGTTTGACCTAAGTACACTGCAGTAATCTTTACCACAGAAAAGCTTTGCATGATTAAATATAGCAAATAATTACCATTCTAATATTCTACCTTCGCACTTTTCCTGCTGCAAGAGCTAACAACAACATTAGTTCCTTGGGAGCAGTGGGGCTACAGAACAGAGTAATTTCATTTATGGAGAGTTTATAGGTGTGGCTCCCATGGAAACAAATATTTAAGCTGCTCTCATCTGTACTAACTAGAAACAATATCCTACAAGCAGACAAGAGGAACACAGCACAGAAAAGTTTCCTCCAAGACATCCAGCCACTGCAGCAGAGGCATGCTAGGCATGGATGTTATCTCGCCAGGTAAATGTCAACACTATAGCCAGCTCACCTAAGCAGCATCTGAAGTTTATTCTGTACTAGCAAAGTATTTATTACTCCCCCTCTGGGAGCCACAGGTTACACGCAAGCATTCAGACACAGAAGATTTATTAAGTGTTTTTTTAAGCCAAGGAAGTCCAAATGAGCGTGTCCTGGATGGTAGTGCCAACCACACAGAACAGAGTAATTAACCCATTGCTTGTGCCACTTGACTCCAAGTCAGACTCACAGAATAGTCCAATGTTCAACAGTTTGAATTTTAACATTTTATCTGCCAGTGTTTCAACACGACTGTAAGTTTTACGGGGAGTTTAGGTGGGGTTTTAATGGGTTAAGGATGAAAAACAGAATACAAAATTATACTAATATGAAGATGACTAAATCACTTTCACTTACATATTCAGCCTATAAAGTGAGCATTTCAGAAACAGATTTGCCAAAAGTGGTCCTTAAAATAATATAAAAAAATTAAAATTTAATCACGTCTCAATTACTCATGGAGCAGCACAGGGAGAGAGGAAGATATCTGCACAGTCACCTGGGATCCATCAGACTTTGTTGCTTGACCTTAGCACTGCCCTTTGTCCATCCTGGCTGGCCCCATGTATACTGACAGAGTAGTCCAGAGCTTAATGGGTGCTGCCAAGATGTCTTTATATTATTATGCATGGAGTAAACACATGGCTGGTGCTCTGCCTAGCTGGTAATTCCTTCTGAAACTCAGGGATCTGGACAGCACTAAGCAAATTCAACCAAATAGTCCTGCATGATCCGGCTCAGCCCTGACTCTAACAGAAAATCAACCCAGTCTCTACAGACCCACCCAGATGCTGCAACACATTCTCCAGTACCTCCAGAATCACAGGTATATATTTCACACGGGATCTTCCAGTATTCTTACTCTGTCTGTCTGCGTTATCCCAGAAAATGGATTGTCAAGTATAAATCAAATTCCTGTTCTCCTGCTCTTCATTTTGTGCAAGACTTCCAGGACCACACAACCAAGATGAACCGATTTTTTCCAACATTCAAATGCTTCAGTCTGAAAATTTCTTAAACTTGGTTGCTGAATACTTCTGAAGACACAGTAGAGTTTTCCAGAATCCTAAGTAGTTTATAAGCTGGACTGATTTACTACAAATGTACAGAACTGTAATCACCAACTGACAAGAAACTTTCTTGCTCTGTTCACAACTACAGAATTCATCTTACTAAACTTTTGCCATCTCAAGTGGATGAAATCTAGCTTAAGACAGTTATCTAGACTGTGAAAAATAGCATGGTGAATCACTCAACTGATTGGAAAGAGAGATGACTGGTATAAAACAGAAACACACATTTCAGATAGTTAGGAAAATCCAAGTGTTAACTGTAACCTCTTCTTTTAAAAACACATCTAGAAGTATTATACCTACATCTTATGTGCATACACAATCACAAAGAGTAAAAGGGTAGGGATCTAGGATAGACTGTAGGAATAAGTAAGAGCACTGTATGGGAGAGGTCTTTCTCATATAATAAAATGGTTTTCACGGTTCATTTAAATGTAGCAAATTTAACTCTTCAGGTACTTTTACAAATAGAGTAGATTTTATGCCAGTAACACAGCACCTTTTTATGACCCACAGACGACATCCTTCTCCTTTACATAGGAGAACTTCATAATATGGCTACAATTTAAATTACAGTCTTCCCTTCATCCACTAGGTGGGTGACCTTGTCACAACAGGATATCAAATAAGTTATATCAAATAAGTTTCCTTTGGGAACCCACGTTAACTGTGCCTGATGATCATGTTGTTCCTTTAAACGTCTTTCAATAGTACCCAGTATAATCCTCTTATTTTTTCCAGGAACTGCAGTTAGACCAACAGGTCTATAGCTGCCTGGGTCTTCCCTCAGACCCCTCTTGTACACTGGAATAACATGGAGAGGGGTCCTGTCATAGCACCCAATAGCTCCCTTAAAACTCTGGTGTGAATCCCATCAGGCCCACGGACTTGTGAACATTCAGCTGATACAGCTTCTTCCTTACAATTTAAGTGTCTGCAAATGGAAGGTCACTGTACTGACACTTATGGTCCTCTAAATCGAAGGTCTATCAGTGTTACTAAAGATGGAAGCAAAAGCAGCATTGAAAGCCTCTTCCCTACAGAGAAAATCAATCCTTCTAGTGTAAAATACCAGGCTATTGTGGGTTTTTCCATGAAAAACACTCCCAAAAGCTGCCCATCCTGAGCTGTCATTCACAATTTTGCCACCATCACAGCATCCTCCAGATTTGACTCCTGTACTCCAAGCCAACCTTGAATTATCAGTTTTCCCTTCTAATGATACTTGTTAAGACAATCTGTTTTTTTAGGTGTCCCTGTCCATGGTAGGGGATTGGAACTAGATGATCTTTAATGCCCCTTCCAACCCAAACCATCTTATAATATGATTCTAAAACTACAGCCCAGTATCAGCCCTCAGACTATGCAGTAAAACATGTTCAAATGTTTGTCCTAGTTACAGAGGCTGGGACCAATTTATATATAACCAAAGCTGTGTATTCTACACCATGTCATTTTTGATGGACTGTTAATAAGGGGTCATTTGCAGCAGCTGCCCAGGGCACACCTGACACCTTTGGCTACAAGCTGGGCGTTAAAGAACCCTGTGAGGCAGAGGAGTGGATTTTTTTGTCTTCACACCAGTGACTCAGCTGTGCTAACTCCCCTCCGGGGAGGCATCAGAACCTTCACACCCAGCCTGGGGGGTCGTGTCTGCTAATGGGCCATAATGATTGGCACAACAGGCAGCTGCAATGACCTAGACCATCAAAGATTACAAAATATCCCAGGACTCACAGAGTTAAATCACCCATCATGAAACTCCCTGCCCTAGGGGAGGTACTGGGCATTCCCACCTGAAACTGAGCATATATAATCTTTGGGGTTTGGGACTTCTGGTACCACTCATGGGATCCAGAGGAGGACCAGAACCACAACAGGACTGCAGCTACTGCTCTCAACAAGACTGCAATCACTACTTTGACAGAACTGCAACCATCATTCTCACCAACAGGCTTCCTTTCCTTTTACTTTGCACTCAGGGGGACCACACGGCTCTCATTCAGCACAGAGGCTATTGAACACCATCTTGTTCATGTCCCAGGGTGCTGGCTTATACATCTGTCTCAGGGGGTTAAAAAACAGTTTTTCCTCTCTATCATTGTATTTATTGTAACGTTTTCAGTAAATTGAAACTCTGATTTATAATCTCTCTTGAGTTGGGTTAATTTCCCCCACCAGTTTACTTTTAAACCAGCACAAATGTTTATGTATTTTTACTATAAAAACACAGATCCCTTGAACACTGACTCTCACCAAGACAGTTGCTGAAGTACAATGGAATTTTAACATATTTTGGTTTAGAAACAAAAAGCTTTCCCAGTAACTTCTACATCTTGGCTCTGTATTTCAGATTAATAATCAGTCTAGGAGTACAACTCCAAAATAACTAGTCTCCCTGATAGCTCTCCTTACCACATTACACCACAAAATACTCAAGTCAGTGATCCAAACTTGAGGGGGTTTTCCACTGCAACACAAGAAATATGCAAAAAATCATCCTCAATGTAGCTTGCTTTCTCAATTTCTTACCTGTAGCAAGGAAGACTAAAGCTTGAAAAAACACTTGCTGTGGTAAAAGAGTTTGTTTATTTGTTTTGATCGCTCATTCTCCTTCCCTTAGTGGTGATTTATCTCTTTCCCTAAAATACAATATCAAACTGAATAACCATAAAATATTTTTGAAAGGTAATTGTCAAGTCTAAATATTCTATACTACTATAGAGAAATGTATACCAACAAATTTGAATTTGAATGGACAAACTTACAAAAATAAGGTATTTCTTTACAGTGCATACTTTTTATCATTACTGTGCTGCAATCTTGCTCCTTTATAATGTATCTAGACTAATGGTATTTATGGCAAGCAAATAACCCTAAAGCATGGAACTTTTCAGCAGAACATACGGTCTAAAAATTCCACATTGTTCTTACACAAATATTTCTGTCACTTTTCTAAGCATACATAGTAATACTTTTGATTCCAAGAACACTAAATATATATGTGTGTATATATAGATGTTCTGTACAACGTGCACTGTTGAACTGTACTATTTTTTAAATGCACATGGTTTAAATATTTTTGTAAGACTCCAGTATACTCTTTTATTTTTTTAATTTAGGAAAAATGCCCAAAGTTTTCAACTAAAAACATGTTGCAAATAATTGCCCAGAGCAAGATTTTACAACCAAATTATAAAAGCCCTAAATCTCAAGTTTTATAATACCATAAGTGACAGAGTCTTAATTGTAGCGACGAGACAGGCGCCGCTATAATGTTAACAGCCAGTATGTAAACATTAATGCAGCCTAAGAGGGAAGCAGGGGGCAATCCCAGAAGGGTCCCTTCAGAACTGCCACAGAAATTTTAGGTGGCTGTAGTTAAATTTTCTGTGGCTTAACTACTTACAAAGGCGGGAGGAGGAAACTAAAAGTTAGCCAGGCAGCAAGACAATTAATTTCATTAAACCCGGAATTTTGTCCCCTCTTAAAGCTTAATAGTTCTTGAAACTTGTTAATACATAATTTCTTAAGCAAGAGTCCAATAATATGAAATTTGCTATATAGCTATCAACAAAACACAACCTAAATGGTTTTGAAACATCAGCTCATTTAAAAACACTTCAGAGAACATAATTCTTTTCCTAGAGAGTAATCGCAGAGGTCTTAAATACAGGCTATCCACTGATATATGAGCCTTCTTTGTCATAGAAATCAGCAAGGTACAACGGATCTAATCGGATTTCCAGTAGCAGGCTAGCTTCAGCCAAGCCTCAAATCACATTTCAACAGCTTCATTCACAACAATTCTAACAAGTATATTCAGTTACTTCCTTGCTTTCTAACACCCTCAGTACTTCTACAACAAGGTAGTGTCGTGTCTATCGGTCCAAGCCACATATCTCCTCCTTACTATACGCTCAGTTCTTGCGATAACATTTAATAGATGTTGAAAGAAATGACAGGAGACTATAAATTTTAATCACAATCAGAAGCCAAAAGACATAAACAAAATTTTTCTTTTTCAAAATTACAAATAAAATTGCTTCTTATCAACAGTTGGGAAAAACATCTATAGGAGCTAACAGAGATTGTATGGCTAAACAACTTTATTCAACAGTTAATAAAGAGAATGTAATGACTTCCTAAGGAAGTTTAATGAAATTAATGCAACTGAGTCATATTTCTATTTTTGAAGAGACATTTAACACACATTTTGATATCTAACACTACAAAACTGAATTCTGTGACAAAACAATTGCACATTTTTCTTTATAGATGTAAAAAAAGTCAAACTGTAAAGAACATTTTATTCTTTTAATACTTGTGCAAGTGCACCAGTTAAAGTTTACTTATCATATAACCATAGCTATTATGACATTATATACATATGTAGTAACTAAAACATTGACAATCAAAAAAATTAGAAAAATGTACATTCTATGAATTGTATACATTTCTTTAGGAGAAGAGACTACTTCTCTTATTTACAAGAATATTTTCTTTGCACATGAAAACACATAACAAACCACTAACTGTATTTTTTGCTTAATTTTTCAATATCTTTCCCAGAGCCATAAATACAGAGAAGAAAACTACCATGGCAGGACTAATTTTAAAAGTGATTAAAAAGATCTGGTCTGTACGAAATAATGTACAGTCAAAATTAGCTGAAATTTAACTCTGTGCCCTCTTCACACTGCTCAGAGTATCAAACACATACCAGTTATTGCAGGTAACAGATGTCAGACTGACATTTATAAATCCTGAATTGGCCAGTAAAGATACTTCCTTCTAATGCTAACAAGAAACCCTGCTTGACAGCTCCAGAAAAATGCATAAATTCTGGGTTCCTCCTACTGGAGTAAGGGATGAAAGGCATAGAACATGTATCCACACATTGCAAACACATAATCTCCGTGTTTATACATCTACACCCAATTCTTATCTAAGATATAATTTATATCAAAACATTACTTAATCATAATAATGTGACCAGTTCTCTCCTGATAATCTCACTGAACATTTATAGATACATATATGAAAAAGTTAACATGTGTTTTTATTCCTCGGCTCTTTCCACAGATTCTAATAAACTAGTTTTCATAGACAGGATAACCATATTTTATAGTCACCAAATAGAATAACCATGGACATATTAACGTGTCATTCATATCTTTATGGAACTGTAGCAGCATAACCCAATGCAGATCATTTCCTGAGTCTGTTTGAGATTTCAATGCAATGTCACCCTCCCTCCTCATTGCCCGTGTCATGCAAATTTGCCATTGCATGTTACACACATACAAACCATAATCAAACTAGTTCTGTAACATGTTAAAGAATATGTTCCTCCTCGAGGTTATAATGCATCTAGCCAAGGTAGCCATTTCTTTTTCCCATTCCTCTATAAGAATTATAAAATACACAAGGCTGGCACACATGAACAGCAACACTTGGAAGAAAATCTGATTTACAAGCCTGCTGTTCCCAAGTTCAGGACTGACAGGGATGCTGTGCAAGCAAATGCCAGTGAGGTACTTAAAATAGGGTATCCACTTGGGAAGAGATTAAGTGATTAAGTTCAATGTTGCTGCCAGCTGCTAGTAGCAATTTGAAAGACTAAAGATATGTTTATGAACTCAAATCAAGACTTTTTCCCACCTCCCTGATTTGTCACTACAATCTGTCCTAAGCTATTTAGAAGATAACTGAAAATGTCCCTGTGTTTCCATGTGAAACGTCAGTTTCCTAAGGGACTACAAGTCTATTAAAATTTGATTTTGCCTGTAACAGAAGTTAACAGGCTAACAGATGTGAAATTAGAAAGCCATATTTCACTGTCAACAGCAGGATTTTGCACATTATACATAGTTGTCATCTGAGAACATACGAAACAACTTTGTATTTTAAAAAAACCCTCTAAACTTTCAAATACCTTTTGACATCCTTTAACAATTTTTTCATTAAGAACAATGACCCCCCATTTTCATATGTATGTTATACTGCAATACCAACATTGCCTTTTTTCCTTTAACTGATGCAATATAATGAGTTTTTAGGCAATTACCTGAGGTTACACATTAGATTCTGACAGAAAGGAAAATAACCCTCCAGGAACTAAATATTCCAGCATTATTCATTGCATACATGCTGTACCGATCTACTTCTGTCACTTTCACATTCCTTTCAGATGCTAAATAGAAGCCTGTTAACATGTCAAAGCTGTCATACATTGCCACTAAGACCTTTAGAAAAGCCCATTTGATATAAAATTTGTTTGCCTACTCTTTTAGATACACTTTACAAGCTCAGCTTTACAAGTCTCTCATAGTTGTTCCACTGTTCCACAAAAACATTGTATGGGTTTGGGCTCATAAGCAGTTTCAAGTCTTGACTCACAAATACTCTGAAAGCTACAAGAAGTTCACAGATGGAAAACCTGCATGATTTCTTCCTTTTTAATGTTATCTAGAAATATTAGAAGTCTGGCTCAGAAAAGCCTCACATTGTAACAGGTCTGTAGGAAATGTTAGGGCAGCATTGTCACTGATCAATGGAAAAAATCCATTTGTCCCACTGCAAAAGGAAACACTTATACCAAGGGCAGTGCTGGAGTTTCAGTAACAAGACAAAGTTCTACAAAAATGTACCCAACCTCTTAGGAAGTAATACAGTAAGATGAAAATCAATAAGCTAGAGATATAATTATTTGGTGACTTGATTATGATTATTTTCTCTATAGTTACATTAAAGAAAGTAATCCAGAAGTGCTCCCACGTTTCCACAACCACTTACACATCTTCAATCTTCAAAAACAATGGCTAATGAAGTCTTTTAAAAAGGATAGAACTTTCACATACTTGAAATTTGGCTTGGGATATTCTTACTCCATGATGGAAGGTCAGGAATGGGACCTGACCGTGAGTCAACAGCACGATGATATGTATTTACCATTATTTTAAAATGACTGCTGAAGGAAGTTTCAGATATTCATAGTAATCAAAATTGTATTCACACCACCTCTAGTACCTCACTTATCATCTTCTAAGAAGTAATCCCTTATATTACCCTTCTGTCACCTTATCTTTGACTAAAACCTACTAATTAGATGACTAAGGCATGTCATTCCATATTAACTTAAGTAAGTATTAAAGCTTTCACTACTGAGACAAACTACCAACACAAGTTAAATTTCAAGCAATAAAACCTTACAACCCAGCATTTCACCTGCCATCTTCCCGTGGCCTCATTACAAACAGCAGCTTTGGGCTGTCCTTGGATTACTCAGAGCTTTCTTCCCCCATTTCATGCTTTCATAACAAACTTCCCATTGATAGCTGAACTTCAGTAGCTCTTCTTAAGTGAAAGGTTTTGCCTTCTGTATCATTAAATTTCATCCAATTTGGATTATTTCAGTTCATTCAGTTTCCCCAACAGCATTCTATAGTTCCTCTACATTAACTAATGTCATATTGCTAACTTAAGTCATCAGCAATTTTCATTAGCATTCTCCTCTGTGACTAATTTCAACCATTATTCAAATTATAGAAAAAACAACAGTTTCATTAAGAAACCCTGAGCAACTGACCTTCACCAGATAATCCTGAGCAACCCAATTACACCTTACAGAAGAAAAACAAACCACAAACAGGCAACTAAATGTTTGTAAAGTGTTTTTTTCCACTGTAGCTTTCCATGTTGAAATTTGAGGTTGTAAAAAACTCTACTTCAAATGAACTATGTTTTCAGCGTTCTGAAACAAAACCACTGAATTATCAAATGTCAATCATCAAAAGACCCAAACAAGAAATATTACCTTATAAGACTGAAAATTCATAAACACAAACCCTACCTGCTTTTCCTTTCAATGAGAATAGCCATGTAAGAAGCAGGTAAAGCAGCACCAAAGCCAGGAGACCAAAAGTAGAATTTTCCAAGTATCTTTCTGAAAAAGTAACATATATATAACATACACATATTACATGCAAATGGAACATTCATGTACAATACCATACTTTACATTTATCATAAAATTACAGATGATTTATTCTGTCCTTTTATACTAATCTGTACTTACTAATGAACCCTAATAATTACATTTTTACAGTTGGATAATTCTCAGAGTGCTTCATAAACATTAAACGCCTGAAAGCCTTCATTAATGTACTAATTTTATTTAAATTACTACTTTTCTTCCAGAAAAACAGTTTTCAAGACTTAATTCTGAAAAGTTGTAGATACTAATTACAGAAAAATCTTCTAAAAACTTATATGTGCTCATCTCTCTGCTATTTGTACAAATACATCTTCAGGAAGATGTGCTTTCCGGAATGTAGCAATGGAATCAAGTAAGCCAGAAATCAAATCCAGCAATTGTAATATACATCACACTCCAAAGAGATAATCCACAGATGCTAAAAATAGGAAAAGACATATTTACAGTACGCTAAGGAATCAATCTGTACATTACAAGTGGAAGCAACAGTGACTATTAAGCTGAGTAAGCTCTTGTTTTTTGCAATTAGATCTGGATGTCATTCAGAGTATCCACAATTTCAACTATCAAAATTGCTTCAACATTAATACTTGGAAAAAAAAGTTACACAAATTACAATATCTTTCTACAGATAAAGAAATCTTTCTACAAATTGGTCATTGTTAAAGGAGGAAAATAAAACTGTGTGTCAGACACAATGTCACCAACTCCGTTTGGCCTGTCCAGGAGACCTGTACCTTGAAACTAATTCAAGTTGATCACAGAAGCAAACAATAGTCAGACAGTCATGACATTTGGTAGCATGATATTAAATATACTTCAACCATACCAATGCTGTTCAGCTGATAAGCACTATCGGTAGGAAAACAGAATGTTACAATGCAGTCTACCTTTCCAAAAACACAGCAAACAAAATAAACAAACAAAATGGCAAACACATACAGGATAGAAAAGGACATTTTCTTAGATAAAATTTCATGTTGACAACACAGAAAAGAGAACAAACATAATTAATCTACACCATCTGATTAGTTCACTTTCATTCTTGCTGTAAAAGGCATGAGCAGCTTCATTTCATACTTCTCCAGAAAAAATAACATTACCAGCAAGCAACACCAGCTTACATTCATAAGTGAAAAGAGAGCCAGTGTATCAGCAGCAAGTGATGTAATGGCAATTACACACACTGTTCATTCCCACGGCTGCAAAAGGATAATTTCTCAGGATGACAATGCCAAATGCTGCAGGAGCTAAAGTTCATTATTAGGACTCTCTTGGAAAGTAATTACTGTATGAAGTTTCAGAGAAGTCATTTTAAACATCTTAATAAGTATGAACATATCTTACCAGACACACCTGTTAAGTAACAGAACAAATGGCTTTTCTGTGGGAAAGAAACAGGAATTTGTTCTTTTGGCATGGTTCAGAATCCCTTTACAAATGCTTACATGTTTGAACGGACAAGATTTCGGAAACAACTATAGAATATTTTACATAATAAAGCATAGTGGAAATCAAAATGTCCAATCAGTAAGTGAAACACCTAAACTACTCCTAAAGTAAATGAAAATGAGTTTTGGTTATTTGCATAGTTTTCTTCATGGTGTATGGATAGAAATTGTAATAAAAACAGAGGGTTTTCAGGTTATGCATCTAATTCCTCAATGTATAAACTGTACATGGACAAATCTAATTGCTCTAGCTCTAGACTAAGAGATATATGTCTTCATGAGGTTTTGCATTTAATAAAACCAAAAACCTAAAAATCACACACTTCATTTAACAGATGTAATGCTTGTCAACACTGGAGCATAGCACTTCCATCTGAAGCCCAGACAGATGCACTCTTCTGGATCTCACCAATGGAAGAGATTACAAGCCCCAGCTGGCCTGTCACACATCCATAACAGAGACCATCACCCACACTGCTCTGCCAACAGGCTCTTCATAGACCCTAGTGCACTTCAATAAAAAAATATGAGGAAAAAACAGTCTGTCAAGTTAGCTTGGCAATCCCTTCTGGAACAAGAACATCTACCCATAGCCTAAGTCAGTGCTGATATTGGAATGAGATGTTTTTGAAATTCCGCCCACCTGTGAAATTCTGAGACTCTTAAACAATGCCTACAATTATTTTAATTGCACTTTCTTGCCTGAAATTCTACATCCTTGAGAATATTTGCAGGGGTTTCAATTTTAGTGGCTTTCCATAGCTGAAAAGGAAATACCGCCAGACTATCAATAAGACACATTACCACAAGCCAGACAACTCACTGCCAATTACATTTCATACTTAGATCTTTTAATTGTTACTAGATGTCTAACACACACAGGGACTGAAGATTCTTTGGGACTTTGGTAAAGCTAAGAAAAGATAAGTGTTCGCTTGATCCAGGACACCCTACATGCCTGCCAATACACCTCCTCCTTGGTGCTACAAAAGGAAACAGGCAGCTCTTCTCAAATTGGGAATTGTGCAGGTAAATATGAGTTAACATGACCAGTTTTGGTCTAGAATTCCAAGAGGCTAAGAGCAGTCAACTCCATGGGCCTTGCTGGACAATTTTGTTTCTGAGTTACTGCTGCTCCTGCTATAATATACCTTTTAACCAAAGAAGATACAAAAACTGCAGCACGTATCCTATTACACAAATCTATCCGATCCAATCTCTCATCACTATCTAGGATCAGATCTAGAGCATTTAGGTCTCCACAGTCTCAGACAATCTTTGCATGGCTGCAAATCAAGCCCAGAAATACTCAGGCCAATGATGCAGAAAGAGAGGTATTGGTATTTCTTTGATGGATTAAACATAGAATACCAAACCGCACTGTGACCTGAAAAGTCACTTACAATTACTTTTGTTCTCAGGCGTTACTGAAGGAAGTACATTGTATCACACAGGAATAAATTAAAGGAATAATACAACTTTGAACAAGACATTAAAAACATACAAATTAAAAAAAAAAAAAAACACACAAGTTGGTTAAAAAAAAAGGAGTGAAGTCTCACATTACCATCCTCTATCACCCACCAAAGAGCAGGTGAGAGAAGCAAGTTTATATGGCTCAAACTGCACAACAATGTTGATATTAAGTACATTCCAAGTGAATTACTTGTCAACATTATGGTCTTAGAAGAAACTCTTAAAAAGAAAAAGGCATACAGTACTCAGTTTGTAAAGGTGTCATGTATTCACTCAACTTCCTGGCATGTTTTCATTTTCTCTCCAAATAACACTTATTCGGCTCCTTGACCATATTCAAGTACTAAAGTGACTTGTTCAAATTAGCTACCCACGATGACCCTCAAACACCTTTCTGATTAAGAGCAGCTAGTTTAAAGCCCACCACTGAGTAAGGACAGAGCTGCTTTTCCTCTTCCCTATGCATTAGTTTGTACGTTTCTCTATCAATCTTCATAAGTGATTTTAATCAACACATATTTCTGAAATGGATGAGAGTCAGGTTTAGATTTCTGTAACCTAAATAATCTCACACAATCTCTCATACTAGTCTTCATCCCTTTTCCAGATTCCTTAGGTATATCCAAAACAAAGGGCATAACACGAACTTCACTGGCAACCTCTTCCTATTATGAAAACAAATTATTTATCCCTTGTTTTCTTACATATATATTAACCACTTGCTAATTATTTACTAATTCCTGGAACACAGAGGACCCATCTTCTTGAAGAGTCCTAGTAAGCAACCTTGTCAAAGTCACCTGGGAATTCATGCAAAATATACCAGGTGGATCATCACCAGGTACATATTTATTCTTCAAAGGGTACTAGTAAATTTGAAAAGTATTGCTTTTCTGATCATCATGCTATCCATTGTTTTCTGAAGTGTCATTTAATGACTCTTACATATCCTAGCCACTTAATTGCTGAGGCTCTGAACTTAATTCTGGTCAGAAAAGCTGCAAAATACTCATTCAAATTGGACATTCATATACCTCAAGAGGCATAGTTCCTATGACTGCCTGAACACTTCCTTCTTTTGCCTCTAGTAGTGATTTCAGTTCACCAATTTCAATCAGCACCCTAGATAACAACTTTTTAGTTGCAAGTCCTGCAATTGCAGGAAGTGGGCACTGTGCAGAGACGCTGCCAACAAGAATTCTGTTGCAGCTGACAATTCTTCACGGCCATCTCTTTGCAACAGAAAAAGCATTTACAACGTACAATTCCCAAGATGCTGGTGGGTTACTGTGCTGCACAGCTACCAGAATGGCAAGGAATGCATTTACAAGTATCCACTGTCACAGTAAATTGTTAGAATCGTCCTTTGCATGGTTCCAGCCTAGGTCAATCCAAACGATGTTTCAAGGGGACTTGGAGAACACATGGACTAGGTAACATTTCCATTATCCGGTCTCCATCTCGCCATGCTATTTTGGAGGTCAGAACAGCTTTAGACAGCTATGCTCCATATAGGTGAAAGTGATGCCATATCAACTGCCTTCAGAGCAAGACACTAATCTTTTACCTCCTAGCACAGGCATAGTCATAGATCTGCTAGATGGCTAATATTCTCTCTAAGAGGGACAGCTGAAAACCATAAAATTTAAAACCAACCAGCTTAACTTAGAGAGTGGCATTTAACTATTGCATTGAAGTAAGGCACTGCAGATTTACAGGCAAATACATGGCAGCATAAGGAAGAGCACTCTATAGCTCAGAGGAGTAAAGATAAATCAATATTAATATAACCCAGACTGCTAGAAAACATAATATTCTTTAGAGTTCATTATATAGATTCACTTTGAACTTTGTAAATGATATACTTAAAAAGTGTTCCTTGGCTCCTCAGCCAGCTCCTCCTCTTCTCAGCCTTCTACTTCAGCTTTGAAGCAAAGTTTAGAGACCTCTAAATCTCTGAACAGCTTTAGAAGTAGGGTATAATGATTATCTTTTAAAGTAGCTTTAGAGTGTGCTGCCAGTTAACTTTCAAAAACTCATAGCTACTGTAGGCTTTACATGCCTATGTGTAACATCTCTTAAAATTAATGCATTTAGATACAGGACATCATCATATTCATAAACAATAAAGTTTAATCTTTAACTATCCCAACAGTTATTTGAAAAATACACTGGAAACAGCTCAGAATACAGAAGTGCCATTTATACTCATTTTTCAGAGCAAGTCTGTATCTTACAGAACCTCAGAAGCTGTGCTGGGATTTCCTTCATTTATGATCACAAATAAGCAAGTACAAACCTAGATGGCTCGATAAAGTTTAGGATAATTAAAAGTTTTCACAGGCCCTGCATCAGGAAAATATAAACCAATATCAAATTACATCAATTATTTCTAGGAAAGAAAGATTACGCCTTCTTAGGTCGCCTTCAGAATCTATTTGAATTTCCTGCAACAATGTATATTGAATCAGTAAAACAGAGAAAAAGAAACAAAGCTGATACATTGACTGGTTTATTGATTTGAAATATTACAAAAATGAGAGAAACGTAATTTTAAAAAACAACAAAGTTTCATATTCAAGTGGTAAGATGGCACAGCTGTAGCTTTTTTTTACTCCAAAACATTACAAACAAGCCTATTACAAAAAGAGACAAAATACTATATAAACAGAAAAGTTGCACCAAAACAGGTATACTATTATGTTTCACTTTTAGGACAGTATACCAACCTTAGAATGCAAAAGCAAGCAATATACAAGGTCCCATTTGCTGTCAGAAAGGAAGTTGACTGCAAGATCTCAGGTAGCAGTTTGTACAAATAATAGTCAAGTTTTCGTTTCCTGAGAATAGCTGCAATCTGAGGGAGGAGGGAAGAAAAAAAAAAAAAAAGGAGGACAAACTTTAATACAGTTAAGCTCTTTTTTACACACTGTAAAGAAAAATTTAAAAGGAAAACAAGACATGCCCACTTAAGCAGTAAAACAAAGCCTCTTAAATTTGCTGGATTGATGAAAAAAAAAAAAAACCACAAAGATTTCCTTTGAACTTGTTCCAGCAGTTACAACGTTTATACAAGGAAATACATCGAGCAATCCTAAATGGGAAGTATAGGAGGAATTTTACTACCTTGTTACTGTTGGCCATAATTGTCAGAAACATTGTCTGCCACATATCAAGCTTTTACGATGTGATAAATTTACACTGAGTTTTGTCTTCAAGACAATTGGACTATCACATAATTATGGTCAGAATATCACCAAAGTAATCCAAGTACAGGCCTTACATTGTGTCTCTGAAGTAATGATGCATTTTTAAAGGCTTTCTACTCCAATTAACCTACTGCAAGTTCTCCAAAAAATGTTCACCATCTGCTGGAAGAATGACACATTCCTGACAAATTTTAAAGAAATGGTGTACTATCTAAAACACAGCCTATAGCAGAAAACAGACTCGATCTGAAAAATAAACCTTCTTTTTGACCTATTTAATGGCTCAAATACTGAAGGTTCTCAAACTTCTTTGTCTACAAAAACTCTGCAAATAACTAATGGAAAGATATAGCAAACCAGGTTCATCTCAGAGGTGCCCAAGGCTAAGACAAGAGGCAACAGACAAGTTTAAGTATGGTAAACTCTGATTAGACTTAAAGAAAAAAAAAAATAAGTTGAGGGTGACTGAATACTGGAACAGGTTGCCCAAAGTGATTGCAACTCTCCATCACTAGAGATGCTTTACACTTAACCAGAAAACTCCCCAGCTAACCTCATCTACCTGCCCTTGCTTTGACCACAGGGACTCTACTCCCAAGGTCACCTCAATCTGTGTGCTCCTATGACTCCACAAAAGTATACTTTGGGTGCACCATGAGACAGATTCTATTGTTTTGTTTTTTTGTTTGGTTGGGTTTTTTTAATTTTAATAGCATTATTGTATTTATCTGCACTGATCCCCCAGGGAGTCTCTAAACTGGCATGAGTTTTCAATCAATGCTTGGAGAAGTTCCAAACTGAGCAAGTTTCATACTGGTGACAATGAAAACAAAGGCAGATGTCCTGTCAAATTTATATTGCCAGCACCTCTCAAAGTCTTGGTTGTGAGAGGGAGCTATTCTTCTGCAACACTGTCCACTTGTACTGAATAGCAAGTAGATGTTTTAGAATCAGAGATGGACCAGGGATTCTGGTAAAGTTCTGCCAAAATCTGTTTCCAAAATGAAGCTTGAACTAAGGATTAAGAAGAAATACGTGCAAGAACAGACTTATGAAAACAGATTTACACATTACTTAATCAAGTGTCAAGACTGCTTAAAGCATAATAGATTAGGCAATAATGCAATCCAGATAATCTATCTTTTGAAAGGAAGTCTTAACATAGTCCAAACACTGGATAACGAGTTGCTATCTCCTCAGCTATTTCTACCATGTTGTACAAAGGTCACAAACACTGGAACAAAATAACATTTTCTTTGTTTCTTTTAAGAACACAGACCTTATACCTGAAGTGTGAAGCAAGGCTTCCTCAGACCAAAGCGTCAGAAGTGCAATGCAAAAAACTGATATTAATTAATGTCAAATCAAAGTAAAAAAATTACATCTGTAATGTCTCCAACAGGTTTTAGATCAATGTAAATTTCTGCTTTTGCTTCTCTTTACTATTCTACTCCAAGTGAAAAACAGCAAAAAAACAGAAACAACAACACACAAACCAAAGCAAATTGCTCACAATAACTGAGACGTATGTGTGAGAGCAATAGAGCTTGACATACATTCACCAAAAGAAAAAAGCTTATAATTTTCTAAGTGCTTTATAGACATCAACTAAGCTAAATACTGTGTACAGATGAAAGCAGGAAGGAGCAGACTATGGAGTTTCTCTCCTCCACCACTATAGTGCAATTACATGGAAAATATACCAGGGATACTTCTGGACACCACTTTGCTCTCCCTATCAGTTCCACAAATTTTAGAAAACTATTGTGAAAGTTGAGGTTGCGAAGACAGAAAGATAAAATCTGACATTAGACTACAGCCGTTCATGGCTCCCACTGGAAAACACTTCACTCAAGCAAGCTGCGAGGACATCGTGATGAAAACCAAATTCTTACAAAAATGCACTGCTCCAGGCTTAGCAATGCATGTCAGTAGTAGACAGGATGGAGGGAAAAGGAATCAGGACATCCAGTAGGTATTTTCTTGGCAAACTATCAATCTCCATGAAGATGCTAACAGATGTAGGAGGTCTCTAAGTAACCTGAAATTCCCTGTAGACTCAGACAAACAGAAATGTATGTTTCGTTAACATTATGGTCTTGGCTCTCCAGCTATAAAAGGAGCATACAAATCCTAGGACACCTTTACTTAGGAAGCTCAGGGTGGTCTCTATCAGGATCTTAGTGTTGATGGCTGTACAAGTTAGTTTGGGGTGTTACTACAAGAAGGAAGGACTGTAATTCTGATGTAACTCGCTGATCCCAACAGCTGACTATTGTGTATCCAGGAACGGCCCAGTATCTCCCATTACTCTTTTCACCCTCTTCATAATTTCTTAATTTTACTCTTCTCTTTCTGAGATGGAGTAACAAGAATTTTACAAAATAGAATTCTTTAATACTTACAGAGTATTGTAGATGTGCAGCTTTAGTGAGACAGTACAGCAGGTCTGCAATGAGTGGGGCACTGATGTGTGAGATAACGCCATGTGTTTGCTATTCTATGAAACACAGACACAATGCTGCCTCCCATCAACCTCCTGCTGCCTGTGCTGCCTCACCTCACCTCCTAACCCAGACATTTCACCATAATCCAGGGAACAGAAGCAACACACTTCTCACATTACTCTAAGACCATGATTTTAGGGGAGAGAAAAGCAAAATCCACTTCCAGTGCTGCATCTCTCTCTACTTTATTTCTGAAGCCATGGTCCTTCCCCTGGCTATTACCCTTTACAAGAAGACTGCCCAAAAGAATGTCTCGAACCAGGGAGAGCAGACTTCACTGAATTCCAACGGATTATGAACCATGTTTCACTTATTCATAACTTCTCCAGGCAGACCACAGCAATGCAGCCTTACCCACCCCGGGGTGAAGAATGCTCCAGCACCTGCTCTGACTAACTGCAGCTTAGGAACACAGATCTGCTGCAACTTCCTACTCTGGCTTTCAACAAAATACCAAGTCACTCTTCAAATCTCCTATTTTCAAAGCATCCAACAGCCTGGCCTTAGGATACTTAGAAGGACTACACAACTCTGAGAGGAAGACTGTCATGAACAACTCCACCTTTCAGAGGAACTCAAATTTAATCAAGACAACCCTTTCCTGTACCATACCACCTTTACCTTAAAAAAGAAGTCAGACTGTGAAAAAAAGTTTCTACTAACAGCTACCACTGACTGCACTGTTTTCCATTCCAGAAGGGAGACACATGGCTATCACTCTTCATTTGCATATATACTGTTTATCATGCATAAAAAAAACCCAAAACCACACTATAAAACTGTAAAATCAAAACATTACCTCGTACAGACATCTCTCTAGGGAAGAGACTACAAAGGGAATAAAAGACCTAATGTAACCAATGTACTCAATATCCAGGATACCATAAAAACCTATTATCTATAGTAATATGCTTGCCAATGACATTAAAGTAACAACAAATGACACTTTCTCAAGCTGATTTGCTCTCTGCAGGTAAAGAATGTCCAGGTTTGAAATACTTACGTAATGTTAAAGATTTATCTATTTATTGATCAAGAAATATTCTCCCCCATGAAGAATTTGCATGAGGGTAGAGTATAATCCCTCCTTGTAACTTAATTTGCAAAAATTCCAAGATATCTGGAAAATAATAAAGAAAACCCATATTTCAAAAACTAAAACTGATGTTCTCCTTTCACCGCAATTTCAGTTTTCTTATACTATGACATTTCATGCACTAAAGAGAAACTTTAAGCAGCAGTTCAACTGCAAAAGCAGTCTTCACTTGGCCTATGTAAGCAGTAAACAGACTTGAGTACTTACTATCCACAGTTCACACCAGCAGCTGAGCTGTTTGCCCATAACAGCTTTTGCAGCCCTTCCTGCTATTTATATTCATTTTCTTCTCTCTCAAAACCAGCAGAGCTCAAGCTATCACAGCTCTACAAACACAATAAGGAGTCCAGCTTTGCTAACATTTTTACCTCCTTATCTTCTACAGACAGATAATAAATCCTATCTTTCCCAATCTCCTCTAAGAAATACTTTTCTAGATGTCCAACACTCTACAACTACAAGCAAAAGGGAATTTAAAACAAATCAGGTACTGCCACAGGGCAGATGGGCCAAGAACATCCAAAGTTTCTAGAACTTTCTAATTCCCTTCTTTTCACATCCACAGGTTCTAGCTCTTGGCCCCCCTTCAGTCCAGTACTCTGCAGAAAATGCAAATACACTGCAGAAGAAGAAACAAATGAATCACAGAGGAAAGAAAATTATCAACGGGGGCAAAAAGGATTAATCTAAAAGAGTCATAGATATTTCATAATTAAAAACATAAAGAGCAGAACGTGAAAAAAGGTAATAGTAAAAAAGCTGAAAGTAACAAACTGAATTCTAAAAAGATCACTTATGTTAAAACACTATGAAATAGAAAATTTGAAACTATACTGTTAAACTATATAGTCTGTGTATCACTGCATATTATGAAGGTAAGAGTAGGTGCATCTGAATGAAATGCAGATAAATCCCAACACTGCAGTTCGCAGACAACCAAAATTTTGCATGCTGCAGTCATATAAGACAAACACGTTACTCTTTAATAACATATAAAAGTGAGAAATTGATTTGATGAACCTGTGTGATATCTGTGCCCTATACACAGAGGAAGAAGGAGTCTGACTTCCAGAGAAAATATTTCTGCCCCCAAACATGGTTAATTTGGTACTAAGAATGTGGTCATGTAAAGCCTCTTGAATAAGGTAAGTGAAGCATGCAGGAGAGAAAATTTTCTTTCCACACTTGAAGACTGATCCAGCACTGTCCAGTGTCCCATTACCACCAGTGGGAAAGCTGAAAACAAAAAAGCTCCTGACTTATTTTTAAGAAAAGCAATTCCTTTCCTTGCTTCTGCACACAATTGCTTAAAACTTGAAACACAAAATTCAGTTATGCTTTAATGCAGCCCTGGCAGTGTTAGGAGGCTTTTGGAGGCAACCTCACACCCTCATTTCTTATAAACACAGGGAAAGAACAGCAGGATTAATACATGACACCTACCACAGCAAAAGACATCACCACAAACAAACCTACCCTCCAAAATCCTCAAATATACAAGGACCAAAATGACCCCCTAAGACATGATTATCTTTTATGTACCTAGCCCAGATTGGGAGATTTATCCTCTTCCTGGTCATAAACCCAATGTAAACTGCCCACAGGCTTCCTCTCCAATGGTAATTGCCCCATATCCCCTACAGTTTAAAATGAGCTCTGATTTAACTCTCACTAAAACACTTTGGCCATTATAATCTTGAAACAGCCAGGAAATGTTTGTACATATGAACTCCTATTTAATTAATTTTAAAAATTGCTATGAAATTATACTTAGTGTAGGTGGGAAGACCATGAGAGACAGGCTACTACATCCCTAAGACTGATCTCATGTGCATAGAAATGAGGGTCGAAGGAAGAAACATGGGGTTTAGACCTTTTATGTGCAGTATACATAGAGAGGAATTAAAAGGAGAGCACCCTTCAACCCAAATGCAAATACTCTTGAATTAATACACTAGTCACTGTAAGAATAAACATTGTTAATGATTCAAATTCTAAGATCTACTGTATTTTACATATGAAGTACTAAAAAAAAAAGCCTTAGTAATAATAAATAGACAGAAAAAATATTTTCTAGAATTAACTACAGAATTCAAACAATTGCATTTTGAATCTCCAGCATAAAAAAATGGAACTATGAAAAAATCAGTCCAGCAGCTTCAGAATACCAACAATTTGTGGAATAGCACTACTGAAGTCCTTTGTTTCTAATCATTAAAGTCTTTATATACAAATGTTAAGCCTCATAGAACTAAAAAATCAGAATTTATTTATTTTGTCCTAACCATGGAAAGAACAGATGCAATTCCAATACCATCCTTAAAACATGGTTACATAGTCTAGTGCAAGACGTGGAACTAGGCTATCAGTGTTAAAGCAGAAAAAGAAATACAAGACTCAAACCCAAGCTGTGCCACAATCTGAGGCAGCAGCCAGGCCTGATTATTTTAATGATGTGTCATGTAACGCCTACAAGTATTTACCATCCAACCGCAATAACCTGAGCTTCACCTCCAGTACCCTCAGTCTTCACCTATATCCCTGAACCACGGATTCCATGAGAGGCATTGCACACAAAGGATGGTTTGACTTAATGAATGCACTAATTGGCTGACCAATGTACACAGTCTGAAGGTTACACAGCAGGCTGAAAAAACCACAGACCTTGTGCCAGCTCTGCCGTCTTGTGTACATCATTTTTCTCTCCCTCCTCCATCAACCACCATTTCTTAAGTTTGTACAAGGTGCATTTTAAGAATGCTACCCCTCCGTCAATTTTTAATGAAATTAGACAACACACATAGCACTGGTTAATCGAAAATGGAAAAAAGCACTATTGTCTCTCTATCATTACCTTACAACATAGAACTAAAATCAAGCACATCGTAACAAACTTTTATTAAAAAGGAAAAAAAAGAAAGGAGGAAAAAAAAAAAACACAAGAAAAAAATCTACAGAAATATTCAGACACTGCAAACCTCTAGTAAGGCAGAGTTCAATAACATTTATAAGCACAACTATCTGGTATGTTTAGACACCTCTAACATGTAAATTTAGAGACGATCATATAATCCATACACTGCAAGTCATTAAAAACCCAGCAAAAATTTTATAAATTAAGTCACATGTGCATGTCAAAAGCAAAACAATCCCCAGTATTTAAATCGGCTAAAAAAATACCTCAGATTACTCAAGTGGAAGGCTGAGCTACAAATTTATGTCAGATTTTTTTCATACCTATATTCAATTATGTATATGTTTTTTATAACTGTTTGCAATTTTGTATGAATTTTACAAGAACATTATTCTTCTGCTTTATACAAGTTCCTTTTAAGTGCTTTGGAGTAACCTAATCTCAAAGTGCCCTCAGGTAACACTTGGATTTTGAAAGACACTTGTTCAAATCAGTAATTTGTTTCTCATGCCTCCTCTGAAACATTCAGCTTTGGTTTTCCTCAATTAGCTCATCCCTCCCTGATTTCACCGATTACAAAACCTGGCTTCCAGATTGTTTAATTTCGTAACTTAGTTCCTGCAATACTCTGAGGAAGAGTGTGTGCCTCCTGCTCTCCGAACTCCCCTGTCTCTTGTGAGATATTATATGGAGATCACTGTCAGCTGGTTGTTTCAATTCAGCTTTTTTTAAATTTTCCATATCATCCAACCCACCTAAAAAAGAAATAAACAGTACTCCCATGCTCTTTGAATGACATCTAAACTATGTTCAGTCCTGACATCACTCTCATTCCATGGCAACTTTTCTTTACCACTTGTTTTCCTTCCACCTAAATGACTCAGGGACTACTTTTCATTCCTCTTAAAACGTCTAACTCAGCATAATATTCAAGGATTTTCCTCTTCCCCTGAAAATCTGACTATACAGCTGTAACAACTTAAGATTAATATCTCCTCCATAAACAGTTCCTTTAAAAACTTCTGCTGGTTCCCAGTATTTGTAGTGTCTTTACCAAGGTCTTTGCTCAGTCAAAACTCAGTCAAGGCTGAAGCTTTCACTGCCTTCCACCATTACCATGATGCAGGCTCCAGGTTACACCTTGCATCTTTGAGCCTAAATTCTTCAGTCCACCTAAATTCATTGTGTGATTCTTTTTAAATTCTCAGTATCTCAGCAAAAGGCTATTCTTGTTTATTTTCAATTTATGAGAGAATTTTATAATGTGGCCTGCAAGCCACCTGAACAGAGCAAAATGATCACAGCCTGGAATGAAGAAGTCTCAGGCTCTTACTTTAGTAATATTTAGGCTAATTTTAGTCATATTTAATCTAGCTTCCAGAAAGATCTAAAGGCAGGAAGACACTGACCTACATGTCATTCATAAAACAACAAAGAGATACAGAACACTGCACACTACTAAGATGAGCAGATATCCAAAACAAGGCAATCACCCATCATCATCACAGCAAATCCAAGTACCAGGTCCCAACAGAACATAGATTCTTATCAGCCTAACCCAGAGATCCAATCGGGCACACAGAAGCATAATCCAGAGTAACAACAACATCCTTCTTAGTCTACTCACCCTACTTCCAAATATACATTGGTTTGCAGCACACACAAACAAAAGGTACATTTTAATATAACCAGCAATTATGGAATATTTTAGAATACAATGTGGCCACTACAGCCCTCTTGCACACCTCAGAAAGATCACACATGATGACTATGTCTACACTAGCAGATGAGAGGATCCATTTTAGTGTGAGCTGCCTCCCCAGCTTTGCTCGGCCCAGTTCAAGTAGCTCTCCCCAAGACAAACTACACCCAAAAAGCGGCAACAGCACGGCCAGTGTGCACTATCCATCCTTGGGGACAACTTCTGCCCCAATCCTACAGCAATGCGCATACGGCCAGGAAAGTGATGTGAGATTCACACTTCACTCTGCCTCACCTCAATCTTTGGCTGGTGATTTTGTCTTCCATACAACAGTTCTCAAAATAATTCATTATCGCAATAATTAGAGTTGTTCTTGTTATTACCTCCAGTCAGTCAGTGATTTACCTGTGAAGGGACCTGCTTCACATGCAGCTTGCACTGCAGCTCTCTGGCACATGCTGTACTCATACCAACATCCCTCCCCTACTGATACTGTACAGGAAGAAAAAACACCTAATGGTTGCCCACTGCTAACAGCATTTTTGTATCTGACAGTATGATACACAACCCTGTCCTATTCCTAGGGAGCTTACAAAAGAAATAATACAGATTAAGATACAAAACACAGATACTAAGGGGTCAAAGCAGGGCCTAGGAAGACAACAACACTGGAATCCTAAGTAGGAAAAAAGCTTTTGACACAGAAAGAGAAAAAAGCAATTGGCATCTAAGAACCTGAAGGTTATTATAAGCACAGCAAGAAGGAGATATGGCACAAGTATGATGAAATATCAAAATAGAGCACACCCTAAGGATCATTAAAAACTGTACTGGAGCAGCAGACTCTGGTCACATCTGTCCTCCTAAGGAATTGGCTGAATCATCCCTCAGGCCAGAAGACCTATGAAACAGACTCGCTGGCACCCACACTGTGCTCAGCCTGCTTCTCCTCTCCTCTATGCCAGCAGATCTGTCTGGGAGAGACATGTCTGGAGTCTGAGCCAGGAGTAAGCCAGGATGGCCCATGCTCAAACTGTGCCCTGGCTGTGTCCTTTAGCAAAGGTGAAGGAAAGGCGGCAGATGCAGGGTGGGAAGGGGCTAGTGCTGGAGAGGAAGGGCAGAAGATGACATTGGGGAGGGGAAGATGTGTATTTGAAAGGAAAAGGGGTAGGACAGAAGATAAATTGGAGAGGCAGGGAGGGAGCCTGTCTTAAATTAGGTGAAAAGAATAGACGATCAGAGTAAAAGAAAGAAAAGGTGAAAGCATTAATGACTCTTGCCATTCCGCAGGCAAAAAATTAGAAGAATTAGGTCAACAGCAAAGTAGCACACAGGTGATTTTTACCTTGTTTAGATTAGGAGGATATGTTACCACCTGATCAGATTATCTCTGATACCCTACAAATACTTCATAAAAATGACTGAGCACACTTATCTGCTGCAAAACACGCACAATCATCAAACAAGTGTCTAAAACATACAAACCCCAGGAAACAGCAGACTTTTCTGTAGTGCATGTGACGAATGCCAAATTTCCCCATGTGAAATCAACAGAAATCTCGGGAAATGGAAGCAGAGACAACTGAAAGCCAGTATTCCAGCTTTTCCCCAGCTTCATGCAATTTCCCTGCTATAACACTCTTTTTCTCACCTCTGTGAATTTCTAGGAATCTGAATTCTTCAACTTTGAAATACAAGAGGACACCTTTATATTTTGTTTAGCTTTCATTAATCTACAAAAGAAGTATAAACAGAACAAAGTACAGCAAACTCAGACAAATTACTTCTTTGTTGAAGTTTTAAGATATCAAGGTGGATAGTTTTTAAAAAGTTTAAGGTTTATGAAAGTTTGGGGGTTATTTTGGGAGTATAAATGTTAAGCCATTTTAACTACTGTTTTTAAGTAGGTCTCAGAAGACTTGCATATTGGGACATTTGGTTTGTGAAACACAAGCAGTCTTAATTACAAAATAGGCATTCCTGTCAGCCACTTTGTATGGGGAGGGACAATTCAATTTAGACGCAAAAACTATTTTTGCTAAAGCAATCAATTCATACTGGAGCAAAACTAAAAACAATGAAAGTATGGTACCTCAAGATTATACTTTTTCCAACTAAAAAAAATACTTGAGCACAATTATTAAAAAAAGAAAAAATGTAAACAAACAATACAGTGCTACTTAAAAGCAAAGACTCTATATAGCCATTTAATGAAAGCCAGTATTTCACTTATCAAATATTAGCACCACTTAATTTGGCTCCATCAGTCTCCCATTAACTGAAGAGCAACAAAATATTTAAGAGATGTCAAGTGTAGCTGTTAAGAGTTTGGACTCTGGTTTCTAACTGTCCCTAACCACATTCTCTTACAGAACAACCTCTGACAAGTTATTCTCATCTATTCATTTCTACACAAGCTTTTGTGAAAGGAAACTCTCATCTCCCTTCCTTAGTTATTAGCGTGTGGCAACAAGAGGAACAATCAGAAGCCATTTTACAGGCTTGACAAAGAAAAATGAAGTGTATTTTTTTGTTCCTGAGCTCTACAAAGGACTGGGACTAAGCACTAACAGAAACATCTGAACACACGCTGACATAACTATAAAGATAAAATAAACTTAAGTCCATCATCTTATGTGAACCTCCGAATACAGAAAAGGTCTGATCATTTGTGTTTTCCAACTGTGATATTTCATTTACAAATACAAAGGTTTCAAGCACAGCTGTAAGTCCAGCACAGAATGAATTTTGTGATGATTCCCTTAATTCAGGACTGTTCTTTTCCTGACAAGCTACTTAATGTGCAAAGCTTCTGCTTCCTCATCTGCAGTCCCCACTTCGCCCTTTCCCTCACTACCTTACACTGGCTCTGGTACTCATCAAATCCTGCTTAATAAATCAATTCAATTCATTAATGTAGCTGAAAATTACCCCAGCTAGAAGCAGGGTAGTAACCTTTTCAGGGTCAGTGAATGAATCAAATCTGCTCATGGAGAGATGAGGTCCAGGATACACAAAGAAAGCAGTACAGTTATATGTCTGGGAGCAGAGGCTGGCAAGTGCTTCCTCTCTCATTAGATAGCAGCAACATTTTAGAGCAGCTCAGCTTTTAGTCAAGTTAAACACTGTCAACAAACCCCTAAGAGAAATTAAAAACTGTAAAGAAGGAAGTGTAAAAACTGATGTAGAAGTTTTACAGTACAGCAGGACATTGGTTGAGAAGGTTCCCACCCCACTCTTGGTTTGCGGCAAGATGTAACTGTTTATGGGGTCACAATGTAAAACAGATGAGGAAAACACTTTCGATTTTCAGGTTTATTTTTCTTTCCAGAGGAAAAAAAAAAAAGCAAGAGCTTTACCCCAAACCCATGACTGTACAAATGAGTGAACTGCAACAGTTATGAGCAGAATCTCTTGACCAGGTTTGGCAGCTGGGGAACTTTGATTTGATTACAGAATTGCTTTATCTTTAGACAGACCTGACAGATCACCACTACACCTCTCATGGCTCATTTCAGGCCCATTCTCTGCTGGTACAAGTATTTACGCTCCCATAGAGCAAAGTAGATGAGAAAACAGACACAAAGAAAATAATACTGGGAAGAGGGAAAAGGACAAGATGGAGTGTTCTCTATATGAGTTGCCTGATTCAGCTCACTGTATGCTCACACAAACAGCTGCCACTTGTGTTTGTCTCAGTTCAGAGTGAAAACGTTCACTGTCAGACACGACAAGTCCTTAGGCTCACACTGCTACCAGTTACTCACTTTCGTATCATATAAATGGACATCATCACAATTTTCACTCAAGGAGCACTTCACTGGGAGCTTAACAAAATTATGTCAGGACTGCTGCAGCCCCACTCCTTTCCTTCACTTTATTACACATCTTGATAATTTTGTTGCACCAGCCCTGGTACAGAGTTGAAAGTACAGACCAAATGACTTGAGTTTCTTTCAGTCAGCGTTAGCTTGGAGGCAGCTCAGTACTCAAACCCCCAGGTCCCACTACAGGAGAAGCACAGAAGTGAGGGCAGAATGAAGCGCTCACCTGCAGCCATCAGCTTTCAGAATATGTTTACGCAGATGAGTGCAAACAGATCCCAGCTCCTTCACCTACACCCTCATTTGCTGGAAGTATGCCAGCTGCAACTGAGGTGATATAACCAAGTCTAACCGCATGCTCAAGCTGAGATACCTCACCTGTAGGATACTCTCAGAGTACTTAGACTCCTTCAGCCTTGATGTATTTTTTTAGTCTTGCTTCATTATGCAATGGAATCTCCTTGATCCTAAAGTGCTGATTGCCAAGGTGTCTCCAAGAGCAAGACACGTGTGCATTACACTTGCTACGGCCAAAGACACAATGCCAGCCTCCCAGGCAAACATTAAGTCTTTTTATTCAGCTATCGCAGGCAAGGAAAAATTACAAAAATAAGATGCTCCAGCTGTGCCCATGCCCTACTACCCCACCAGCTTCACCCTTCTCACAGCATATTATGCCTCCAGCCCCCAGCTCTCCCTATGCCCTTCTACCCTCACAGGCCCAGATTCAACACACTCCCCCTGTTATGCTTTTCCCACCTCCAACATCATGTTCTCCCCCTCCGGCCTTCAAACCAAGCTGTCCCCACCACCACCCCTCTGCTCCCCAGCACCAGACAGACGCCCTCCTCCCCCCAGTACACCCCTTCTGCTCTTCAGCCCCCTCACCTCAAGGTCAGGCTGCCCCTTGACTTCTCTCCTGCCCTTTCTCTCCCAGTATAACCTCCTCCCATTCACCCTAGGCCAGACTCCCTTCACCCTGACACCGCCTGTGCCCTTCCCCCTACCCTCAGGCCACGCTCTCACCGCGTCCTCTGTAGAACCCCAGGCCAGGCTCCCCCCTGCCCTGGTATCCCTCACGACCTTCCTTCCACCCAAAACCAAGGCCAGGGTCCCTCCGTCTCTGACATCCCTCCTGCTCTTGTCCCCCTCAGGCCAGCCCCCGCCCTAGGCCGGGCTGCCGCCCCCGCCATACACACCCACACCCACCAGGTAGAGGGTGCCGTAGATGCGGAGGGACTCCGCCAGGGCGCTCTGGGTGACGTGCAGCACAGCCCAGGAGCACTGCGGGTGCCAGGTGTGCCCGATCTCGTAGCAGCTGTGGGGGATGGACTTGCTCAGCGCCGCCATCTTTGCAGCGCGCGCGCGGAACGGGGCGGGGGGGGGGGGGGG
>JAWWEE010000001.1:34793120-34812384 GCA_035221455.1 Xenops minutus | reverse complement strand
GCGTCACCGCCGGTGCCGGGGGAGAGGTCGCGCGGGGCGCTGCGCGCGCCGGGGTTACTCGCGGGCACGGCCGCTGTTCCCACACACCCCCCCCCGCCCTGCGCCGCTCGCGTGAGGCCCGCAGCCAATCGGCGGCCGCGGCGGAGCGGCGCGGGCGGGGGCGGCGCGAGCCGCGGGGGGGCGCGTCAGGTGCCCCTCAGGGGGGCCTCAGGGGGTCCCTTTGGTGTCCCCTTGATGTCCCTCGAGGGTCCCTCTCCTGCCCCCCTGGGGTCCCTCTCCTGCCCCCCTAGGGTCCCTCTCCTGTCCCCCGGGGGTCCCTCTCGTGTCCCTCTCGTGTCCCTTCTCCTGTCCCCCTGGTGTCCCTCTCCTGTCCCCCGGGTGTTCCTTCTCCTGTCCCCCTGGTGTCCCTTCACCTGTCCCCCTGGTATCCCTTCTCGTGTCCCCCTGGTGTCTCTTCTCCTGTCCCCCTGGTGTCCCTCTCCTGTCCCCCTGGTGTCCCCTCTCCTGTCCCTCTCCTGTCCCCCTGGTGTCCCCTCTCCTGTCCCTCTCCTGTCCCCCGGGTGTCCCCCGTGTCCCCCCGTGGCTCAGCTGCCCCACGCCCGGCAGTGTCCCCGTGGGGACAGTTCTGGGGTGTCCAGCTCCCCCGAGCCAGCTGGCTCCCGTCGCGGTGGTGGCAGGTTTCGGTGTGTAGCCAAGCAGTCTACACGGAGCTCAGAATTAAAGGTCATCGCGGGGCTCAAGTGTTTTCTTTCTCGCAGTTTTCTTGTAGCCCGTAAGCGCAGTGAAATCTCCTTCAGCTGGCTCCACCCGTGCTCTCCTATTCCTCCTGTTTTTCATGTCATCCCGCTTTTCCTTCTGAGCCCCAGGGTAATGTCAAACGCTCTCTTTCCTGTCTTAAGTGGTGTGGCCTCCTCACGCATGCAAGGTTTCGCTCCTGTGATTAGAGGGTTTGCAGGCCAACACTAGACTAGAGTTTTGTAGGCCTGCCAGGAATTAGATTGGCCCTTTGCATGGCCCTCGTGTACAACTATGTATTAAGCGCAAAGTCTTCATAGAAAGAAACTGCTTAATTATGAAGAGTAACACCAGCAAATTGAAGAAACACATGCACACACAGGTGTTCCACATGTCCTGCATGTCCCCTGTGTCCTGTCACCCGCAGGGATCAGCAGAAGCCTCCCACAGCTCCCTCTGTGAGGTGGGACTGGCGGTGGCTCCCAGCACGGCGGCAGCCAACAGACGGATGGATGGACAGGGAGGAGGGTGAATAATTAAGGTCAGAGAGTTATGGTTGGAAAGGAACCACTGGAGGTCATCTCATTCAGCCTCCCTATTTAAACAGGGTCCCCTAGAGCACATCACTCAGGATTGTGACCAGGCAGCTTTTGGATACCTCCAATGAAGAAGACTCCATAACCTCTCTGACCAATCTGTTCTAATGCACTGCCACCCATGTAGTAAAGAAGTTCTTCCTCATGTTCAGGTGCATCAGTTTCTGCCTGTTGCCTCTTGTCCTGTTACTCAGCACCACTGAAAAGAGCCTGGATCCACCTTCTTGAGACCCTCCCTCCAGGTACCTACAGACATTGATGAGGTCCTCTCTCTCATTCTTCTCCAGGCTAAACAGCCCCAGCTCCCTTCGTGTTTCCTCTTATGAGAGATGCTTCCGTCCCCTAATCCCCTTTGAAGACAGTGGCTGATGACACACTTACAGCGCAGTTGCAAAACTGGCATCTGGTTCAAGCTTGAAATTTTGATAACTCCGGGACTAAATGGGCTGTGTGTATCAGGACCTGGGGATTTTACTTGGGTCTTTGTTAAGCAATGGTTTGCAAACACTGTCCTGATGGAGCAAGTACACTCTGTGTCTTTTGTGCTGTGGTCAAGTCAGGAAGAGATTGTTTCAAAATCTAGGTGAGAGGTAGATCCCAAAGTCTATGGAAAGATCAGCAAACTAACCTGCAGTCAAATACAGACTTGGAACAGATCCATAGCAAGAACATTCCTCCCCCTTACAGCCTGCCTCCAAATTGTCCTGCTGAGTCTGCAGAGTTCCCCTCACTGATCGGACTTGAGACCAGCCAATACTACTGCCAAAAAGATAGAGCAAATTTGTAACTGAATTTTCAAACCCCTTTACTGTGCCTCCAAAGAAGCCTGCTGTAGGTGCAAGAACATTACTTGCGTGTCAAATTTAGCAGCCCATATATGTGTAGGTTGGATGGTTCACAGAACTTGGGGTCACTGAGAGACTATTTGCAGACTCCCAATGAATCTACAGTAGGAGATTTTTGGCCTAAATAGTTCAATTATGCTATTTCAGTCAAGCATGCTTTAGGTAGAACTCTGTCTATGACTGTATTTAAAATCTACTAGAAGACCCTAGAGACAACCTCGAATTCAGCTTTAGCGCTGAGGTACAGCTCCACTCCAGCTGCAGTTGCGTGGCTGCCTAAGGGAGTGAATGTTGCTGTATGCTGACCCTCACAGACCAGCAGCTTTGGCAAGATAACCTGCTACAGCTTTGTCTGGACTTTGGCTGGAAGCTAGTGCCATGCTTACTGGTTTTGTATTACGCTGTAAAAAAAAATTGCTTGTGGGCAGAAAAGGCAATTATTGCCTAAGTTACAGATTTTCACTCTCTTTGCTTACATGTTTTGGCTTTGATACTACTCTGGGCCTAAGGCTTGTTTGCTGCCTTGTATTTGTAGGTGGGGAGCTATGGCATGTACAATAGTAATAATTGCACAGATTGCAATGATTTCACATCTCACACATGTTTTAGTAGACAGTCTTAATTGTCGGAGAACTTGCCCCACTCAAGTTCAGGAAAGCTGGATGGACACAAGATACTTTATTCATTTGTTCAGGACTCTGATCTGGCTGAAAAGTTGCCTGCTCAGAACTGGAGGCTTTTGCATCTTTCCTGTTGGGTCAGCTGAGGAAGCCTCTAATGATGCCCTGATAAAGAAGACAGCACAGCCCTGGCCTTGCTCCAGGTCCTTTTTCATGGGGTTGCAATATTCTGGGAAGAAGCCCTGGGGCTAAAGCAGCATGGGAATACCATTAATGGCCCAATTGGCATTGGATGCCACCCCAGGATGATCTGTCCTGGGAGAAACCTACCCTTAACTGGAAAAGGCACAAAATAGTTTTGGAAAAGGGTGGAAGCTCATTAATTAAAAAAACATTGAGGACCTTCACTTTTGCCCTGTAAGTGAATGAGGTTTTCAGAAACGCTCCCTGGTGTATGAGCAAGGCACTATACTGGGAATAGCAGGGGGTATCTCTAATGTTAAACACTAGTGGTGAATCCTATGGTATAAAGGCAGGTATGTGGCACACATTGTTCAGGGCTTGCCTTGTAATATCCAGGTGCCTTAGAGAGTTACTCTGACTAGTCCCAAAAACAAAGCCAGAGAGTGAGCTAATTGCTAAGCAGTGGTGGGGGAGTTGAGAGAGTTCGGTGTAGTCCCTGGTCTTTGTTGATGTAGCAGTGTCAGACATACCAATGTGTCTGAATAAAACTTTAGGCTGGCAAAAATATCAGATGGATGCATGAGCCTTATTAGACTAGGACAGCAATCCTGGGTTCCATGCCTTGTGCCACAGAAGGGAGTGATGTAGCAGCATCTCTCTGTATTGAGACTCTCTTCCAATTGCCCACACACCTGTTTGCGGCTGAGTTAACAAAATTCAGCTTTCAGCACAAGTCCCCAGCCAGACTCACTTTTTAGCCAGGTACCTTAACTGATGGACAGCACTAAAATCTTTTCATTTGCCTGTACCGATTATATTAGGCAGTCAGATGGTTTGGGTAGTAATTGCTGAATGAAGAAAAGTAGTGCCTGCCTTTCCAGATTTTAGTGGATCTCACAGTCTGAGAACATTCTCTGCTGCTATCTTCAGCATCTGCTAAGTCTGGTATCTACAAATAAATTACATATCTCACCCCATGAGAGTAGCCGGAGATGTGAAAATTTTTCTCTTGCCTTCATGCAGAGCAGTTATCAGTGTTAGGAAGTGGTCTAACTGGGAATCCAAGGCAAAGTATTTAAATAATTAGAACAAAATCAGGCAGAAAAAAAAATAAACTAAGGAAAAGAACCAGCCAGGAACTTGACATTGCAGGAGGCTTAGCCTTCCAAATGCATTGGGATCTGGGAAATCTTCCTTCTAAACATTTTTAAATATCAGAACAATCTGGAAACATTTTAACTTGGAAGAAATGTTATGCTTTGCCCTCTCCATTCCCTCATGTTGCTTTCCAACTTGTGTGCTTTTTTTTGCTATGTATTTGTTTACTCCCTTGGGACAGGTGATCCAGCTTTTCCCTGCTGCTCATGCAGTTTTTAGTGCCTGAACTTCGGTTCTCAAAGTAACTTCTCTTGTCTGGAGATAAGAACTGCTCCTTCCAGCAGAATGAGGTTTTTTGCATTCACTTGTTTTCCTGCTTTTTCCATTCTTCCACTCTCATTATCCTTCAGTTTGTTCTCCTACCATCTGTGCAATTGTCTCATGCCTCCACCATAAAGTTTATGAAATCCAGAGCAAAAAATATTCTGCTGCTAAAATCCTAGGGATTAAATTCATCCTTTTCCTCAGGTCAGTGGTGACAATGTGTACATGCAGACATCTACTTCCTTCAGTAAACTGTGTAGGAACTTGGAGATATTTCTCCAATCTCCATTTCTTCTCAAAAACCAGGAAAAATGGTAAGTACAGTATATAATCAGTTTTGTAGAAATAAACCACAAGCTTGTAACATACATCACTAATACATGGAATGGCTGTATTGAATAGAAGTGAATGGCCATTAATTGAGCTGATTTACTTTCCTCCAAGGAAAAGAAAGACCCCTTAAGAACTACTTTTCACCCCTGTCCCCAAAACTACTTCCACTTTAAACTTAACCCATTTTGCATTATTTGAAGAGGGATTGTCTTCCAGCTTTCAACCAGATATTTGTTCAACGATACTTGTTCATTTTTTAGCAGGGGATAATCTCAAAATACCCTTGTGTTTGCTGATATTTCAAGGTAAAGGAATTATCTGGAAGTTTTCCCATTTTCCAGATGTAATAATGTCCAAACTAAATATGGGATGGACTGTGGGATAATACTCCGTGAACACTTTAATACACACAGTAATATTCTCCTGTTTATACAAATATGGACTTTTTCCAGACATAAATGTTGCAGTCTTTCTTACAAAGGTACCAAGGGTTATATTAAGAAAACAAAATCATAACATTCACCTCACTGACTCTGTGGGCCAAACCAAGAGATGTCATACTGAGCCATATTCATGCTACTGGCATCAGTAGAATTGTATTTCAACTGTATTTAGCCTATGGTGTTGCTGTTCCTGGAGACAGTGATTTCTTCTTTCTAAATCAGGTGACAGAGTTGGTCATTAAAGGCTATATTAAGCCACTGGGTTCACTAAAGAAGGAATGAGTGGCAGTGCACGTGGACACACCATCCCAAGAACAGTCCGGAACAGCAACTGTGATCCTGCTGCTTCTTCGCTGCTTTCCTACTTTCCAGGAAAGTGCTTTCTGTAGTTCTGGAAAGAATGCAAAAATCACATATTGCATCATCTGGGTACCTCAGCATAATCCTGTGCTTGAAGCTCTCTTGCCTGATTCCCTACCTTTGGTTGACTGAAACCATTCCAACCTACCTTTACACCACCCAGAGAGAATAAGATCTTTTCAGGTGCTATCAAAAGGTTTGTCTGCTTGTGCTCTGCAGTCACAGTGCTGAGTCTGGAGTTCATGTACTTTCTCTGCCATTCTTCTGTCTCCATGTTTATCAAATTGAGCGGTCAGGAAACACCTGTCCCATACAGCTTCCGCATCTTTCATTTCTGCCTACCAGGTGGGGGCAGCCTTCAAACATGCAGGTGATACCTTTCCAAGACTATGGGTGGGAAGGATGTAAGCAGGCTGAGACTGCACACTGCTGCATAGAGGGAGCTCAGGGGCAGCATTAGATGGGTCTCCACTCCTAAAGAATTCCAAAAAGTGAAGTAGAGCTTTGCACCCCTACTGTCTATGACTAATTCACTCCCTGGCTCTTTTTTGGGTCTTTTGAATGATGTCTGAGATCAAAATGCTATAGAGAGGTCTGGCCCTAAGTAGTGTAGACACCAGCCATTGTCATTTTCTCATAGGAGCAGCAGTGAGTGGTTACATGTTCTTCAGTAATATCCATGCAAAGGATCTTTGAGAAAGGAGGAGAGAAAAAGGAGGCAGGAATGAACAATGACATCCTCAAGTAAAAATTTTTGTTTGCCCCTCCTCTTCACCCATTCCCAATTTGTTCAAGGTCATTACTGAAACATTATTTATGCTTCAAACACAAGCATTTTTTCAGTCATGAACTTAAGAAAATACTCAGAATACACCATTTTTCTCTGTGTTTTGAGTTTCTAGTGCACTTAAAGGTTCTGTAATAAAACTGTCTTTCCATCAAGTTGGGCTGCGGAGGCCACAGACAGAAATTTAGTTATTCTAAAGCACCTGAGCACCCAACAGCTTCTTTGAAAATTAATGATAGTTTCTAGGAACTCAGCACTTTTGAAAAGGCTTTCAATTTAAGCCTGATTTTTTTTTTTCCCAGAAGAATAATGAACAGTAAATTTCAGCCATGTAGTTTTCAAATGTTCTTGTTGAAATAGCCTCAGAAGTCTGATCTCTCCTCCTGCCAGCACTTGGACATCACAGCAGTAGAATTCAACAGCCTAAGTAGCAGCTGCTGAACCACTTCATTTTGCAGGTTTGTATTTTCCAGCAGACTGACACTGATTGTAGGTTATCTTGGGTTGATAAACTACATCATCCTTCAGCAGGGCTATGGATGTCCAAAGCTGTGAGCAGGATAAATGGCTCAGAGGAGGCTTTTTGAGGTAAGCTGCTCCCTTTGTCTTTATTTTCAGCAGAGTGACTGCTCAGCCACCCTTTGCTGCAAGGTATCTTGAAAGTGCTTTATATTACAAATTAAAGAAACAATGCACCCATTATTAGCTTTTGAAATACTGTGTTTAGGTGGGCAAATGTAGCTTAAGATATCCACATTTGGACCTCAAAAATCAAAGGCAGTATTAAAGCAGTTGAGGATTTGATGGAACTGCAGCATCAGTCTCTGCTGTTGCTTCCTCTCTGCTGGACCAAGCTTTGAATGTACATGAACAAGAATCAAGGAAATAAGTTGAAGGAAAATAGTTAAAATTATCAAAAGAACAATTTTTAAACACAGAAGCATTCAGAGCATTCCTTTTCAGCACTTCTGGCTCGTTCCTAGGAGCCATTTCTTACATTTCTGCTAAAACAGTTGACCAAGTCACTAAAGCATAGCAACATTACAGTGTCTCTAGGCAGGGAAAAAGCACCAAAGAGCCTCGAGAAAACTCTGAATAGTGCAGAAAGAAAGTAAAAATGTTTTATATATGTGGTATTGTTAAAACTCTCAAGTGGCATAAATATAATAAACAATAGGGAAGAATAGGATATTTCTGTTTGTTTCCCCACGCTTGAGATGACCTAAGCTACCTCAAGCATGGTTCCACTTTGGGACTTGTGAGTTATTTGATCAGTCCAAACTTGTGAAAATAAACACTGTTATTCCACTGTTCTACATTGTGCATTCTTTTGTTCTCTGTAAATAGACTGAGAACTAGCAAATGAAAGTAAATTATAATAAAATACGAATCAAAATAAAAACTGCCAATAAACCAAAAATAACACAAGGGGAGAAAATGTAATAAACACAGAAATAATGAAATTAAGTTAAATACTCATCACTGAGCACAGTTCTATGTGCTCCAGATGACTTTGTTCTGTTGAGTTCTGATCTCATTTACAGACATCTCCTGCAGAGGCTTCCCTCATACTGACTCTGGAGTGGTCAAGAGAAAAGCCTAACATCTCAAGGTCAGTATTTTCAGAGAACCCTGTGGAAGTTACATGTTCAGATCTCATTGGATTTCAGTGCAGGTTGGACACCTAAATTTGTATCTCGAAAAAAAAAAATCCCTCCTTAAAGTAATGGGTTATTTCTTTGGCCCTACGAGTATTGTCTTCAAGAGAATAGTTTCCAGTGGTTTCTTTAGTTGTAAGTAAATGCTCTGGGGTTATAATAGTATCTCGGTACCCAGCTAGAAGAGATGAACTTAACTGTAAATTCTTTATTAAAAATAGGTTTCCTTCTGGGCCCTAAGCCCAAAACTCCACCCATGCCTCTGTGTGACAGTAACATCTCAAGGGCATGCTTTGCAGATTGTTTAATATCCAGCTTTGTGCACATCGTGTTAAGAATTACTATTGTTTGTAACAGCAGTGATAGGGCTTTCACCACTCCTTGGAAGAGGTCATTTTGCAGCCTGATGTATGTCACTGTCAGAAGGCTTCTCTTGACATTTTTATAGTGGATTTTAGCATTGGAAGATTTTGAAGATAGAGAGAAAAAAGCTTACTGCCTTGGCTAGAGCTCAGTATGCACATGCATATGCCAGTGCATAGAAATGAGGTAACTGGTCAGACATGGTATCATTTTACATTCCACTCCCACACCAGGAAAGCACCTTTCTTCTACATCTTATTTATAAAAAATAAAAGAGAATTTTTATTGGTTCGGGGTTTTTTTGGAGAAGAGATGTAATGGCAATGTTTTATACAGATTTCATTGGTCAAAAGCCCAAGGGGAACCGATACAGCCTTGGCTGGGATAGTATGCTAAAAACAAGGCAGCAAGGGTGGTTAATGACCTGTCTCCATGAATGTCCAATTTATGTCTCAATGCCACAAAAAAAGGATTAATCCAAATTATATATTTCAAATAAGTTCCCTTATAGCAGAACTTAAGCAAACTTCACACAGGAAATCACAATATATGCAAAAAATTATACCTCCTCCTGGCACTCCCATGCCCACTGAACTGCATCCATCTCTGTTTAGGGAGAGAGATGTAAAAATAGTGCAGAAAAGCTTATTTTCATATGATGAAGTGAAATTTTAAGTTAGCTAAATAGCCCAGGTTGAAAGAATATGCAGCTTTTACCACTGTATGAAGGAGCTATAATTACTGATGATCCAAAAAAAGAGATACACACATTTGCAGGCTTACCAGAAGCTCACTGTCTCAAAACAAATGTCACTTAAGATCTTGCATCTCAGTTTGTTTTAGCTGAAGAAAGTAAAGCCCAGGGCTATCTCTTACCAGTACAGCTCTCTAGAAGGACTTTTGAAATCCTCTTTTCCTACATGTCTACTTAACCAATGATCTCTGGAAATACTGGCTTCTTACTTAGGGAAATCATGGGTTTGGGGCCCAAGTTCATCCTTTCATAATTCAGAGCCTGGAGGGTGTGGTATTATGTTTTATGTATGACTATTAAAATAAAGGTGTTAAAATGATTCTCTAGTCAGGCTGAAATCAAGAAGATTTATCCTACAGTAATGTACTGTTGCTCCAGGGTTCTTACATAAATTCTTCTTATTACAATTGAACCTATGTTAGTTCATCTTACCATTACCCAACTACCTGGAGAAGCTAAGGAATGAGATATGCATCCTGAACTCCTTTGATAGTCAGGGGAGCATCTCCAGTGCAGCGACCTTAGGTCTGATCTGGACTCTCAAGCACCTTTTCTATCTGCCTTGACTAGACAGGCTTCAAGATTTGATGGAGATTAACTTTGCAATGTCAAAACCTACCAAAAAACTCCCACTTGGCTGCACAACCCCTATGTCAGATGTGTAGGAAGGAGAGGCAAGCTTTGTAGCAGCATGGAGAGTGTCACTGGCTTTTGCAGTGGAATGTTCTCCATTGCAGTTGCCTTGGTACAGTGGGAAACTGTAGCCTTGAGAGCATTTCCTGCAGGATTAAAACAAGGAGGGGTCAGTCTAGGTCTTAGCCTCAAGAACTAGATTAATTGGAAAGGCAGATACAGTGGCTTTTGTCTAAATTTCGAGCCTGATTCTTCACTTCTTTGGTCCATATCTTGAGAGCAAATGGGTTTGTTTGTGTTTTGATCTTCTTTCCAACTGATTTCTTGATATTTATGTGATTGTACGTCATAAACTGATTAACAACCTTACCTTTCATGAAGGTACCTCTCAATAGAGCACTAGCTCAGATATGGCCTGAAATGTTCATATTTGGGATATAATTTGTTTTAGTTTTACTCAGGGAATATTTTGGTTAAATGGAAGATTTCTTATGTTTTTATGCACATTTTTATTTTTTTTAGTTTTCTTTTTATATTCTTCATAGTTCCCCAAGGATGTGTGTATAGTGTCAACAGTAATGAAGGACATGAACTTTTACTGTAAGGAACTGAAATATCATGGTAATCTAGTTTTCATGGTAATTTAGTCCATCGAAGTCTCTCCCAGGAATAAAAATGCCTGAGAAAAATGGAATTCACATAAACTCCCATTATTTTCTAAGTTCATCTATGTGTCTATGGGGAACTAGATGAATTGTCAGCCTCCAAATATAAATTACACAGCCCAAGAATGAAAGATCAGTACATACTCAAACGCCAGATCCAGCAATAATAAAAATAAAATTCTCTGTTAGTTCCATTGATAACAAAACCTCGGTACAGTGCAAAAATACCATCATGATCAGCATAATATAAAAGAATAAGGGTGCGGTTCCTTGACGGTTGAAGCCAATCTAAGCTGATCTGTTTCCTTTCATGGTCACACCACCCCTCCTTGTCATCACAGGACTATTTATTTTATTTTGTTTGTTTTCTAACAGTTAGTACCTGGACCTACCCTGCTCTGCCAGGAAGTCAGAGCAAGACCATAAATGCACAAAGTGTAAAGTGGGTTGCACTCCACGTAATTGCCTGTATGCAGGCAAGGAGCACAAGGTAAATGCAGAATGGCAGCAAAACCTTCTGGACAAGAGTGAATGACATTTTTTATGCTCAGATTAATTTGCAAGTCTTTTGGCTTGTGTAACAGTAATTCATATGATTGATTTGCCAGCTTGGATAGAAATTAGGAAACCTGTTTGCCAAAGACTTGCCAAACCAGTCCTTCTCACTGTCTGGTATGACATTTATCTGTTTGTCTTCATGTGAATGGAGCACTGCTTTAAGTATATAGAAAGGAACAAGTAAAGAAAAAGGAAAACTATTGATGTCATGTACAAATGGTTTATAGAAGAGCAGCTCTGTCTGTGTGAGAAAGGGAAATAAACTATCCTGGAAGATGAAGCAGAATAAAGCAGGTATCTTCTGCAATTCCTTCTATGCTAGGTGTATAAATACATTAGTAAAAACTCATCTCCTTAAATGAAATAATTACAGCAGTTCCCAAACAGAATGCATACTGTGGACATTTAAAGAGAAAACAACCATTAATAAATTTTAAAAAATAAAGTAAAAGTATTGCAGAGGATACAGGAATTTGGAAATAATTAGCACTCAGCAACTGTGTTTTAAATGGCCCACAAAGTGAAGAATAGTGCCACTGTAAACTGGGCAGTCCAGCTAGAACTGGAAGAGTCAAGTATTACTGCTTGCTTAGAGTTCTCTGTGATTCTATGAGGACCTGGAGGCAGTTGTGTGTATAACTTAAAGCCAAGTTACTGGTGTGTGAAGCAGGTCCTCATGTGCCAACAGCCCATATCCTCACTGGGGCCGGTTTCACTCTTGTGTCCAGTTCCCTCTTTGTGTATTCACAGGCACTACAAAAGTGAAGTGAATGCAGCAAACTTCACCTCCTGGCAGATGTCAAATTTCTTTCCCAGGAGAAGGACCCACTGCCTGCCTAACACAATACAAAGAAGGATTTTTTTCCAGCCGTGCCCTGCAAGTCAATACTCGCTGTTATGTAACTAAACACAGTATATCAGCTCACATGGCCTTTTTAATGGGGAAAAATAGTACTTTTTAAGACTTGAGGCCAGATTCATCACAAGCCTGACAGCTCTGTGCTGCTCCAATGACACAGAACTGCCTTCAGCCTGCAATAACTGATTGATTAAACCGGTTCGTCGTGGTATCACGGGAGCAGAGCAAACCAGCCGAAGCGTATCAGCAAACCCACCTTCTCAGCCTTGATTTTGAGGGATTTATATCTCAGTCTAATGTAATTTCCAACGTAAATTATAATTAATTCATTCATTCTATGCTTAAAAGCTTGGTATTTGCTTCTTTGGTAATTAATTAATTTATTTAAAATCTTTGTGTTTACTTCTTGAGTTATAAATTTGAGGAGAAAGCACTGTAGGATGTTTTCAAAAACATCTGTCCCCTATGTCCAAAAGCAGGTTTGTGCAATGTGGGTGACAACTGGATATGGGGACCAGGACTGGGTGCAACCTGGGTAAGTGAGGAACAGTAAGTTACCTTAGTGTGCCACATGAGGCAGAGAGAGTCCTTCTTAAATTATTTCCAGTGAAATTTGCTTTACAGAATGTGCAAGATGGCACCAAAAGCCAAGTACAGTGCTCCTTATGGAGAGCAAACATACAGGAAATAACCTTTGATACTGCCTTAAAATTAAAGCAAAACAGGACACAGAAAGGTTTAGTGGGAAAGATGACTCTGCAAAAAGGAAACTAAGCATTTTTATAAAACAAGACTTGTGACCTCTCAGAGAGAGAGAGACCTCAGCCTGTCATTTTCTACCACAGCTAAATCACGCCTTGTGAACGATCAGTCTATTATTTCCAAAACTTTCGTGCTAATTTGCTATTGCGAAATGAAATTTCTTCAAAAAGAGACAAAAAGTGCATTCCTCCTTCAGGATTGCACTCTGTACATACCAAATCTGAAGTTATAAACCCAAGCTGTTTTGGAGTTATCTGAGAGCATTCAAGAAAAGAAAAAAAAAAAAAAAAAAAGGGCCTCTGAACAATTTTCTGAGAGAAAACTGTTCATCATTTTCCAGAAAGAAAAATTACTTGGGCTAAGGTCAAGTGTGGGAAATTTCAAGCCAAAACATAAATCGCTGATCATTATAGAAGTAACGGTAAGTAGCAGTTCAGACTGAAAGTCATTCTATGAGACAAAAACACTAACTGTCAAGACTGAATTTTGCCTCCACCACGGGTCTGATTTTCAAAACAAGTCTACTAATTTTCCCAAAGGGAGGAGATTTTCCTTAAATTGGTCATGCTGTATTTCTGCAGCAGAGTTTTCCAGAGAAGTCTAGCAAAATTAGGCCAGGGAGGAGGGCTGGTTGTTTTGCATGGGGTTTGTATTTTAGTACAACATTTTATAAAAGTAGCTACACTGGGAAAAGGACTGGTTTGGGTTTTTTTTTAGGATGGGATTTGTGTTTTAGTAAAACATTTTATAAATGTAGCTACACTATGAAAAACTCATTGCGTAAATATTTTTGTCTCTCCTGATCCTGACAGTGACTTTGCCTTGCAGTTTCTTGTCTGTTCTGCTAATCTTTTTAGAGAGATATATTACTCTCTGAATTATTTGAGGAAAGAGTAAAAAATTAATTAGTCATTCTTAATCTTAGAAAGGTAAGTACCTGTGTGAAAAAGAATACTAACACATAGAGGAAGTGAGTTTTATATGGATACCTTTTGTCTTATGAAATTTATGGACAGCTTTGCTCCCTGTGCCACATGGAATGTGTGTGATAACTCTGTGCCTCCTGAACCCACTGATGATCTGAAAAATCCTCTTGCATTGTCAAATGTTTTGATGCTACCTAAATGTGAAAGATTTCTCAAAACGATACATATTAAGTAGCACTGAAATTTCCTGTTTACAATGCTATAAAACAAATGTCTGATGTCTCTGTGCAAACCAAATATTGACTTTCCGGGGTCATGGAGCAACTATTGACCCATGTTGGCATGCAAGGAATTACACATCTGAATCTAGATGTGGGATCTATGTGTCACAGCTTCGCTGCACCGAAGTATGTTAAAGTAAGTTACAGTCATGTCTGCATGAAAACAGATTCATAGCCTGTTGGAAGACATGTCCTCTAGATTGACAGCTGATATTGTCTGGGTCTCCCTCTGCAGATCAAGGTGGCTCATGTGGAGACACCAGTTCTAGAAACCTAAACAAAGTTTCCTGAGAGCATCAGGATTCAAATCCCACTGGATCAGGCCCTGAAGGATGCTGCAGTGAACCATAGCAGGTAAATTTGCACATAATATACACTTCATTTTAAAGTCTGGGACATGTTCTGCCCCACTGAGATCAATGTTGATTGATTCTATGTCACTGAATACAAGTGCCACTCTGTGCACTACCATGTGCACTCATATTCCCTATATTATGCATGATCTCTACGATTACCTGTAGCCAGTTGGGTGTTGGTCTTTTCTCACAGATAACATATAACAGAACAAGAGGAAATGTCCTCAAGTTGCACCAGGGGAGGTTTAGATTGGATATTAGAAAAAATTTTTTTACTGAAAAGGTGATCAAACACTGGAACAGGCTGCTCAGTGAAGTGGTTGAGTCACCATCCCTGGAAGTGTTCAAAATACATGTAAGTGTGGCACTTAGGGACATGGTTTAGTGGTGGGCTTGGCAGGGATGGATTAGTGCTGCTTGTCCTCGATGATCTTAAAGGTCTTGTCCAACTTTAATGTTTCTATGATTTTATGAATACTTTATATATAAATCCTTATATATATATATGTTTATGTATTTGCATATCTACCTACCAACCTACCTATATCTATCTATCTAGCTATCTAGCTAGCTAGCTAGCTATAGATATATGCATAAATACATATGCAGCTTGCTATACTGCTTTGTTTTCTGAGGTTGAGTAGAACATGTTCACTGGAATTGTTATGACAATACCATTTTCTTTCTGGTTGTTACTGGACAATTGAAATGCTGATGACAATGGATAAATACAACAGCATAAATGCAAAATGGGGAATATGTATTTCCTGCTTTAAAAGAGACAGCCTCATGGAGTACAGAAGTAAGGGAGAGAATTTATATTAAGCATGCGAATGGTAATTAGGAATCCATTTAAAATATATTACTAGATGCTTGAAAAGACATCACTGAATAAAGAAGGTGATTGATTTAGATCTCGATTTTGAGAAAGAGGGTCTTGATTTAAAAATTCAACTGGAAGTCAGATAAAAAAATAAAAAGGTCTTTACTAAAATTTAAAGAATTATAAAGTTAGTTAAGTTTTTAAAAAGTGTAAATGTCAAAGAGTAGAGGGTACACATTGATTTGAATGAAGAGAAATCCAAAAGGAATGACAAGAATGTGATAAAATATGCAAACCCCAAAAAATAAAGCAACGGACGGTCAAAGACAGTAGTGCTTTATGTAAACTGAGACCAAGAGAAAGTTACTAATGGTAGAAGTCTGTTAGTGGAAATTGTGGAATTGTCAGTAAATAAAACAGGTAACAGATGGGTCCAACAGTAATTTTTTTTTTTTTTTGTATATTGAAAAATATGTATGAGATGAGCTGTATAACAGAGATAACTAATAGTAATTAATGCATCCTTAAAATTTCAGTGTCCCAAAACCACTCTAGAAGTTATACATTTTAAAAACCCTGCATGTTTAGATAACTTGTATCCAAGATCTTTAAAGGAACTCTTTGGAAGGCAGTATCAATATTCTCTGTCACCAAATTCCAGGAGACTAGCTGGGAGGCAAGGACTGTTCTCATCCAGCACTAGACACCTCTTTATGAGTTTTCATCTCTGGGCTATTCATCCTATATTCTCTCTACAGCCAACGGAGAGGTAGAGGCATTTGTGCAGTGATATTCATCTGACCAAAAGCTGACACCTACATTTGGCTAAAATAATCACATCCTATTGTGGTATCTACTGTTTTTGAGGATGCCCAGGCTTTCTCAGATCTGCCTGCAAGGCATCGGTCCTGGCTCTCCGTGCCATGCTGAGGGATATGTCATGTCCTTGGAGGAGTAAGCAAGGTCATCTTGTATAGGACTGAGCTTTCGACAGCAGCGTCACTCCAATGGGAAAGCTGAGCTATGTTCTAATACTACAGTTCAGGCAAATGTTAATGTATTGAAAATGTTCAAAGAAGAGTTATGAACCTTCTCAGATACCCTGCAGAATGATGAAAGACTGAGAGATGGTGGTAGCATTATTTATTTTTGTAGTGTGAAAATATGCCCATAGCTTTAATAAAAAGGCAAAAGAATACATATAAACTTAAGGGGGAAATGCTAATAAGAAGATAATAGTAAGTAGAATTTTGTATTCATGTCATTCCTATTATGTGAACTGCCTTCTTCAAATGTCTGCCTATCCTAGCTGACTCTAAAAGGACCAGGCATGCTTAGGCTACTAATTCAGACGCATTCATTAATATTGTAAAGGATGGTTTGGGCTGAAAGTGGTATTCAAACAGCAGGATCAAATCTTGCTTCCTTAAAATCAAAAGTATGATTAAAGAATTGGGAAAGATGCCTTACAATAAGAAACTCAGGAAGCTCAATCTATTTTACTTACTACAAAAAGGCCAAAGGGTGACATAATCACAACCTGTCATTACCACAGGGATAATCTTAGTAATGACTTCTCAACCTGTCTGGCAAAGATAGAATAAAAGTCAGGGGCTGGAAGCTGAAGATAATTTAGACTAGAAACCAAATGTAATTATTGGCAGCAACAATAAATAATAATTATCAGGGTGGCTGCTGACTCTTAACTAAAGAACTCAAAATCAGTTTTATTAGAAAAAAAAATATGCTGTAAATCAGGCAATCAATAATTGAGGAAGGAACATGTCTTGTGCTGTGCTGAATTCAGGCCAGCATCTCACACTGGCCAGTAATTTCACAATCAAGGAGGTTTCTTATTTTGATCAGTTTAAAGAAACTATTATCTACATGCTTATCATGGTGAGATTTAATCACTGTTAATATATGCATAAGGTTCAAAGCAGGGTAATTACCATTTTTTCCAACTCTGACCTCTTGTATGATTTGCCACTGCCTCTCCCAGCACTCTTGTTTTGAAAACTAATTCCTGTTATCTAAAAGACTTTCCAAAGCAAACACAGCAGTGTAGCACTTTCTCATATTTATTTTGTATTCTCAAAGAAAAAGCAATAGTGGTGGGGTTTTCTTTTGGGAGGGAGAGTTCTTTTTCTACAAAGGTACTTGTGTAAACCGTAGCTTTACGGAGTCCAAGAACCAGGTCCATGGACTGAGGGCTTTGCTTAATAAATTCTGAATATGTGGCAGGTGATCTTTTTCATAGGAATTAGGCAAAGGCCCTATTTCGGTAGCAGCAAACTCTTTTTCAGTGCCTAAATGCAGCAGAAGACTGCAACTGCAAAGGGGTTTGATATACTAAGACAAGGATGCATAGTTTTTGTGGTCATCGTGATTCTCCCTCTAGCCTTCTTTCCTACAAAATTTGGACCAAAAAACCCAAACAAACAAAAAACCCAAAAGAGAACAAAAAACAAACAAACAAACAAAACAAACTACCAAAACCAAACAACCACAACCTTCTCCAATGGAAGTCTCTGCTTTCTGGTATTTGTGTGGAGAGCACCCATCACCCATTCCCCATGTTTATATGATGTAGATGGTAAACTTGGCGGGGCTGGGACATGTGCAGCACACTGTGTGCGTTCACAGCATTATCACCCACCCAGATTAGCAGCTGAGCACTTCAGGGTACAGACGGCAATGCTTGAGGGTAAACATGAGCCTTGCAAGATATGGTTGAGTTGCTGGCTCCATCGTAGACTCCTTGCCTGACCTTGGGACTGGAGCACTGTCTGCCTCTGTGTTTAAAAAGTTAAGATACTATTACTTGTCTGCCCCACAAGGATTTTGTGAAGTTAGAGGCAGTGTTTATTGGAGCTAGCTGTAAAGTGATGAGAGCTGTGTAAACACCTATGCCCGTGAAACCTCAGTTATAGAACTGTCCATCTTGCTAGAGGAAAGCACACTTAATGCCCATCAGTCCCTACATCACAGTACAGCTCACACAAGTTTCCCCCCTCTCAGAGGTGAAGAAAACCCCAACAGCAATGGACTCTCAGAGGGGAAACCCACAGTGAGTGAGCACAGAGCTCTTCTAGCACGGGGTTTGCTGTGATTTACAATCTCATACTCTGTAAGGAGACATAGCTGAGGATGTCTTAGTCTGTCACTCTTAGTTGGCCAATGCAGCCGGGGCAGAAGCGAAGGCCCCGAGGTGCATTCGGAGGCATGAGCTGCCTGTGATGGACATGCTCAGGAGCACATGCCTATGCCACATTCGGTATGCACACAGTAAGAGGTCACTTAACCAGGGCTTTACAAACATTTTCAAAGTGCTTTACAAACAATTCATTAATAGATGACATATTTTTGCTAAAGGCACAACCAGCTCAACCAGATTTTATTACAGGTGTAAATAATACCAAGAGAATTTAAGTGTGAGCCTCATTTCTCTCCTCTTAATCCCTCCTCCCGCTGACAAGTTACAGGTCTGCTTAATCATCCAGCCCTTTCCTCTGAAATTCACAAATGCTTCCTCCACACTTACTTATTTTACGGGGATTTAGACAAATGCCAGGAGGTACCTAGCAGTGCCCTACGGGTTTCATGGCCCCAGTGAAAAAACAAACAATGCTAAAGCCCAGATGTGACCCAGCAGTGCAGTTTAACCCGTTAGGAAGACAAAGCTGTGGCTTAGAAAGTGGCAGGGAAGAAGCTGAGCACTTTGGGCTGAAGAAAAGGCAGAAGTGAGGGGAGGGCTGGGGTACGACGAGCCTCAACACACATGCGAGGGGCTCAGCCCACCCTGTCCCTGTGGAGCCGGGGTTTAGGAGCCTCTGAGATCAGCACCAGTGGTGGGGAGGCACGGTGGGCACACTGGGGACAGTGAGGATCTTTCCCAGGGGCGCTGGCCATGCGGGACGGAAGGAAGGGGAACCTGTTGTGGGGAGAGCAGGCAGGATTTCCCGGAGTTTCTGGGGGACGAAGGCTGGGGAGCGCAGACCGGGGGTCTCCAGGACGAAGGAGGCGCGGGGGGAGCCCTTGCGAAGAGCGGCGGGATGCAGGCGGTGGCAGCGCGCTTCTCGGGGGAGGGCGTGCGGGTCGGGGCTCCCCGGGCAGCGGGGGCGGCCGCCTCGACGGCGGGCTGGGGGCGCAGGTACGGCGCGCTCACCCCCCCTTCCCGGCGCTGCGGCGGGCCGGGCTGCCGAGGCGGGGCGAGAGGCACATCCCGCCCCTGGGCCGCTTCTCGGCGCGGCTGGTTTAATAGCGGGGCCGCCCCCGGCCCGCCCCGCTGGAGCCGGCCCG
>JAWWEE010000001.1:34779881-34792879 GCA_035221455.1 Xenops minutus | reverse complement strand
CCAAGATGCCCAACCTGGTGGGGCACGAGCTGCAGGCGGACGCGGAGCTGCAGCTCACCACCTTCACCCCGCTCATCCAGTACGGCTGCTCCAGCCAGCTCCAGGTGGGTCGGCGCTCCCAGGGGACCCGGGGGCGCGGGCGAGGCGGCGGCGGCGACAGGCGGCGGGACTGTGCGGTCCCCCGGCATCCCCATCCTCATCCCCATCGCCTCGACCCGGTGCGAGACCAGCCCGAAAGTCCCGCCGCCTCGCAGAGCCGCTCCTGGCTGGCTCGAGGGAGCGCAGCTCACGCTGGGTGGAGGTACGGAGAGCCCGCCGTGTCCCCCGGCGGTGTCCCCGCCGTGTCCCCGCTGCCCGCGGCAGGGAGCGCAGCGCGGTGCCCCCGCTCCGTCCCGCGGCGGCTCCCGGCGCTTTCCCGGGCGCTGCCCGGTCCCGGCCGTGCCAGGTGCCGCGCCCGCTGCCGTGCGGGACGAGCGGGGCTGGCTGCGGGGAGCTGCGGGGAGCTGCGGCAGCTCGGCACTCCCGCCCCCCCCGCGAGCTTCACCGCAGAAGTTAGAAGTTTCTTTCCCAAGCGAATGGCAGGATCCGTGTCCTGCCCACGGGCATGGATTTCGTCTAACAAACCCCGGCTTGTTTCTCGGGGCAGAGATCGAGAACCCAGCGCGCAGTTCCTCTCACGGTGTCGCTTCGCCAAACTGCGATTAACGAAAGACGAGAAAACTACAATGTTTTATTACCGTTGTAAATACATACGTGACCTTATCGCAAAAGAAATACATTCGTCTAGGAGGATCGCGAATCAAAGTAATTCAATAAATGCCCTTTTTCCCGTTTCTTAACTGGAATATCCAGGCAATGCCCAGAACAAATATATATATTTGTTTAGACCATTTTAATTTAGTCCTTTTGCTTTCTTCAATTGCACCCTTGAGGTTCAAGTTTGGCCAAATCCCGCTTGCTTCATTGAAAGTGGTGGACTAAATTTACATGGAGCTAATCTAGGGAGTAAAATGTTCAGACTTGGCTTTGGACCACATTTGAACTGAAGAAGACAACATTGTTGTTTTTTTTCTCTTTTTATTGTTGTTGATTTATTTGTTTTATGCCGTTTCCTGTTCTTTAAGGGAAAGGACCAACTATTACTGCTAAAAAGCCAAAAAAAGAAAGCTTATATTTCAACTTATCTCATTTTCCCCAGACACACTTGTGATTTCTGTTTCTCTCTTCCAGTTTTTCCTGTGTTCGGTCTATGTCCCAATGTGCACAGAAAAGATTAACATCCCCATAGGTCCCTGTGGTGGCATGTGCCTCTCTGTCAAAAGAAGATGTGAACCCGTTTTAAAAGAATTTGGATTTGCCTGGCCAGACAGCCTAAACTGCAGCAAATTCCCACCCCAGAATGATCACAACCACATGTGTATGGAGGGCCCAGGAGATGAAGAGGTTCCCCTTCACAGCAAGACGTCCTTGCAGCCTGGAGAAGAGTGCCACAGCATGGGGTCTAACTCGGATCAGTACATCTGGGTGAAGAGAACCTTGAACTGTGTCCTGAAGTGTGGCTACGATGCTGGCCTCTACAGCAGGTCAGCTAAGGAATTCACAGATATCTGGATGGCTGTGTGGGCCAGTCTTTGCTTCATCTCTACTGCCTTCACAGTCCTGACCTTCCTGATTGATTCATCCAGATTTTCCTACCCAGAGCGCCCAATCATATTTTTGAGCATGTGCTACAATATTTATAGCATTGCTTATATTGTGAGGCTAACTGTGGGCCGGGAAAGGATATCCTGTGATTTTGAAGAGGCAGCAGAACCTGTTCTTATCCAAGAAGGACTTAAGAACACAGGATGTGCTATAATTTTCTTGCTGATGTACTTTTTCGGGATGGCTAGCTCCATCTGGTGGGTTATTCTGACACTGACATGGTTTCTGGCTGCAGGACTCAAGTGGGGCCACGAAGCTATTGAAATGCACAGCTCGTATTTCCACATTGCAGCCTGGGCTATCCCAGCGGTGAAGACCATCGTCATTTTGATTATGAGACTAGTAGATGCAGATGAGCTCACCGGCCTTTGCTATGTTGGCAACCAGAACCTAGATGCGCTGACAGGCTTTGTTGTTGCTCCACTTTTTACCTACCTGGTCATTGGGACTTTATTCATTGCAGCAGGACTTGTGGCCTTATTTAAAATCAGGTCTAATCTCCAGAAAGATGGAACTAAAACTGACAAACTGGAAAGACTGATGGTCAAAATTGGTGTCTTTTCAGTGCTGTACACTGTCCCAGCAACATGTGTCATTGCCTGTTATTTCTACGAAATCTCCAACTGGGCCATTTTCCGCTATTCAGCAGATGATTCCAATATGGCAGTGGAGATGCTCAAAATTTTCATGTCCCTTCTGGTGGGTATTACATCAGGTATGTGGATCTGGTCAGCCAAAACTCTGCACACGTGGCAGAAGTGCTCGAACAGATTGGTGAACTCAGGGAAAGTGAAACGGGAGAAGAGAGCAGATGGTTGGGTGAAACCCGGAAAAGGGAACGAGACTGTGGTCTGAGAAAAGAACAACAGCCTGGTGGTGTGACTGCTCTCCTGTGAAGAACTGATGGTGTGTAAGCATTGCCATGTAAATGTTGGGAGTAGAGTAGGGAGATGGTTATGCAACCTGTCTCTGGGGGATGTACAAAAAAAAAAAGCCTTAAAGAATAAACAGCAAAAAGATCATGCTGCAGATACAATAGCCATAAACTATGCTGCCCAAAATAGGAGAGCCCAGGGAGGCTTTAAAAGCTGTGAAATACCCAAACATGTTATCTTCCTTTTTTTTTTTTTTAAAGCAGGATGCAATTACTAAAGTCTTGAAGTCTTTAGAAGCTGAGGGGCTCTAGCCCACAGCTATGGGATGATGTTTTCCTTTTATCATCTTATAGCTGATGGAGGAAAGGCAGTCCAGGGCCAAATTCTGGGCTTATTTAGGGTCCAGTTCTCAGAAGTAATGGAGGACCAGGACCTCAGTTAGAAGCCTTCTTTCCAAGTTCAGCATCGAGAAGGAAGTGCTTGACAAGGGTTGTGTCTTTATGCCAGGGGAATTCTGTTGTTCCTGTACACAGCACAAGTCAGACAAGGATCAGGTCCTCCAAAAATAGCAAATGGACTTTGCAGGTCTGAGCTTTACCCATGATGAGTAGGATTTAGTGAGGTATTAGTGAGAATTCTTGACGTCATCTGATGGCCTAATAATAATTTCAACTCATCCTTTTTACTATTTGTAATCTGATATGAGTTGAGAGTCGATTCTGCCATGTGGGAATTTGGACCTCCCTGTGTCCCTTCCCACTTGAACTATTCTGTGGTCCTGTGGATATTTCTGATTTTTTAAAAGCTTTACTTCAGGCCATTGTGAGACGTAGAGGAGTCAGCGGAAGGTAGGAAACTGTGTATGGTCTTCTGCATCCATTTTCATTGCCCATCTGCCTCCATTCCTGTCCCTTCAGGTGCTCCTGCTACTTCCAGCAGACTACTTTATTCTGCTGCATTTAATAACTTTAAAGTCTTACAATATAGTGTTCCTTCCTCAAGGAAAGAGAAAAATGAGTTTAGGGTACCTTCAAACAATGCCAGTTGTCTCCAAGTAAACTTACCTGTATCTCTCTGGAGACCCATTGCATAAAGCAATTAAGTCTTCATATATTTCATTCAGTCCGATGGTATCTCTGCAGACGCCAGTCTGGGGAGAAACAAAATGTTAAGTTCCTTGGCAACCACATGTTCACACAGATCAGTTGTATAATTATGTATGTCAGTTGCAATTAAAAGAACATTCTCAGCCCGTGACATCGCACTACAGCTGACTGCCTCACAACGATGCTTCAATTGTTCACTGACAGCTATGGAGAGGTTTTTTTTTAATGTATATTTACACACAGGATGGGAGCAGGCATTCAGTCCTCAGGAACAACAAAGACCTTTCCAGTTTTTGTAAAGTGATCCAAGAGAAAAGATCCAACTTCTTCGTGAATAATGTTGTTTCAAAGCAACCATTGAGTTTTCTTATCCTTTTATTCAAGGAGGCAACAGCTTGTGCTCATGGGGAGCTTGAACCTAGTGTCAGGGGCTTATTTGGCTAGTAAGAAAGGTGATGCAAATAGAAATATCCGAGAAGCACTTAAGAGAACACCGTTCTGATATTCTATCCCTTTGAAAGACCTTTGGTTTTATCTGTGTGCCCCAAAATTTTACTTCATTTGTTTGTGTGAACTTGATCAGCTGCAGAGCATCCCTCCTGGTGTCCCAACTCTCATGACCTTCAAGGGCAGCTGAGAACAGATGCTGCTTTATTAAAGTACTTGCTTTTCACACAGGTGCCCACATGCTTCTCAAACCACAGTTCACTTCAGCTCTGGAAGTGAGCACTAATCTGTCCAAGCACATATTGTTTCAGTGTCGAAAAATGTGCTAGAGCGTTTGTTTTTTTAAACATAAAAACAGACCCCAAATAAACCGTAATGGCAGTCTTTGGGGTTGGGCTCCCTCTCCAGCAGAGCAAGTGACAACCTGACACATTCTGCTCAAGACACACAAACGCTATCTTGGCCAACACCACATTCCAGCCAGGCCTTTTCATCCTCTCCATGAAGTCTCTCGCTATTAGTGTTGTGTTTGGGTCTGGTTATGCCTTTGTGGGCAAGAAGTTCTGCAAGCATGAGATCTTCAGATGGTGGAACTTCTCCATCATGCAGTCTTTCTGCTGGTGCAGTGAGAAATGTAAAGTCAGCAGCTATATGTTGGCTTTCAAGGAGTGAGGATGCAATATGAGCCTTTTTTTTGTAACATAGTATTGGCTGTGTTGTGTTCACTCAAGTGTCGTTCACTCTGAAACACTTTGGATACCTTCCTGGCTGATACGACCCATGTTTGACCAGACTGATTCAATAAATGCCTTTTTTAACCATGCTATTTTACACAGAAGTGAATGTTAAATAGTACCTTGTTATCAAATCCTTGCATCTCTGCCTGTGCCCCATGAACTGTGACAGAGGGATGCCCCTGCTGAAATGAGGTGATACTCTATTAAAGCAGGTGAGGGAATCAAGTGCTGTGGGAAGGAGGTGGGCTGTGAGGAAACACCAGCTGCTGTTCCTGAAGAAACATCTTTCCCCAGCAGTCAGGGGCATGCTATAGTGACCCAAAGTGAAATTAGTTGTTGCAGCAATTAAACCATTCCATAAATGTATTCACCCATGTGCATTTACCTTGCTCCGCTTTTTGGCTGCACGAGTGGGAAGTCACAGCAGGTAGCCTAAAAACCGGAGGTTGCAAAGCGTGGGTATCGGCAACTCATATGTTCTCTCATTTCAGCGTTGTTATGAACTTAAAGCCAAAACCGGTGTGACTAATCCTGTCTTGGAAATGCAGTTACTGTCATTATACTAGAAACTTTACTGGTGTTTCCTTGGATTGCGCAGTCCCTGCTCCCATCTCCCCCCGCAGCGTGTGCCCTTCTCACTGCAGGTTTCCGAAGTGTCTGCCAGAGAGGTACAAGCTTAGCTCTTACACTAAAAAGACAGGTTAGCTCCTTTTTCTGAATTTTAAGGAAACAGACACTGATTATTTTGGGGTGTACAGAAAATATATCTACTTCAATGTATGTACTGTAAATTTCTAATTTATCACTGTAAAAAAAAACGAAACAATTTTGCTATTTAATTTTTATATCAAAATAAAACTTTAACCTCTGTGGATAACTAAAGAATTCCTGGCAGCCCTCACGTTTTTGGTGAGTTTGTTTTTAAATTGGCTTCAGCATTGTTGGAAGTGGTTTTTTCTCCTGAAAGTAAAAGGACTGAAATGCTCATGCTGCACTGAAATGATGCTTTGAATGGGTTCATCCAGCACAATTTGGATCTAAATGTGCAATGTGAGGAATAACTGACAGCAAGTCATCATTGGACAACAGTGAAAGTATGTTCATACTTCTGCACAGAGGGTGGACAGAAACCCCTTCAAGGACAGTGCACAGGCCCCAGGTTCAGGCTGAGGATGCAGCTGGAAGTTTGGGCTCGGCTGAGCATGTCCCCAAATCCCAGTGGGAGGGCAAGATGGAAGCACACCCATCTGCTGCTCTAGCACTGCTGTGATGTGGCTCTTGAGAAGAGAAGCACCTCCTGTAAGGCTTCTTTTTATTTCGGGTATTATGCAGTATGTGCATCCAGAGCTGCACTGAGCATTCAGATTCAGGGCGTATGGTGGAGGAGGGCAGTGTCACCACCTGCCTTTTCAATACATATATGAAAAGTATTAGTGGCTTTTGGAAGGGGAAAATTCTAATCTTAGTAACATGCTTGAAATGAGTTCACTCCTACAGGTGATTTCAGCCCTTTGGAGAACAGTTTCAATTGAATGTCTACATTGTCTAGCTGATTGATGCTCCACTTTTCATTCATGTTCTTTTCATTTCTGTTCACGGTTGGAATGTATGGTGACAGCAAGGAGTTAATTTTTTAATGCATCCCTCACCAGTTTCTCTGACACTGATAGGACAGTTTGCAGTTTTAGTCATCTAAACCCATTTAATTGTCTTCATGAAACATTCTGTGTGTGGGATAACTTAATTATCACAATGTTATTCTAATAAGAACCTAAATCAAACCAGAGTGGATAATAGTGAGGGTGTGCTGTAAAGAAGACAGTAGGAGATATCACCTGTGCATCTGTAGCTAATCAAGTTTTGGAAAGCAGCATCTAAAAGCGGTAATTACGAGTGATTTGCTCATGCTTTTGGCAGCTCATCATTGTAATATTCTCAGGTTGGTGATTAATGAGATTTCTGAAACTTATAAGGAGTCTTTAATAAAGCTACCATTGACTGTAGCAAACATAAAAGTGCTTCTGGGAGAGGGAGCAGGATTTCCCCCTTCTTATTCACACCACCAGAGAATCTCAGGTGTAGCATACAAGATGGTGTTGGCTGCTCCAGGTCTCTCTAATGGCTGCTTGCCTTTCCATATGTCCTTCACACAAGGTGTCTCAGAACATCACCTATGAAGTGACAGGGTTTTCTGGAGTGCCTTTGAATTGTGAACAACCTCCTAAACTACTGGGATGACAAATCAGCCCAGGTTTGTCTGTTGGGGGGAGTATGTATCTGTATACAAAACTCACAAAAAAAGTAGCCTTTATGAGGACTTTCTGTGGTTCTTTTGCTGTTTTTGGGTTTTTTGCTTGGTTGGTTTTGGCTTGTTTGTTTTAAAGCTATCTTTAAAGAAAGCAAATATTAGGGTGTTTGTAGCAAAGGAGACCAGAGTTCTGCTGCCAGAAGGAGTAACCTAAACTCCAGTAATGTGAAAATGTGACATCATGAGACCCTGGCTTCAGTGGTGGAGTTTCCACCACACCTCCTCCATCCTCAGCCACTCATTACCATAACAGTGCTGCATTTCAGCTCCTCCTTCAGTTTGCCGATGCAACTACTTGTGGTGCAGTGCTGCAGAGCAGATCATAAAGAAGATTCATGATAAAAATAACCACCGAAGTTTTTTGCTTTGTTTTATGATAGAGGTTTAGTTTTAACTTGGATCATGACAGACATCTTGTGGCAGACACACCTAAGACTGTATTGGCGCAATTGAGGCATCAAGGCCTGCTAGGGGAGCAGGGATCTGGGTTACTGCTTTGGCTCTTGCAGGCATTATTCTATGGAGCTGCTCCCCAACCCTTCTTGCACCATCATCCCCATCAGACCAGAGCTGTGCCTACCTGCAAGGTTGTAGGAATGGATGAGAGAGAAGCATCCTGACCACTTCCAGCTCCCCTAGCCTTGGCTAAAACAGCAAAGCCTTCAGTAAGGCTGTTGGTAACTCCCTAAGTATGATTTTTTTAACTGGGATGACTGAGTCCAGCTGTGAGCTGCTCACCCATAGGTGAACACCCCGCCAACAGCCCCATAGCAGCTGTGTTGCTGATGCTCCATAATGCCTTTTTTGGCATGCTTGGGACTAATTGGCTCGTAATATAGGCCAGGAGTTTGCAGCCTCTTTCTGAACTTAGGATGGTTCAACCAGACTGCCAAATATTAATGCAATGTGTGTGCAAAGCAAAGCATCTCTTCATACTTGCAAAGCCAACACTGACTGCAACACAAATGAGGCAGAGCACAGTCCAGGCTGGAGCTGCATCGTGCCGTCCTGCTGCACCTTGCCAAGAGGAACAGACAAGAGGATGGGTGCAGGTGAGGCAGCTCCCAGCTGATGCCGAGCTGGTACAATAGATCCTCTATCATTACTATTTCCTGCAGCTGGGAAATGATTTCTGGCCAGAGGTCCTGCACATCCTGGCAGACTCCAGCTGTTGTAACAGCTTTGTGTTGTTAGCAACCAGATGTTTTGTTTTATGCTCTGGGAGCAGCCTACCAAACAGTCACCACGGGGCTGGAAGAGCACAAAGGTGGCTTAGAGGGTAGTGGCGGCAAATGAGGACTCATGCTAAGGTATCACTCGAGAAACTGTTCTCTTTTCCTAGCTTTTGAGGGGGCAGGGAACTCCCATGTGCCAGATGTTAGGTACAAAATCAGAGGAAACAGGTAAAACTCCAAAGACAAGTACTAGGGACCACAAAGCTTACTGTAATTTGTAACTTTGATTTAGTTGGTGTGTTTTCTTGCCAGAAGCAAAAGTGCTTATTAATTAGATCCACTTCAGAGGGCTCAGGGAAGGGAGACTTGACTTTTAATTTTGTCCATTTTTAAATCAATGGCTTAAAACATAACCTCCCCCCCAAAAAAAAAACACACCAAAAAACCCCCAAACAATACAAACAAACAAACAAAACAAACAAAAAACAAACAAACAAAAAAAAAAAACAAAACAAAAAAAAAACACACCAAACCAAAATGAAACAAAACCCCCAAATAATTAACCATGGCTTGTCAATACACTGGCAATATAAACATTTTCATTTTACATTTCTATCAGCATTTAGCTAGTTTCCTGTCTGGTTCTTTCATTTCCTGAGTTTACTCTGAGGAAGGGAAAAACATCCTTCCTGCAAAAAAGATGTAATCATTCGGCAATCTGCTTCTGCTTGTACAATATGAACTTTTAAAACATTGTTATGCAGAGAAACAGCCTGACAGTAAATGTTTTAATGGATGAAGTGTTTTCTTCCGAAGCAATTCAGAGACACTCTCACTCAAGTACTTGGTAAGGGATGATAAGCGGAGTGCCGTGGAAAAGCAGCAATTTGGTCTTTTCAGGGACTTTTCTTGCATTTTAAAGTCTTTTGCTTTGCAGCGAGGAATGGCTGACATCTAGTGGCAGCTGCTCCCTGGCCCCAGCTGCTCCATGCCGCTCCCAGCCCTGCTCCCCACTTGCGTCCTGCCCTTCCTGCACAGGTTTGCTTTTTGTAGGAGTGCGGGCCTGAGACATAAATTGGGAGCTGCTGCCGAAGTGGGGCTCCTCACCTCTGTCTGCTCCCAGCGCTGCCAGGCTGTACCCTGATTTCTGCTGCATTGCTCCTGGGAGGGCTGGTCATTCCTTGGTACAATCAACACCACCACTGACTTTTATAGGATCATAGAACCATTTGGGTTGGAAGGAACCTTTAAAGGCCATTAGTCCAAACCCCTGCAAGGAACAGGGATAGCTTCAACTAGATCAGGTTGCTCAGAACCCTGTCCAACCTGGACTTGAATATTTCCAGGGATGGGGCATCCACCACCTCTCTGGACAACATGTGTCAATGTCTTACCATCCTGACCTTCTTCCTGGCTCCTAGCATTGAACCCCTTATATAGGTGTTCAAAGGCAACGGTGTGCAGCAACAGGAGGATCATCCATTTCACCCTCCATCAAAGCTCCAAAACAGCATATGGAAAGGTGAGAGCAAAGCAGGGCAGGTACCTAAGCTGCTGGTGATGAAGTCTTTGTCCAGCACCATATGTGCCAGCTCTGGGCTTTACAGTGTAGTTTTGCCATGTGCATTAGCTAAGGAAATCACAAGCTAACCCTCTGTTTAATAAATGTAAAGTGGTTAGATTAAATACTATGAAGAAATCATTTATTGTGTGGCACAGTAGCATGGTGAGGCACTGCAACAGGTTGCCCACAGAAGTTGTGGATGCCCTATCCCTGGCAGTGTTCAAGGCCAGGCTGGATGGGGCTTTGAACAACTTGGTTTAGTGGAAGGTGTCCCTGCCCATGGCAGGGGTTTTGGAACTAGATGATCTTTAAGGTCCCTTCCAACCCAAACCATTCTATGATTCTGTATTCTATTAATCTCTCCTTGCTCAGCCTCGGGCTCAAGGCTGGCATGGTTACAGGAGGGTTGATAACAGTGGTCTTGGAGAAAAAAAAAAGATCTGGTAAAGTACAATAGCAAAAGGGCCAATGGGACATCTGTCCCCTGCCGTGGTGAGGAAAGCTGCTCTTGGTAGAAGCCAGGAGCATATATAGTCCAAAAAGGTCATTTGAAAGACTTAACAAGATCTCTTCCTTGGCTTCACACTATTTATGTTTATAAAGAAAAGACCTGGGGGAGTACAGCACAAAAGAAAGCCTCCAGCCTGGGATGACAGCCTTTCTTCTTTCTGCTGCCATTTGGCAGTGGCGGGAAAAGCTGTCAGCCCCAGGAAGAAAGCAAAAAGTATTTACACAGTCATGTGCAAGAGAACCACAAAACAACTGTAGCATCTTGAAGGGTAGGGGTGAGGGAGAGGCCTGGAGATGGGGAAGAGGCTTCTCAGAGGAGGAGGAAATATATGTGTATATATATAATACTGAAAAAATCAGCTGCAGAGGCCCCAGCATATGAAAGTTATGACAAACAATAATACCATTCCCCTCACAAAACAATCATGTTTCTACAGCTGTGGCCTGAGCAGAGCCAAAAGAAGTGAGGACCCATCCCTGCCTCCCTGGAGAACAATTTTATAACCAAAGCAGGGAAAGGGGCAGGTCTTAACCTGAGACACCAGTAATTCACTCTGTCAGCATCACCAAAGCTGGCACTCAGTTTGTCACGGGATGAGCTGGGATTCACTTTTGTGAGCTCTCAAGATCCCTCCCTCCCTCCCCAAAGCCCAAGACCAGCATCTGCTTCTGCCAGAGTCCTGCTGCATTTGGGATACACCAGGGCGCTGCACAGGGCTGCATACCTTCCTCCCTCTCTTCTCAGGATATCAGGTGCTTTTTCTTATTTTGGCTGTGAAAAGTCAAGTCTAAGAGGCACAGCCACCAGCCCAGTCCTCTCCTCTTGGGTGGCCTTTCCAATAGCTATGCTCTGCAGCCCCAAGACCCCTTCCTGCAGCCTGGGTTCCTGCCAGAAGTCAGGAGTTTGCAGTCCCATTCCCAAATCTGTTACTGAGCTGTTGTCTTGTGTCACAAAGAGGATGACCCAGCCATGGTGAACTGAGAGAGAATAGGATCCAGGAGATGCCATGGCTGTTGGGACACAAGTGATGATAAGACAAGAGGAAACGGCCTTAAATTGTGCCAAGGGAGTTTTAGGCTGGATATTAGGAAAAATTTCTTCATGAAACGGATTGTCAAGTGCTGTAAGAGGCTTCCCAGGGAAGTGGCAGAGTCGCCAGCCCTGGGGGTGTTTGGAAGATGTGTAGAAGAACTTAACTAACCTCCAGGTGACAGAAGAAAGACTAAGAGGTCTGAGGATCTGTTGGTCTGAAGAGGCACACAGAGTAGGTTGAGCACAAAAAGAATCTCCATGTGAATAGATTCACAGCAAAAATAAAACGTGACACTTCTCATCCCATTCCCTACTGCACCAGTTGACTCATCATCTTGCACTTAAGGAAGGAAAAAGAATTGTTCCACAAGACAAGGTTAAGAATCTGCCTTACTGAAAAAAATAAACTGCAAAGTCCTTTCTCCATCTAACTTCTACAGTTCATCTATGAATCTACAAACAAATTTGACTAAGAGTGGGTTTTTAACTGAAGCAGATATATGGACACAGCTCTGAGAAACTACTGTCTCAGGGGTTGGAAAGCAAACTGAACTTGAGCCCTGTAGAGAAGAGGAAGGAGGCAGGATGACACCAGAGAGAAGTAAACTGGAACAGCACAGCAGGAGAGCTCCAAAGTGCCCTAGAGTGTGTGCTAGTCTGTCCCAGGCTAGCAGTGGCTGCTCAGTACTCCCACAGGGCTGTCAGCAAAGGGTCACCATAGGATGCCTCTGGGGTGTGGGATGTTTGAACTGATCTGGGGACCACTGCACAAAGCAGATAAAGCAGCACCTCTTGGCAGAGGTGAAGGGTCAGGAGCTGCCAGCAGAGCCAAAACCTGAAAGATTTTCAATAAATGCAGCCATTTGCCAAGAGCATGTCTGTACACAGTTGATAATAGAATCATAGAATCATTTGGATTGGAAGAGAACCTTAGGATCAAGTCCAACAATAAACATAACACCCTTTATCCCTTTCTTATTTATGGCTTAATATGCTCTAATCATGTCCTCACATTAATAAAACCATTTTAAAATGTCATTTGAATGGGGCAAAATTAGCATTTAATCTCAATCTGAGATGAATACTGACTTGGAGGTGCTTGCCAGCTTCAAGCCAGTATCTCAGGTTCCTTTTTGATACTTTAAACCACCTAAAATCTACTGAGGGTGAGGGAATGCATTTTTTCCTGTGACTATATGGTATAAATTAAATTCTCTGAGGTCTGCCTTGGTTCTGGGAGCTCTATATGCAGTTCAACAGGGCCTTATGAATCCAGATTTCTATAATTATCACAGGATAGAAAAGGAAGTACTCAGTTCAGTGGACACTTCATAAAGAAAGTAGAGAAGGAAGGGAGGGAGGGAGAAAGGGAGGAAGGGAGAGAGAAGAAGAAGGAGGGAAGGAGGGAAGGAGGGAAGGAGGGAGGGAAGGAGGGAGGGAAGGAGGGAGGGAAGGAGGGAGGGAAGGAAGGAAGGAAGGAAGGAAGGAAGGAAGGAAGGCAGGAAGGAAGGAAGGAAGGAAGGAAGGACGGAAGGACGG
>JAWWEE010000001.1:34762862-34779781 GCA_035221455.1 Xenops minutus | reverse complement strand
AAGGAAGGAAGGACGGAAGGAAGGAAGGAAGGAAGGAAGGAAGGAAGGAAGGAAGGAAGGAAGGAAGGGAGAAAAGTATCAAACTTTCAGGAACAAGAAGGTATAGTGAAAACATTGGAAGGGGTATTTCCGTGGTACAGATGTGTGGCACACCATGCAAGTCCAATTTCTTCTTGAAATGGGAACACATGAGGACTGGCACATTCACTTCTGTCATTTCACAAAAAATAAATAGAGAGTTTAAAATTCTTCTACATAATGTGACTATGACTTTAATTGGATCAACTGTCTCATCAACTTTGCTGAACAACTTCAGCACAGAAATAGGAAAAAATGGATTTGCCTTCAATTTATTTTCAGAATATTCTGATTTTGATTATTGCTTCAAAGTATTTCAACCTAAATTTTGTGGCAATAAATACAATTTGATTGATTACTCCCAAAATATTGACTCTGAAATGAAGTGTTTGCTCAATGACCAGTCTCAGAGCACTCTGAAATCATGGAGGGGGGGGCTGTTTACTTACTTGATGGATGCTGGACTGGTGAGCAGGAGGAAGGCCTCAATAAATCATTTCTGACATTAACCTTGCAGAAACAAATTCCGAAGAGTATTTGTGTTAGTTCTGTCACCAGTGCTTGTGCAAACACTGCCCAGCAGAATTCACACCACTATCGTTCTGTGACTAGTTTTGCAAACAAAAGTTCCTCATTGGCATTTCCAGACAAAGTCAATGGGATAGGCAAGGATGAAGGAAAATGAGCTTTGGGTATTTAAAAAAACAGTGTCACTGGAAATATGCTTGAAACATTCATAACAGATCTTTTTGGGGTTGATAAAAAAAATAAAAGAAAGCATGCACTGGATTAAGCAATGAAATATCATTTTCTATTTGTGTAAATAAGCAGAATGTTCCAAACGTCCAGCATCTAGCATCTGTACTTTTTGTATGTGTTATTTTTAGTGTCATCTTTATTTATTCCATGAAATTTTCCCTACAATTTGTTGTTTAGCATAGTGATTATGAGGTTAAAATTATATAGGCCAGACCTTCTTGGTCTGTCATGAGAAATAATTGTTTGTGGAAACCTCTGTTTCTGAGGACAAACACCATAAGTTGGGAAGTAGCAAGTGCAAGGTACATATGTATACAGATAGAGATATAGATATTTGTATTTTTAATTGAAGAGTTCTCCTAATGATAACCTTGTGCAGAATTGCCATATTCTCTTCAAAGACAGTAAAACTTCTAACTGCAAAAGCTCTACTGTGACATCATTCTGCCAGGATACGGACCTGCTTCCATTTGTGTTAGTGGGCACTGTGGCTGCTTGGCTGAGCAACACTGCCTGAGCTCTGCCAGCACATGCAGATGTCAGATCACCACCACAAACGACTGGCTGAGACCTAAAACCCCACTGATGTCCCACTAGTGCCAAAGCTGGATTTCTAATTGCTGTGTTCTTCTAAAGAGAAAGCCTTTTCTAACAGTGAGCCCTAAAAAGTAATTTTTAGATCCTGAAGGCCAGCATAATGCTTCCCACACTTGGTCTTAGACTTTGGATGTTCTACAGATTTACTATGGAGCTCAACCATTTCCCATTCTCCATTTCTTCTGTTGAGAAAAAGCAGGATAGTTTTGCTCCTGGTGCTAAATTAAGTAGGGGGCTCTGAGGTCCTTTTGGGAGCAGGACTTTGGCTCTGTTTACTGCTTGGGGAAGGCTGTGGGTTGGACTCTTCCAGTTTGCGATGTGAGTGGGCTGCTCAGGCCCACGCTTTGATGAGGGGGTGTCCAGGGCACAGAGAATATTCCTGCTGTGGCAGCATTGCTCTCTTCACACATTCCTGCATGGTCCTGCCAGGCACAGCCCACACATGGGTGCATCACCCAGGGTTTCTGCCTGCTAGGCCACCTACCCATGGATGGAGAAGTGTGTCCCAAAGCAGCAAAATCCAAAAGTTTGGATTGTCCAACTGATGTACTCTAAACAGCTAAATAACACCAGCCTGACCAATCTGGGCTGGATCAGAGCTAGGGAAAGCTTTATTTCTCTGTAACCCACTGACATGGAAAAAACCATCTCTGACCTTAGCAGAGCCCACAGTGAACTGCTGCAAACCCTCATTAATAAACAGCCACACTTTCCTGAGTGCACCTGTAACTTTTGCCACATGTTAAGCCCCCCAGTAAGGGGTTGATTCAATGATTTCAGGGGTCCTTTTTCCACAAAGAATTCTGCCTGTGACAAATTACCAGGTAAACGTCCCTGGTGTTTTTTTAACAGATGGTTCTTCCCACAGTACATGACTCAAAGTCCCTTGGAAACATGTTATTTTTACTCAGCAGAAAAGTGAAAACAACTGACTGAAATGTGAGAAACCAGCATGTGGAGTCGACAGACCTCACTGCCCACTAACCTGCTATCACTCATTCATCAAGGCAGTTGCAGCGAGAGGGAAAGGAGTGATTGTTTTTCCCCTTCTGGGAACATAATTCTGGAGAAAACAACCCCTCTGAATCCACATTCACTATTCAGCAGCAGAGCCAGGGCAGCCCCATGCCATGAACCACCACTGGACTCCCTCTAGTATGTCCCTGCACTGGGAGAGAGTTCAGCAAAGGGCCACAAAGGTGATGCAAGGAACTGAAGCATCTCTGCTATAAGGAAAGGCTGAGAGAGATGAACTATTCAGCCTGGAGATGAGAAGGCTGAGGAGAGGTTTCATCTCTGTATACAAATACCTGGAGGGAGGGTGCAAAGAGAATGGACCCAGACTTTTTTCAGTGGTGCCCAGTACCAAAGGCCACGAGCATAAAACTGAAACGTGGGAAGTGTTACCTCAATATCAGGAAACACTTTCCCCCCCGACTCCCCCCTCAAGAAATAAGAGTGCAAGAGCTGCAAATTCAAGAGGAGCTTCTTATTTCTAAGCAGCCTCTTTCCTTTGGTGGCCACAGGCTGGTTCAATCCCATGTGTAACCTCCACCATGCCTGTGAAAGCAAGTACAGGAAAATAAGTCTGCTGTCAGCAGCAGCCTGCATCATGTTTTGCAAATCTGTGGGGATCTGAAAACTGAAAATGTGATTAAAGCCTGTGTTCCAGTTAGCATCTGTCATGATCCTTTTGTCCTTATATTAATCCAAGAATGAGGAATAATGAACCAATTCTGCTATCACTTTAGCTACACATAAGCAGTGTTGTCCTACAGGCAGGAACATAGCAACTTTATCCCATCCCCTCTGCAGAGGGAACCAAGAGGTGCATTTTCTCCAAGTCTTAGGGTTCTCAGACTTCTATTAAATGCTCTAAGTGTTCAGTTTGATGGATTGTGTAGAAATCTTTTCAGTCGAAAAAATTGAAAAGTTTGCCCCTCAGGAGTGAAAGGGCAGCCTTATTCCAAGGCACAGGCCTGACTTGAAAAATGGAAAGAATTTGTCAAATAAAGTAAGAATGCCTGGAATTTCACCTGTTTTCAGGGTATGCAAGTGGGGTCTGCAAGCAGAGAGGGATTGTCAGACATGCCACCCTCTGTGCCTCTTTGCTTTCGGCAATCCCAGCTCAGTGGCATTCATTTCCAGCCACCCTTTAGGTCCTTGTTCTCTTGACACTTTTGACATTACAAAGGCAGTTTACACTGCTTAGAAGTAAGAATATTTGGGTGTAAGTTCTGACATGGAAAGGTCACTTATAAGTCTTAAAAATTATCACAAAAATTGTCAAGAGAAGTTTTTATTCCTCCTGACACAGCTAAAAGAAAACAGTATTTAAAGAATAGGAATCTCTGACATCTCTTCATTCAGTGTAGGTTTGGAAGTATTTTCACCTGGTTTAAGTCTAAGGGCTGAGTGTTTTGTAGATTTGTGCTGCTAATACCCTGCCCAGGGACACAGAAGCTCGCTTGGTACTGGTCAGTCAAAGGCAAAAGTGTGCTTGGATCTAAAACCTGCATCCACTCCACTGACAGGTGGGACCAGCTGATGGGTGAACTGACACGTATTCCTCTACCTGTTCTGTGCCAGCAGCAAAAATGCACCCCCTGCCTTGGTTCTGGGCAGATAAAAGACCTTTGATAAGGGGTCTGGCATGTCAGCTGCATATGGCACACTTCAGCAAGCTGCCATGCTCACAACCAATTCATTATATTCGCATTTTGCTCTCAGTGGTGTGAATTATGCCCCAGCTAGTTCCTCCATTTGATGACATTTTCACAATGTCCATGTGGAATTTTGTTCCCAAGCTGTTCTTCCTCCCTTTTTACCTCATGCTTTTTAACTGTGTTACTTTATGCAGTTTCTGGGCATTTTGGGAGAAGGTTCTGAGACACCTCCTTAGCAGGGCCATCCTTCACAGAGAGCCAAAAGGAGAAGCTTGAAAAGTTATTTAAGACTGTGACAATCTATGACATGAAGAGTTCCACAGACCATCTGAACTGGGGCTTCCAAAGATGTGACTCCCTTCTCCCACTGGGAGCTAAGGTCTTGTTGTTTGCTACTGAGAATCTGCCAGGCTTGATCATCTGTCAATACATGGCTGTCAACTTTTATATTGATCCAAAATTTGCCACCCCCAACCCTCTCCCTATGCCTAATCAGGCCTTGTAAATCTTTCACCACATTAACTCAGTCTCTACCATATATTTACAAAGGTTTGTGACCTTTACCTGTAGTCAATCATTCCCCATGGACTAATTTGTCTCTTTCACCCCCACAGTACCTCCATCACACTGCCATTGGCTGTAAATGATTTACCCAGCACTTGCAGAGCACAGAGTGTACCCCTCGAGGCATGCACAGCTCACTTGCAGTTCTGCTCTTGTTTAGACTTCCCAGATTTTCTGATAGCTCATGGAAATCTCCTTGCCCTTGGTCGCATCAGCACTTGCTTCTGATCTTCAGTATAGCACGTAATTGGCTGAGTTGGAAAGGTTCTGGACAGGAACTGTGGTACATATAAATGCACAGTGGGCAGTAGCTCATGTAGATGGAGCGTGCAGATCACTGGCATACAGTTCTAGGAAACTGCCCTATTTAGAATCATGGAATCTTAGAATCATTCAAGTTGGAAAAGACCTTTAAAATCATTAGGTTCAACTTTGACCCAGCACTGCCAAGTTCACAACTAAAGCATTTCCCTAAGCAGCACATCTATGCTTTTTAAAGAACTCCATGGACAGTGACTCCTTCACTTCCCTGAGCAGCCTGTTCCAGTGCTTGACCACCCTTTCGATGAAGAAACTCGCTCTAATAGCCAGTCTATGTCTCCCCTGGAATGACTTGAGGCCATTTTGTCTTGTCCTATCACTTGTTACTTGGGAGAAGAGACTAGCACCCACATGGATACAATCTCCTTTCAGGTGGTAGAGAGCAATAAGGTTTCCCCCTCACCCTCCTTTCTCCAGGCTAAACACCCCCAGCTCCTCATGAGACTTGTGCTCCAGACCCTTCACCAGCTCCATTGCCTGTGTTTGGACATGTTCCAGCACCCCAGTATCTTGTAGTGAGGGGCCCAGAACTGGACACAGGATTTGAGGTGCAGTCTCACCAGTGCTGAGTACAGGGGGACAATCACTGCTCTGGTTCTTCTGGCCACACTATTGCTCATACAGGCCAGGATGTCATTGGCCTTCTTGGCCACATGGGCACACTGCTGGATCATATTCTGTCACTGTCAACTAGCACTCACAGGTCCTTTTCTACCAGGCAGCTTTCCAGCCTCTCTGCTCCAAGCCCATAGCACTGTCTGGGGTTGTAACCCAAATGGACCTATGGTAAGAAATACAATCAGACCTAGAGAGAACATCCTGTCTCTGTCCATGGCTCACGTGCATCTCTTCATCCAGCTGACAAACAAAAAGAGGAGAGATTTAGATAGATATTCTGACGAATTTCTTTACTCAGACGATAGTGAGGCACTGGAACAGATTACCCAGAGAAGCTGTGGATGCCCCATCCCTGGAAGTGTTCGAGGTCAGCCTGGATGTGGCTTGGAGCAGCCTGGTCTAGTGGAAGCTGTCCCTGCCCATGGCAGAGGGAAGGGAACTAGGTGATCTTTAAGATTTCTCTCAACCCAAACCATTCTATAAGTCTATGATTCTGTGATCACTGGGGATCACCACAGCATCTGACATAAAACAGGGATTTAAAACCCACTCTGTATGCCTGCACCACACTAGAAGTTTAATGTTTCACTGCCCAGCACTGTTGCATTTACTTCCTTTAGGTTTTTTTCCTTGATTTTGAATGCCTGGATGAGATTGCCAACAGGAATGTCCACTATTACACTCTCTACTAGAGTTCAGTATATGAAAATAATATTTTAGAAGGACAATCAAGACCAGCAGATCATCTCATTGTTGGAAAAATTAGTATAATATTAGGGATAAGACTCTGGAAAGTAAACCACCCACTGTGATAAACAAGCTTTGCCTGGTGAAGAAGCAAACTTACCAGTAAAAGTTGCTGAATTTATCGTCCATATCATCTGAGCTTGGGATTAAGTTACAAGTCAAAAGTACTATCACACCAGTCGTTGCCTGACAAAACAGCAGGTGGACTGCAAAGACTTGAGGGCACATAGACACAAAAGTCAGGAACCATGCAGAACATCCCAAAATTACATCAAGCCTGAGCACACATGTCTTGACTCTAAGTGAGATGAAGACCACAGATTATTGCCCAGAGCGTAGTGTGGATTTTAGAACCAAATCCAGCACCTGCCATTATCATCTAAACTGGTTTCAAAGTGAGCAGATGGGTTTCTGGGTGGTTGCCATGTGCCTGCTGCAGGGGGCTGGCTCACAGTGACTGTCAAGAGTGTGAATCAGGAGGATGACACTGGGAAACAGGATTCCTCAAAAGGCTGGCAGGGAGTTCAAACAGAGCAAAACTTCCTTAAATACGTCTGATGCTCCCATTGGTGCTCTTACAGAAAGCTGATGCTCTTTCCCTGTACCCGGTGCGCTCTGAAGACCTGCGTGGTGCTCTCCGCGGGCCGTGGGAGCAGCTCCTGGCTGCCCGAGACCTCGCGTGTGTCACCACTAGGTGTCACAGCTGTCCCACAGAAGCCACCCTGTCCCACAGCCCTGGAAGCAGTGAGGGTCCCTTGATCTTGGCATCTGCCAGAAACCACCTAGTTCTGATAAACCCCTGGGAAGCAGGCAGAGCCCGTGTCTGGCTGTACCCTGCCTCCACGGAGAGGACCAAAAGTGGGAGAATTCCGGGTGCCACCAGAGCCATGGGCTGGTTCAGGACAGCATGCCGGGGGCAGGGGGATTGCAGGTGCAGGTCTGACCTTTCAGATTGACTTGGAAAAAATGTATTCATAAGGCAAACCATCCCATAAACGGAGTGTGTATTCCCCGGGTGTCTCAGTGTACAGTCTGTGCACATGCTCCAGGAAAATTTAGTATTTATTTCACATGTCTAATGGGTGTTGTAGCCAGCGCTTCTGGTTAAGTTTCATACATGTCCTCTAGTGGTGTTATTAAGAGTCTCAAACCTTTCCCTTTCTGTATTTTCTAAAAGTGAGCTTTCCCGGTTCATGTTTAAGCACTGTGTGCTGGTTTGGGCTGAGATACAATTAATTTTTTTAGCAGTAACTTGTTTCTGTAGTAGTTATGGTTTGGATTTGTGCTGGAAACCGTGTTGAAAATTTGGGGATGTTTTAGCTGTTGCTAAGTAGTGCTTGCATAAGGTCAAGACCTTTTCTGCTCCTCATCCCACTAGTAATGGGGCTGGAGGTGCACAAGGAGTTGGGAAGGGGACACAGCCAGAACAGCTGACCACAGGGGTATTCCAGACCGTATGATGTCATATTCAGCAGACAAGGCTGGGGAGAAGGAAGTGGGGGATGTTCAGAGTTATGGCATTTGTCTTCCCAAGTCACTGTTAACGTGTGATGGGCTTCTGATGTCCTGGGGATGGCTGAACATCTGCCTGCTCATGGGAAGCAGCGAATGAATTCCCTGGTTTGCTTTTGCTTTGCCTATTAAACTGTCCTTATCCAAACCCATGAATTGTCTCACTTTTATTCTTCCAATTCTCTTCCCCATCCCACCAAACAAAGGTGAGCAAGCAGCTGTGTAAGGCTGAGCTGCTGTCTGGAGTTAAACCACAGTAGTTTACTTCTCCACAAAGGGAAAAGTGATGAATACTTTACATACTGTAGTTTCCACCCTGACCATAAATCCAGCATTTCGGAAAAATGGCCATTAAAAGCATTGCTTGCATGAGGCTTATATCATCGTGTTGAGCTGGGCTTATGGTGGAGATTTCATACAGCTAGGCTGTGTCTGTGAGAAAGGAGGTAGCTCAAACATTTACTCCATCCCTAAAGCATCCTCTTCATGATACCAAGCACCCTGCAGGTCTCCTGCTCTCTTTTAGCACCATCCACATGCCCATATTCAGACAGTCTCTCTGTTTACTTTTCTACTACTGGAGCTGGGATTACCCTCACTGTGAGGCTGTGTGGATCAGCTGCTTCCCATTGTGATATGCTTCATTAGCAAAGCTTTTTTTGGGGTCTGTTTTCAAGATGACATGTGGGAAATGCACACCACCTCCCAGTAATGTAAATTAATAGCAATTGAGCTGTATGAGAGATTCCCTGTGAGCTGCTCTGCAAACAGTCCTGCAGCATATGTCAGGAGTCATTAACACATCAGCTGCAGCACATCCAACACTGAAAAAGATTTAGGAGGGACTAATCCCCCCAGTGGCAGAGCTCTGTTGGCCTTTGGCAGAGTTACATCATGGGTGAATTTAGCCGCTATTGTCTAACATCAGACAGACTTGGCACCAGAGAAATAATGATGATGACAGCAGATGAGCCTGACATGCCTGAGTTCCCATCCTCCCATCATTTCAGAGGGAGTTCCTGAGCCCATTCGGTTATCAGACTGTTCAGAAGACTGAAGTCAGCACAGGGAGCTCACAGTGTGCTGGTTCCTGGCATAAGCCTTCAGACAGCCTAATAGATTTTCTGTCTCTTTTTAACAATTTAATGAAATGAAACATCATTTTTATTTTCACTCCAAGAGTCACTAAATGGGTTCACTGCTCTGGTTCACTGTGATTCGGCATACAAGGACAGGAACCAAGAAACAACATAAGAGAGGAGGCCATCATTTCATGATGCAAGCAAAGCTTGCATTCAGCTTCAATAATTTGTGCTTGCATTTATGGCATTTTGTCAACAGTTTCGGTAATCCATGAGAGGAGGTCTGGTGCCTTTATCGCAGAATGGAACACTGATTTGGGTGCGATTCAAGCTCCTTTTAAGGGGTGACCATCAGTCAGTCATTTAATCTCACTGCATCTCTGAGTATCACTCCTTTCCATAGCCTTTTTATATGGCAGGCAGTCTTTTCCTTTCTGCTTATACAGTGCCTGGTACAGTCACAGCTGACACCACCAAATCTGTCAGTGATCTGATAGAGAGTATAGAAAGCTCCTCTGACTGGGAAGCACTGGTGAGTGTTTGTCTCATGTAGGTGCCAGGATCCCAGGGCACTATCTTTGTGTGAAAACAAGAGAGTTTGCAAATTTATTTGGATGACTTCATGTGGGAAATGCAGAGAAGTCAGCGTTAAAAGGGTAGGAGAAATGAATAGAACTTGCTGTACTCCAATTAGGGAATCACTTGTCAGAAGTCTGCAATTAAACTTGCTGCAAGAAACCTTCTGGGATAGGGTTGCTTTCTATATGGAGCACTTGACAGTTAAAATTGAGGTCTGTTGAACTTTGCTACATAAATATACACATGTTTCTTTCTTTTCACTTATGAGTCATACAGTCCATCTTATTTATTTACGTCAGATGAAGCTTTAAGAAAATACTTAAAAATTAGAAGTGTGGGCACTGATGATGCTAAACATACCTGTCTACAAGAAAACAAAATATTCAGGAAGAAACGAGTTTTGCATGTGGACTATGTTTATTAATTTTTTGACAATGTAACTTAACCAGCATAGTGTTACATCTTTAGAAATTAATTACGCTATTTAAAGGCAGCTGGTCGTAACACTAAGCAAGCACAATGAAAAATACAACATACAAATGCTCAAGCTCTCTGCAGGGTGTTGTATTCCTGTGTGGGCAGCCAGTCCTTTCATGAGTTTTTATCATTGCTGGTCTTGAGTCCCTGTGCTATCTGTAGTCTGGAAAATCCCATCCATCAAGATTCAGTGCCAAATATCACTAAGCAAAGCCACTTGTCTAAAGGCTCAGGAACCCTCCGACTCAGCACAGAGAATACAATTAGGTAGGAGCCTGTGCTTTTCCTGGAAGGCAGATGTATGTTTGTGTTGCTAATGTTTAGGTGTTTTAACAGATTGTTTATTAAATGGGGTTCCCTTTCCAAAGCTGAAGACATGAAGTGAGTAAAACAGAGATTTCTTTTTTTTTGTCAGCACTCAGGGACAGAGCTCAAACAAATCAGCAATTGCCCAGTGGGTTTGAATCTGAGAACTGGAAAAAGCTGCTGGGATGAACTTTTTTTTCATGTTTTCAAATCACAACCTGTAAACATCTCATTTTTTTAATAAACTTCTTCATTATGGGTTCACTGGTCAAAACTGATTGACTTTTGACCCAGAACAACAGATTTACCATACCACGTATCTGGGACATGAAGAGTATCTTGTAAGCTCCAACTCCACCTAATTCAAACAAGAGCTTACATTTAAGTCACTACATCAAGTCAGATGAAAGTGTCCCAGTCCCGAGGTTATTGATTATTCTGATGATCTGTCTCATATTTTTCATTACAAACTCCAGAAGATGTTAACTTTATCCTTGATGGGGGATTATTAACTAAAAAAATATTTTAGTTCATCAGAATTCATAAGATGGGAATATAATTGAGTTGCTGACAGTAGTTGATTTTTACTACTCGGTTCAAACATTGAAATAGTTGTCCACAAAATACAAACTTCCATATCTCCATAGCTCCTATTCACACTGCAAGCCAAACAGAATACTGTTCCATGCCCAGAGGAGACATCTGTCAAGCCTTGCCCATGATTCATCAACTGAGAGATTTCAGTCGCCCTAGATGGAAAAACCACCCACTTGAAATTAGATAGGTAACACCGAAGTTGCCTTTGAGGAGAAAACCTTCAAAGATAACTCTGAAGGAACAACCTAATCCATCACAGATATCTATTAATTATGATTGGAAAAAACCTTTTTTCCACTGAATTTTAAATATAGCTCATGATCCATACACCCGGTCATGCTATGTGTAGCAATCTGGAGGATGTTTGTATGGGAATGAACTGGAGGTTCAAATCCTGACTGTCACAGGAGGATCCATTCTACACTTCGTGGGCAGATATGGGGCCAGCTGTAAGTTCAATGCACCCAGTAATTTCCCCACCTGCCGCCTGTACGGGATGAGTGCCTAATGTGTACCTACTGGTACATCACCCATTAGATAGGCTGGAGCTTGCCTGAGCTGTTCTACGTGTGAATTTGGTACAGCCTTCAAAAGGACCTGGCAGCCTACAAAATGCTGCATCGATGCTTCATCTCAGGAAAGTTTTTCAAAATCAGCATCTACCTGTCACCTACAAAACTGGGACAGAGGAGCTTGTTTTCTTCTTTTTTGATATTTGCAGTCTAGAAGATTTTTGAGACAGAGTTCACCTTTAGCCATGGAACATATTTAATGGTGGCCAGGAAATATTTTTCCTGCCCTCTGTGAAAATACAGTTTACAAATGTTTCCAATCTCTCACTCAGGCAAAACAAACACCTCTGGAAGCAGAGAGAAACCTTGACTGCAACAACAGCCTCAAGGCACTGTGCAGCAGATGACACAAACCTCAGATGAGAAATCATTCCTCATGGGAAGATCATTTCTGTGAGAAACATCAGTCAAGGGAAACTCCATAGAAACACTGGCTCTCTTCTTGGAGAGTTCAGTAAAGGGGTGTGTTAGTTACCAACACTTCCTGCTCCTCCCGCTCAACTCTGAGCTTTCACCATTCATATGCCACTTCTCTTCAAACCTTGGAGAAAATTCACTAAATAGGAAGACTCAGGGCTCTTGCGCTATTGCATTTCAGGTACCCTGAGGGAAGCAGGGAGGCAACAAGAGAGGGCTGAAGAAGCCACAAGCATGAGGAGCTTCATGGTGCAGCTCTCCCTCTTCTGTTTATTTCAGAAGTACTTGAATATGTGATGTTCCTTGCTTCTCTTGCCTGGGAGAAAAACCCACGTATGAAAAATCAATAAAGAAGCAAACTTCTTTCAGGGCTAACCCCAAGCTCGTCAACATTAAAGAGACTCCTGTCTCCAGCAGTAAGGCGGTCTTGGTGTGTTGGAAATTTTTCTTTAAATCTCAGCTGTTCCATGCTGTAACATCTATACTAGTTCCAGGTTCTGTGTAGATAGGACCTTGAGAGAAACAATATTAGGGGAACATGGTGGAGACAATAAAGGAGTATGATATACTTAATCTTTTTAATATATTTCTCCATCAGGATTTGTTTGCCTTTCCAGGACCTGTAATTCACCTGAAACAAACCCTCAAATGCAGACACTCCTGATGAAATGTGAACTCAGAACCTGACCTGATTTTGAAGTTTTTATCAATTTTGACTTCTCAGGAGTAACCAAATAATATTGTTTTTACTACATCTTTCCTTCGTTCTTCTTCCAGTCTGTAGGAACAGCACTCATGACCCAGCAAGGTATGAAATAAACTTTTTTTCTTCTTTATCTGGAGGAGAAAAGGTTATCTGCAGCCCAAATTATCCATCTGTATTTTATTTGAGCAAAGAGACAAACGCAAGCTAGTTCATTTTCAGCCAAAATCAACAACTTTGAAAAACAGTCCTGTCCACCAGCTTAGTCATCATGCATGTTGTCCATTTGATTCGGTTTAGAACAAAACAAAGAACTAAATAGAAAAGTGTGTGTTGCATTAGGATCTTTACCAAAGTCTGTAAGGGAAGCCAGAATAAAAATGACACACACTGGAAAGAATTCCACCTGTTCCCATCCAAATTATGTTTCCCTGTCAAGCTGGAAGCAGCTGATGCACTGGTTCCCATGGGAAAATTTCATTTAGAACAATATACACATTTAAAACCACTTCCTGAGTTTTTCCTATTTATTGTTTGCATTAAATGATGTCCTCTAACCAGCACAGAGCCTGGTACTGAGTGAGCCCTTCTGCCCCCACCAGACTTCAGCTCTGCTCTCATTTTTTAAGGAAAATAAGGTTAACTAATGTAAGAAAGGCATTGCTATCCCCAGGACTGGGAAAGCCTTTGAAAAGGTCACCTGTGAAAAGGGATTTAGCAAGAAGCAGGAACAAGGGGAATTTGCTTGAAGAGAGAGGCTAAAGACCTCAAAATTCCAAATCAAGCCATGTGACATAAAGGCTCACAGAATGCCTACAGTAATGGCCTAAAATTCACTGCCTAGAGATGTTTCATGACTGTTTCTTCCAGTAATTGAGAATTCTTTATTAAAAAACTAGTTGATTATGGATAGAAGAATACATTAGTCATTAAAAGTCACACTGACACTGGATCCCAGACCCCACTACAGCCATCTCTTCCTACGCTGCATGGCCACAAAAAGAAATGGAATTAGGGACTGACCATAAGCAGGCAGATTTTGTAGGCACTTTTTCAAGCTGTCCATCCAGCTGCCTTGGAATTGCTGTTCTGTAGATGTGAACCAGCCTTGAGCACTGGGACCCAAGAAGACTGCTCCACTGAATTCCTTTGTTGGTGTGTGAGTGACGGTGAGGAACAGTAGCAGTAACATGCTTCTGCATCACTCTTGATGAAGTGCAAGTGAGAGAATTAGGCACGAGGCTGGAATTTATGGATATGTCTACAGAGATGCATACAGGCAGATGTGAGCTTGCCCTGCTATGCTGTCAACTAGCCGAGTATCAACAAAATGGATGTGGTTTTGTTGTTCCAGATTTGCATCCATCTCTATGGACTTATGTGATTATCTTCTAAGATGTAGTTTTCATATAGGCATTAATTAGTCTGTGACTGCACAATCACCATTTCAGACTATCTTCTACTTAAAAGATTTTCAAGAGAAACAGTGTGTTGGGGGTTCAGTCCTCAGTTTGTGAATCTATTACACAGATGTTATACTGTGTCTGAAGGGAATTAGATCTGTTCCCTAGCATACCTAATATTGATTCTGTTTCAGACATGCCATTTATTCTTGTAACTGCAAAACAAGGATAAATATTTCATCACTTGAAGCGGGGTTTAGGAAAACATCTGTCATGTGAAATATGTTTGTGAACTATGTTGCTATTACAGTGATTGTGAGTAAAGTAAGCACCCACCACACAAGTAAGGCCTCTTATTAACTTCAGCTTCTATGCAATTGTTGTTGTCACTATTGTGCTGTCATCATTTATTGAAAACTCCAAGAAAATGAGCAAAATGAGCCTTAATGCAATAGAATGAAAAAATAAAGACTATTCTCTATTTTTTAATAATGCAGAATAGTGTTGTATACTACTATTCTTTCATTTGCTCTTGATCAAAGGAAGTAATTTCACTGGATCAGTCCTAACAACTGGAATGCTGCAGAATGATCCTACACAGTTGTTTTTCAAATAAAACTGATTGTCTTTAAAAATTAAAGTAATGGGCCTTTAGATTAAATAATTAATCTCTCTATAGCATGTTCATATATTTGAGCCAGATGTTTTACATTTTTCATGCCTGAGTCATGAGCTGAATGTCTGACTATTGACCCACATTTTGGAGCAAATATATCAAGAAATCCTTTGTGGTAACTGCAGTTTCCTGTCAATGGAAAAATGTTGGAAACACTTTCTCGTGAACTTCTGTCCCTCAATAGCTGTATTTCCTGTCCAAGACCTTTCTAAGTTGGTTGGCATGGTGACAAGCTTTATCTCATATGCAATCGTTGATTAGGGAGAAAGGGAACGTCAGTGGAAGCTCAAACAAACTATAAAGAAACTTTCTCCTAACTCATTTTTTAAGGCAGGAGGCAAATGGTGAAAGAACGTAATTGTAATTTGTGTATCATTCAGACTAGTGCCCTCAGAGCAGTTATTAACTAACATTCATTATTTCATTTGTATTTGGCAATATTAACAGTTCAGTTGTACTTGAGTAGGTAAGGTTTTGTAGTGGTAAATAAGAAAAGAAAGCCAATATCATGAGAACTTGAAACAGCCTGAAAAGTTCAATATTTATATTGTCAGGACCTGATATGAACTTCATTAAAGTCTATGGAAAGATTGAAAATGAACTCAGTATGAGACTGATAATACAAATGCTTTCCATGCCACTGTGGTCTTAATTATGAGGCATTAAAGGACAGAGAGAGACATTCTGAAACCAGCGGTTGTGCCAGCCTGTTAGTGTTTGCCTGAAATATCTCACCCCATCAGGATTTGTTGACAAGGCTTGGTAAAGAGATAAATGAGCTGATATGACTTGCTGAGATGGACTGCTCCTGAGTGTCAGAGAATCATTTAGGTTGGAAAACACCTGTAAGATCTTTGAGCTCAACTGTTCATCCTGCACTGCCAAGTCCACCACTAAACCATGTCCATAAATACCACATCTTTTTTTTTTTTTTTTAACACTTCCAGGGGGACTAATCTCACCAATTCCCTCGGCAGCCTGTTCCAATATGTGACCATCATTTCAGAGGAGAAATATTCCTAATATCAAATCTAAACCTCCCCTGGTGCAAGTTGAGGCCATTTCCTTTTGTTCTATCACATGTTCCTTGGGAGAAAAGACTGACTGCCACGTGGTTACAACCTCCTTTGTAGAGAGCAATAAAGTCTCCCTTCAGCCTTCTTTTTCTCCAGGCTAAACACTCCCAGCTCCCTCAGCTGCTCCTCCTCAGCTCCAGCAGGTTGAGCTCAACAGAATCAGCTCAAGATGTGGAGCTATTTGAGAAAGGAGCTGCAGTCTGAGGAGTTTGCCTGATTTAGATGGATAACAAAGCAACTAAGAGATCAGGTGACAAGTTGATTACACTGCTTTGAGGTTGATTTTTCAAGAGGGAAAATATAAGGGTAAAAAAAATCCATACCATATCTTCATTTCTGTGTAGGATGTTTGCACAGAATCACAGCATCAAAGAATAGTCCAATTTGGAAGGAACCCACAAGGATCATGAAGTCCAGCTCCTGGTCCTGCACAGGATCATTCCTGAGAGTCACACCATGTGCCTGACAATGTCATCCAAATGCTTCTTGAACTCTCAGGTTTGGTGCTGTGACCATTTCCCTGGGGAGCCTGTTCCAGTGCCCAACCACCCTCTGGGTGAAGAACCTATTTCAAATATCCAACCTAAATCTCCCCTGACACAACTTCAGACCATTCCATCAGGTCCTGTCCTTGGTCACCACAGAGAAGAGATCAGTGCTTGCCCCTCTTTTTCCCCTCACAAGGAAGTTGTAACTGTAATGAGGTCTCCCCTCATTCTCGTCTTCTCCAGACTGAACAGACCAAGTGCCCACAGCCACTCCTCATATGGCTTTCCCCTCAAGGCCCTTCACCAACTTCATTGCCCTCCTTTGGATGCTTTCTAAGAGCTTAATATCTTTCTCATATTGTGGTGCCCAAAACTGCACACAATATTCAAGGTGAGGCCACCCCAGTGCAGAGCAGAGCAGGACAATTGTGATAGATAGATTTTATAATTTGCTAAAATCAAACCGAGAGAAGGTATTTTATTTTATTCTGTATTATTTTGTTTAATTGTAAAACAGAAGTTTTTAAGTAGAGACACCCTTATCGCACAAGTAAATCACCTTTAATTGTAAAATGTTTGAAATGTAAGACTCCCTTGTTAGAGACATCCTTATCGTACAAGTAAATCACCTTTCTGACACCTTGAAGTTTTCCAGACTGAAGGAGGATTTAGTCTGTGGCG
>JAWWEE010000001.1:34724531-34757784 GCA_035221455.1 Xenops minutus | reverse complement strand
ATGTTTTACACTAAGCAAATCAATAATATATATATATATATATATATATATATATATATATATATATGACCGTTCTTTACTATCTTATTCCAAGGAAACACTGAGTCCTTTAGAGGAATAAAGTACTATTGCAACATGCTGGGTTCATCTTTCACTTGGGTTTGGCACATAAGGTAAGAACTGACACAATGTCAGATTTTACTGTGAGTGAGGCAATTTATTTCACTTAAAAGACCACTCTAGAGATTTTGAAGCATAGCTGCACTATATTCAACTAAACATTTTTATCTCTGTATCTCATCAATGATGCCTTTTAATGACTCTAATATGTGATTTGGGACATTAAGCCATAATTTGCTTTCCTTTTGAATTCTTGAAATAAATAAAAAAATAAAACCCCAACAACCGCCCCCCCGCCCCAACCAAACAAAAAGTAAACCCAAAAACAACAGGAGATCAAAGGAGATCAATGGAATGATGAGGCAGTACAATGATCATTCCTATTTTTTTATATTTCTTGTTTTCTGACATAACTTCTCTATAATAGGATTGAGTTTGACCATTGAGAACTGCACTGTTGTCTGAAGTATTGTCCTGCTACTCATACACTCTCTCACGAGAACACACCACTATACAAAGAAGAGAAGTTCATTTTAACTCACAAGAACCAGTCTCCAACCTGGGGGGAAAAAAGCTCACACCCGCTCACACCCACCAAAGACCCAAAAGAAAACAACAAAAAAAATAACAAAACAAAACCTCCACACACATGAAAAGAACCCTCTGTTGTCATTTGTGCCTTTTGCCTTATACACAAAACTTTTACCATTCCTGTCTTCCTGTTCTTTTCACTGTAGGGAGTTTTCCCTGCTTCAGTTGAAACACAGCTATAAATCTACTGTAAATAAGTTGAAACTTCTGCTCATTTGTTCAGAAAAAACAACAGAGTATTGGGACAGTACTCTCTTAATGTGAATATGCTGTTGACTGAAAAATCTTCTACTTCCTCAAGACATTGAGCTACACTCAGATTTTCCTTCAATCTGCTTTTCTGTTTTGGTCTCCTCACTGGAACGCTGCCTGCATTAACAGAAAGTTGAGCTGAATGAACAAGCAACACTCTTGGTTGAGTATTTTAAAACAGAATCATAGAATGGCTTGGATTTGAAAGGACCTTAAAGATCATCTAGTTCCAACCCTCCTGACATGGGCAGGGACACCTTACTCTACACTAGGCAAATTAAAGCCCCATCCAACCTGGCCTTGAACACTTCCAGGGATGGGGCGACCACAGTTTCTCTAGACAAGGTGTTCCAGTGCCTTACTGGAAAATAGGGAAAAAAGTAGAAAAAATAGAAAGCATATGAACAAACGAGGGGATGAAAAAAACAACCCTAGAAAATGCTAGGAAAGATGAGCTCGTTCTTGTTTGTGGGTAGCCAGTAGCTCGGCGGCAGGGGCGTTCAGCATCCCTGGGGCGGTTCAGCACCATGGCCAGTGCTCGCCGCGTCCCGCGTGGGGAGTCCCGGCGCTGCCGTGGGGCTGGAGAGACGCTGCTCTGCGGGGATCACCCCTCGGCATCGGGGAAACACCTCTGCAGGCCCTTCCACAAAATCCACACAGCCGTGGTCTTTCAGGAACGGGCAAGAGGGATTTAAGTATGTCTGTGGGATTTGGCTGCACTTTCCCTGCTGGGGTGGAGGTGTTGGCTTTTAAGCGTTAGCACATCAACCAGCTGTGGAGAGAGCTGTTCGGGCCTCTGGCCCCACTGATTTCTTGGTTTGGATTGAAAGTGCCTGCAAACTCTTACAAAATGTCAAGTTACTTTGCTGTGACATTTCAGTCTTCTGCCGCCCCTTCCCCCCACCACCTTTTCACTAACAGTGCCTTATAACTTCTTGCAGTGCTTTCTATGAAAAAAAAAAAAAAGAAAAAAAAAGGAAAAATGTACCCATGAGAGAAACAGTGGTGAACTTCTCAGGGTTTGGGCATAAAAAAATGTCAGTAACTCATGACATCCCAGTGCATTACACGCTATTAAATGTGAGAAGATGAAAGGGGAAAAGAAAGGTCTGTAACATCGGGGACATTAAGACCCCCAAAGGTTTGCTTTATTAAACTCACATGTGTACAGTACTCTCTGGTTGTTTTCCATTTGATGGTGGCCATCAGGTCTCAGATCCAGTTGCCCACCAGCTGGTCCACTCCTACAAGTGATGGTTCCTTTTACTTAATTTCTCAAGGAATTAAGTGTGGCCACTGCTCGTAAAGCAGATAAATCCTGCCCTGCTACGTGGTCTCAGAGCTTGGGTGTCCTTCTGTCTTTATGAAACTCTGTGAAAATCACCAACACTAATGCCATGGGTGGATACAGGGTCTTTGTTTCTGAGCCCCTTCACAGACCGTCTTGTGGAGATATGTCTGCCTCTTGCAAAGACTTACCCATCCATCAGCTTTTGGGGTCCCCCAGAAATGCAGGGCAATCTGGTCCTTCTCGTGTTATTACAGCCTGTCTCACGTTTCCTGACACTGTGGCTTTGCAGGGAGCCCACAGTTTCCTCCATCAGTTCAGCTGCTCTCCAGCTCTGGAGCTCCAAGACCTCACAGCACCGGGGAGCCTGGGGAAGGAGGGGCAGAAGGATGTGACTGTCTTTATCCCGCTGTTGCCGCTGCTGCTGCTGCTGCTGCTGTCCATCCCCAGGCCAGCAGGTGAGTGCTGGGACCGCATGAACTGCATCCCACCGGGAACAGGGTGGTGGGAGGGAAGGGAAGGAGGGGGCTGCGGGGCCATGGGGTTCCAGCCCATCCTGTCCCGGAGCCGTGGAGGAGCAATTAGAGGAGACTAAAACAAAATAATGGAATATGATCAGAATAACCAATGGAGGCGCTGGGGTTTTTCTTCCTTTATTTTTCTGTTTGGTATAAATTGAAGCCTTTTCTGCTGGAGTAGTCTGAAAGAGGAACTTGGGTGGGAGCAAATAAGTTGTGATTTGGTTGTTTTGCTTGGAAATGCTCATGTGTTGTTTGGCAAGGGCTTGACGCCTCGGATTGGTTTTCCCTTTTCACTCTTTGGGCTCTGACTTACATTAACCAGGTGTTTACATGCTGCATTAATGCCTGAGTGTAATGCAGGTGCTCTCAGCTGGCCCTTGCTGCCCTCCCTGCCCTCTCATTCTCTGCAGTCAGCATGGGGAACTGCCGGGGAAAAGGTGATGGGGAAATAAGCAGCACGAGGTAAACCTGCCCTGGCACTTAAACCAGCCCTGACCTCCTAAACCGGCAGACAGGAATGTCCTGGGCTAAATCCACCCCTTGGGCTGCTCTACAGCAGGTGAGACTGTGGCACTCTGGTCGACATTGCCCTTCCTGGGCAAACAGCCCCAGCTGACAGATAACCATGGAGATACAGGACACCTCTGGTCCTGGGTGTTGGTAACCATTACTTGCAAGTCTTCTATTGTAGCTGTTTGAGCCATTTTAGATGGAGATGAAGATTCAAAGTAGGACAAGAAAATGCAAGTAAAGTCACGTCAACAGGTGACTTTTTTCATTCTCATCTCCTCTTCTCTTCCTGTAAGTCACTTGCAAAATCTGGGAGCATTGCTATAACTGTGCATTTCTTCTCAATCCCATATGTTCTTCTTTGAAGGCAGGGGAACAAAGTCACAGATCTCCTCAGAAGGATTCACCTTCTTGTGCTCCACAAATGCAAGCATACATCTTGTACTGTCAAGATCTCCAAAATCTATTTCTGTCTTAGTCTAGAGTTAGATCTCTCTCATCCTATCAATATGGGTTCCTTCATCTGCAGGAGATTGGATGTGATCTTAGGAAAGCACAGATGAAAAATCTTTATGTTCCTTATACATTATCTAGAAAGAGGTGGGTAGAAATATCATGATTATTGTGAAACACAGCTGAGGAGGGGTGATGTGGATGTACTCTTACTTGTATTTCAGGAAGCATATAGAAAAAAAGAGCCATATGCTTATTTCCAGAGCTAAAATATCAATGGCCTCAAAGTGAAACTTCTTCCTAGAACACAGAGTTGTGAACTCTCAGCTCAAGTAATTACAGCTACCATTCCAGATGGAAAGGAACATAAAAATGTATACAATATATGTGCTACAGAAATTATCAGCACTCTACCAAAATAGTTAATGGTGATAGAGAAAAGAGGACTAAAAGAAAAAAAAAAAATAGAGAAAAGAGCACTAAAGGAAAAAAAAAAAAAAACAAACAAAAAACTCAAAAAAAAACACTTGATCCCTTCTGCTACTCATTAAGCCATGGCTTCGCATCAGGATTGTTTTAACTGAATGAAGTATCTTTGGTTACAGGATAGGAAACCAGGAGAAGACCAGCATTGATGACATGCTAGAATACAGCAAAAACACAGTAGGAAAATCCCCCAATAAATATTGAAAAGAAAAAAACATTCCCATGAAACACATTGCCATGGAGATCTATGAGGATTTAAAGCAACAATTCAGTGTTGTGTATGTTTGCATGCTTATCTTCTCCATTGATTTTATTCTAAATTCATGTTCCTCTGACCAGAACTTAAAAGAGAGAAACGTACCATTAACAGAGGATGTAAGCAAAGTACAGACATAAATAGTAGGTTATACAGAGTTATCAACCTGTCAAGATATGTTATATCCTATCACAAGTCCCCCTGACATGTTAACAGCTCAATATAATTAACTTGATAAACCTAGTGGAAGAGAAGATCAGTTTAGCCCCTTATAATTCCCTATGATGCCTATTTTAAGAAAGTACTTTATATTTCTGTATCAAGGGGCTAGTCAAAGCATTGTGGTTTGAGCAGGAAGAAATCAAGTGGCATGTAAAAAGGCTTTGCAAAGTGCTTGTGGAGAGTCTCTAATAGAGAAAATACCTTTGGACCCTATGTCAGAGATACATATTCTTGATGCTGCATACACTGCTTGGATTATGAAACTTGCTGAGGGAACGGTACAGAAGAATTGTTGGTGCTCTGTGAGCCCTTCCACAGGGACTTGCAACTACAGCCCAGGTACTCTCAGTACCATAGCGTCAGAGAGCTGAAATTTAGAGCACCTTTCAAAGAAAGCATAGCTGTTCAGTGCTACTCACAGAAACAATTTGCTACCTTGAGATAAATACTTTTTGTACTAATTTGTGCTGGATATGGTCCAGGCCTCACTCATGCAGGGAACTGGAGTGCCAGTTATTGTACTCTGGTCTACCAGTGTATTCAAGGTTCTTACTATTTAAGAAAAAAAAATCCTAGTACACGCTTTATTACAAACTTCCTTGTCATAATCCACTCTTTTTTTTGACAAGGAGTTAGCTCAGGATGCTGCAGTTTGTTCTAGTGTAGCAGATCAGAGTGGAAAGAACTACTCTAACTTTTTAGACTCTTCTAAATCTGTGATGTCACATTTGATGATTTCACTGGGGCAAGGATTTTGCCCTGTTATATTAACTGGATGACTCTGCAGATATATGAGTACAGTTGAAAGTAGAGAACATAATTCAGTGGTTTTTCTACATGACCCAGGGAAGCAGTGAGCCGAAATGGCAATAGTCCATCCATTGAAAGAGTTTAGCTGCCCACAGTGAGGCTGCTTAGCTCAGTTACAGCATCAGAGTGACAGAGCTGTGCTGATCCTGGAGCCAGAGCCAGCTTGTCTGTGCTGCCATCCATGACACACAGAGCTTTACTGTGCTCGATTTCATAATCAGAGGGGTTTTTAATGCAAAAGGTTTTTTCCCACTTATTTGCACCATGACTCATAGAAATAACTTTATGTGTTTATGTATTATGTAATCTATATGTAATGAACTGGTTACTTTATTCTGGATGAAGATAGTACTCTGTGAGCCATAAAAACAATGAGTTTTAGAATCATGGAATCATTAGTTTGGAAAAAACTTCTAAGATCATTCAGTTCAACTGCTAATCCAAGTTCATCACTAAATTACATCCCAAAATGTCACATCTACGTGCCTTTTAAATACCTCCGGGGATGATGACCCCACCATTTCACTGGGCAGCCTGTTTCAGTGCTTGATCATCCTTTCCATGAAGATCTTTCCTAATATCCAATCCTGGTGCAACTTGAGGCTATTTCCTCTTGTCCTATTGCTTGTTACTTGGAAGAAGAGACCAATCCCCACCTGGCTACATCCTCCTTTCAGGTAGTTGTAGAGAGTGATAAGGTCTCCCCTCACCCTCCTTTTCTGCAGGCTAAACAATCTCAGCTCCCTCAGACACTCCTCTTATGACCTGTGCTCCAGACTCGTCCCCAGCTCTGTTACTCTTCTCTGAACATGCTCCAGCACCTCAGTGTCCCTCCATTAGTGAAGGGCTCAAAACTGAACACAGAGTTCAAGGTGTGGCCTCACCATTGCTGAGCACATGAAGATGATCACTGTCCTGGCCCTGGTGGCCACACTATTGCTGATACAAGCCAAGATGCTCTTGTATACAAGCCAGGATGCTGTTTTCTTATGTGTCAAAGTGGGGTGCTAGCATTTTAAAAATGGAAGGATTTCTGACATCCAGTCATTTGCTGAAAGGCATGTCACAGGCAAGAATCTCTCATTGCTTTTAAACAATATTTTAACCGTAGTTTTTAATTCCCAAGGTATTTTATACAGTATCTTGAGTTAAGTCTTAATTGGTCTGACTCATGTATAAACCAAGCTCTCTTAGATAAACAAGATTAAGAGTATAACCATTTTCTATTCCTATGCATAGCCTATGCATCCCAGCTGTCACAATTTTTTAATGTGTGATTTGTAACCCACAACATTCCTTGCAATGAAAGGAGAACTGTCATGTGAGAATCTTGGTACTTCATTTTCCTCAGTGATGTGTCTGAGATGGTCTTAGAAGTTTGTGGAGTATAAGGGTACTCCAACGCTCCTGAACAAAGGAGGATCAGAATTCAGGCTCAGGCGCTGTGCACTTGGTCAGCCACACTGCTTAGCTGATAGTTCTGTCCCTGGCTTCTCCTTGCTTTTTACAGATGTCTTCTAAGTTCCTATGAAAAAGAATTGTAGCAGTGTGTCTTGATTTCATCATAGAGATATGTTTGATGTTTATTCTGATGATCACAGGAGATTCAGAAGTAAATTCAGCATTTTTAAAAACTATTATACTTTTTAAAACTATGAGAAGAGAACTGTAATATTTGTAAGATACTGCAGATTAATTATGTTCCTTATGTTTTATGTTCCTTATATACTTTAAGAAAAAGGGATTCAGACTCAGCCAAGGGTGCATAAACTTCTTCAGCTTGCTTTCAGGGGAGTGAATTAAAATCTCATTTTGGGTAAGGAAGCTAAATACTCGATTAAGCAGAAAACAAACAATCAATCAAACAAACAAACAAAACAAGCAAACAAACAAAAACACACAAAAACCAAACTTCCCATCTGAGTAAACAAAAAGAAGCCACACTCTAGCAGATGACTTTCTTGGCTAGGAAGAAACTTAACTAGACAGATATGAGACAGCATTAGAGACTTCAGCTGAACAAGCAAATTTACAAGAAACGACTTTACACAGATTAACTTGAGATAACTGCAAAGCCTCTGATCACTCTCAGCCTGCCTTACTCTTTATTCATAATTTCTAACCTCCAAGAAGTAATTAATGGGAATCTCTGTTCTGTCAGGGTCATCAGATTAAGATTGTCATCCTAAATCAAAACACAGCACTGTGCCAGGTACTAGGAAGAAAATTAACTCTATCCCAACTGAAACCAGGACAGTGAGATGAACACATAGACCCATATAAACTCCAGGCAGTGGACAACCACACTCACAACACAAACATCAAAACATTAGATGTTTCCAGAAGTGCTCACTATGACAATAATGCTGTTCAGACATTTTTCTTCTACTGGTTGCCTGTAGGAGCAAAGGGACACTTTGCTTCATTTTTTCATTCTCCGTTGGCATGAGTGCTTCTGGGGTTATACTAGACTTGCCATGGCTTTAATCCTGTTTGGTAAATTCTACTTTTCTATCTGGAAGTGGACCTGGAAACAGTAGTTTGGAAAAAGCACGTGAAAGGAAATAATTAGGAAAAGACATAATTGGAAAAAATGTATCTTTGTTTAGCATTCAGTAAATATTGGTGACAGATGTTAAGAATGACATAGCACACCAGATGTTTTATGGATGTTAGGTAAAAGAAGAATTATTGTCACAGCATGATGAATCTCTTTGGTAACCTTTTTGGCAGGTGCTGAAAGGAGGGCTTACATATAAAAATGTAGTCTGCGTGAACTTTGGAGTATGTGAGGAAAGTTAATCATCCTGCAAACTTGGGTCAGATCCTCAGCTAATGTAAAATGATGTAATTGTACTGTACTCAGTACAATTATGTTGATTTATACCAGCCAAGGATATCATACCTACACCTATATTTAATTTGTTTTCCTGATTAGAATTGGGATCAGAACATAAGCAGTGTTCAGGACTCCTTCAGGAATTATTCAATTTTTTTTTTTTAATTTTTAGAAGAATAAAATACCATCACCCTCATATTCTAAATTGAAATAATATATGACTTTACACAAAATCTTATGGGAGTAGGACTTATTCTTGAGAGTTTGAGTTTGTAATTCTTATTCTCAGTCATCTCGAAATTAAAATTAATTATTAACAGCCTAAATGTCTCCAAAGCAAAATAAACAAAGTTTATCAGCTTGGAGTAGGTTTGAAAAGATAAGCATGATAACTTTCTCTGGTCATGAAAAAAATGAAAATGAAATACATAGAAATAATTTGCAAATAATTATAATTGTCTGAATGAAATCTCATCCATTTGAAATTTGCCATCATACCTTAGTGATCTTGTAAATTCATGTGGCTTGCAAAGAATTTTAAGAGTAGTTTTTGATGTGCTTGAGACTTTCAGAGCTGTCCATGAACTATATAGGGATAAATTTTCAAAGCCTTTGAATGACTTAGTTTTCTATACTATATTTTCAAAAGCAGTTGAGTACCTAGGAATCTAAAATAGAAATTAGTAAGGCTTCTGTTGGTTTACCACATCTGAACTGAGCCTAGAAAGGGGTCATAAACTGAGCACAGTGACTTAAACCACCAGAGGGAGAATAACTTCGTTAGTTAAGACATTGACCTCCACAGACATACTCCCAAGACTATGGTTTTGAAATGAATTGGGCATTTATAAACACAAATGCCATGAGAATTTAAAAAGGATGTTGCCGGTGTACCCTGCAATCTGAGCACCTGGCAGAAAAATCACTCCGGATCATGTCAAAGGAGATGGGACAGCAGCAGAAATAGATGGTACCAGAAATGGGAATAAGAAGTGTTATTTTTATATCTCCTTGGTGTTGGAAGTCAGCTGCTGAGAAAGTAGAAGGCAGAAATGAGCTGCTATAGGAAGAAAAAAGATTGCACTGAGATGGAGCATCACTGTGAGATCTGCAAAGGGACTGGGAGTTGTTACTGCACTTTCTGCTTTCCAGGAAATGGCAAAGGAAGGGCAGTCTCAAAAGTTCCTTCATTTCCCTCAGTGCCACCATGATAATGCTGCAATTTAGTGATGGTTTCTGCCTAGGGAAGAAATAAGGCCATCTCTAATTTGCCAGTAGTTGCTGGAGGTGGTTTTTTGCTCATAATTTTAGATTCAACATCATTTTTCTATTGATTTCATAAAAATAACTTTCAGATTTCTGATACAGTTTTGCTTGTCCTATTCAGTGGGAAATATTTTCTGTTCCATCATTCACCACCAAGATGATCCCCAGAAATACCTCCAAAGCAATAACTTGTCTGCTTGTTAAACTCTCTTACCTGCGATGAAAAGCTGGAAAAGTCTTTTCAATTTCTGTTGATTTTTTCTGTTTACTGTTATATATATGATAGCAATAAAATATCATACCAGAAATTCCAAAGTTCTGTTTGAAGTGTCTTATCTCTCACAAAGCCTGATTTAGGATCCTGCTGACTACACCAATTTGTTGTGAATGAGTGGTTTAGGCCACTTAAAGAATCACCATCAAAGGTATTAGCAAAAGCAGGTTTTAATATAAATCTGTGAAAGTGTGACTTAAGAGAGTTCAGTGGCAAGGGTCACTCTAGTTCTTATTGTATAGATGAAGCATACAAAGCAAAATCGGATCAGAATCAATTTAGAATCACTTACAAAGTGATCAGGGATGAAAAAAGGCAAGGGTGCAAAGAGTAAACATGCAGGAGGGTTTAGCAGCAATTAATCCTTGACTATTTTAACATTCACAAGGTGACTCAATAGAATATATTACAATTACAACAATGACTTTTTTATAGATCCTAGATGGCAACACCCATACTGTACTTGCTTTAGTGTGTTTAAATCAATTAATGCACAAAATGCTTTATAAATGTGGAAAAGTATACCTGTCAAAAATTCCCCTCAAATTCAGTGAGATACTCACTTAAATGCCTTGACATCTCTCAAAGGATGAGAGTTGAGCCTTGAGGCACGGGATGGGTGTCTGCCCTGGCCCTTTTGTGAGCTTTCAGGGACAGTCCTCCACATATTGCAGACTTGAGAGCTCATGAGCACTGAGAGACATCCCACTCAGAGGGAGATGCTGGCACATCCCACTGCAGTCCAGGAGAGCTCCAAGGTCCTCACTCGGGGTTGCAAGGTGATTGGCTTCACTCGTCATAAATTTCCATCCCAGCCACAATCCAGCTCGGTAATTACTGGACTTTTGGAAACCCTTGTAACAATGGCACTGGAGGCTGATTCAGGTAGGCAATGTTCTGAGGCTGTCAGGGGATGATCAATTATTCCTGCTCTTGTCCTTCACCTTAGCCAGCCATTCAGGAGTATCTGATACAGTCAAGGGATACTTCACCACCCAACTCATTAGACAAAGTCCAATGCCAAACAGGAATCCCTGAGATCATAGAGCAGACTGGAGGAGAGGTGGGGGATACACCACCGCACTGTCTTGTTCATCATTTCCTTAACAATGTTTGTCCCAAGACAATTTCATTCATTGAAAGTTTGGTTTAATGATACTCATACACTCTTCACCATTGCATTGGAGATTATGCTCCAAAACTAAGACAGAGAGGACACATGATCTGTTTTCTAAAGTGCTTTTAAAAGTCCCACTAGGCAGCTTGATGTTTCTTTAGGCATGCAGATATGCTAGAAAGTCTGAGCCTTTAGATAAACAGGTTCATGGAAAGCTGAGTTGATTAAAATATGCTATTAAGTATCTACCACAGTCTGTGGAGGCCAGTAAGGGACTTGTCTCAGATATCTACTGTCTGGAATACCTAAATCATTGGGTTTAGGTGACAAATAAATTGGGATTTTCCTGCTTCCTTTGGGAACCTATGAGTCTAAACTACCTCAGCAGAGTTAATTATTTTTTCCTGTAATTCACTGTAAAGTTTCCTTTACATAACTTCATCCTATTACTCATAGTCTTACCTCATGGCCTGTGCTCCCTCTGAAATTTAAAATTACATATGCTGTGTATGTAATACATACATAGCTACTTTCCATGTCCCATAGCACTGCCATTAGATTACACTACACTTGGCTAGATTTCAAAAATATTTTCAACATAATCACTTTTGTCTCATTAATGTTTAATTAATTACTTGTTTACTGTATATTTCTGACAGTTCATTAATGTCTTTGTGTTGCTCAGTTGCAACCCACTTGAACAGTGTATTAACCCGGACTGCTCACTAAGTCGGTGCTGCAACAAAGCTACAATGTAAATCCATTCAATTCTAAACAAACAAACATATGGTTAGTCTGTACTGGGTTTAAAAGGGATAAATCAACGTATACCCCTTCCCAGCCTCCATCTGTCTGAGTCTTCTAGCATGGGGTCATTACCTTTCCTTCACAACGGTACTAAATGTGAAACACAAGCACAGTCTTCATTTAAATTGAATGAATAGGGTCTGCAGAGTTTTACATTTGAAAGGAAAATGAAACATAAGAGAAAATGGTTATCAGCGATTCAAACCCTCTATTTTGATATTGAGAAACATACAGAAAGTAGAATATCCATTTCATTTAAGAGAGCAGAGGAGATAATATGCACGAAATAAGTGCTCTCCGCCAATCTACGGATAGGACTGGTGAAAAACGGAGTTAAGTTTGACTTGTGAAGTTTGACAAGTTTATTTTGCAGGTGGCTGACAGTCTTGGAACCATATAGGAGGGCTAATTCCTTTACCTCTGGACCTCTCTCAAAGCCATTAAACTCCCACAGCTAGAGCACAGCATTTCCTCCCGCCTCACCTTCTCAGCTCCAAGTGTCATGCCCATCAGGGCATCTCTGTAATGGCAGGAGATGGAAGCTACTGTGGCATATTTTCCTTCAGCAGGTTTCAAGAATTTCTGCAAAGATCCCAGACAGCAAGAAACAGGTTGTGCTGCTTTCTCAGTGAGACTGTGGAGTGGTACTAGAGTAGATGCTACAGGAGGAGCTGGAGCAGAGGCCCATGCAGGGTGAGGCCACCACATCACCTGCTTCCCACTTGCAGGGTTCAGACAAGTGTTTAAAAAACTCATGAGAACTTTTTTATCCTTATATTTGCTTCCTGGTTTCTGTACCCATTTCTTTTCTCACTTTTCATGTCCAAGCCCTTTTTCAAAAGCAGAATGAGCAGAAATTTACAGCTAAAGCTGAGAAAATGACATGAGGCTTGAGAATGGCCAACAGAACCTGCAGAAGGACAGCCCTACGTCACCAACCCACAAAGCAACCAGAAAATGTGACCTCTAGATTTTGTTAGAAGAAATCTCAGGACTAAAAGCTGTGTTAAAAGCCAAAAGCCAGTTTGCCAACTAAGCCACTTACTTTGTTGACTGTGCAATAAAAGGGGCAAGAGCCTCTTTCCTGGACTCCAGAGGACTGGTAGCTGTGAGCTCCCGGGACTCCTGTGGTAACTGTCCAAGAAAGTACAAGCAGAGCTGTGTCTTGGTGCACTTGGCACCAAGGCTGGCCTTGGCAATTTGACCGCTGGTAAGTGTTCTGACCCCTCTAAATCCTCCAACTATTGCATTACCTCGTGATCCAGGATGAATTACTTTCCAGTGACTTGGAGGAATGAGAATTGCTACTTGTTTTACAAGAAGGGATAATAATGAAGATGATAAAACAAGGGCAATTATTTTATCTATTTTGACAATTAGAAGTTCCATTACATTCCTTTTTCTATCAAATACTTTCCATTCCAGCTTTTTAGCCCACAAAAATAAGGTACAGTAACCTTAAAAACCCCCTGTAATCACAAAGGACATCTCCAGGATAAAAGCTATAATTTTAAAATGCTTTTTATTTCTGTTTTTTAGTAGTTTGGTTGACTTAAATTCAAGGAAATGTAAAAAGTCAAACTCCTTTTGGAAGTTCATAGCTTAGCCAATAAAATCCATCCATGAGGTGAATATCTCATAAAATAAGTTTTATGAGGGAAGTTAGTAATTCAGTGGCAGTCATCTGGCAACATTAGACAAGACGCTACACTTTCTACAGTTTTATGGGATTAGGAAACACATCTCAGTATTAAAGAGTTCCCCAAACTCTTTAAGGTAGACTCCCAAGGAGTCTAAAAAAAGGATGGACTCAATTAGAAAGGAACAAACTGTTACAGTGACCAAAAAACACATCTGATTTTTTTTCCCTTTTGGCTTTGTCCAGGATGCATTAATTCTTGCAAACAAAACAAAAATAAAATCTTTGTATCCCTAAAAAAAAGCTTCAGTCTCTCTCTTCTTTAAGTGACAGGGGCATTTGTTGCATCTTTCACTAGCTTTGCTTACTGCAAGTTGATTCCTTCCTGTAATAAGTTGATTCCTTCCTGTAATAAAGTGCTGAACAAAAGGTTTTTATCCAAAGGTTACTTATAGTCCAAATACACTTAGTGAAGAATTCATGGCTGGCTCTTCTCAATGGTGACAAAAGTGTGTATTTTGGTGTCTGGCCATATATGAAAAATAAAATGTGAATTTGAAATATATGTATTGCAAAGACAGCTGAGAGCATTAGTTTTAGATCCACAGTTCAGTGTGCAACTGTAATAGCCACCTACTTGACAGAAGCGGCAAATGCAATTGATGCTCTCAGTCAGAGCATGCCCAAGTGACCTTCCTTTTTTGTCCCTTTCATGTGCAGCCCTAAATAAAATACCTCTTCAACCTTTCTTTCACTGTATCTCTGAAACTCTGCTACAACTCTGAATAAAGAGCATGTTCTGTTCCTGCCTAAGGTGTTTATACTGCTCTGAGCAACCTGATCTAGTTGAAGGTGTTCCTGCTCATTGCAGGGGCATTGGACTAGATGGCCTTTAAAAGTCCCTTCTAAACCAAACCATTTGATTATTATTCTTGCTACTGTTGTAAAACAACTTTTTAGCTCTTGTACCTCTATTAGTAAGAATGGAATTTATTTCACTTAATTTCAGACAGCCCTACTGTGGATGCTTTCTTCTGTGCTGGTCATCCAGACTCAACTTATTGCTTTTGCATCTGCGGTGTTATAAACAGCCATTTTAGGATTAAGTGACTCTCACCTGACAAAGTACGTATATCCCTCTGCTTGTCACCAGGATAAACTCGTTGATTCACTTAGGTCTGTACCTTGTGCTGCAGAAGTCTGAAGGGGGACAGATGAAGTCTAAAGAGGGTCAGATAAAGCGTGTTCAGATGGCTCTCCCATTCTTTTGTTGCTGTTGCTGATTTAGTAGAACTGATGCCCAAAGTCCCTGATGTTCTCCAGCTAAATGAATTTTGTTCACTGCTGAAGACACATGCCTCACCTCTTAGGAAGCCTGAGCTCCACATGAGCTCATTGCTTTGCTTATTCTTGGATACCATTATGACCTTTCTTTCTTGACATCATGACATACACTGTGACAGCAGCCATGCCTCCTCACCCCTTTTCATCATAATTACATCCAAAAATAAGATGAAGGGAAACAACCCTAATTTCACTGATGGATACTTCCACTGGAGTTTAATAGTATTTTTGGTGTTGAAACATAATCATATGCCATAAGAATCTGTCAGTCTGTTGTCCCTGAGTCTCCACTGCTTGCACCTTATTTTATTTTCACAAAGGTATTTCTGATCTGATCTGAGTTCTCTTTATCCTGAGCCTGAGACAAAAAAACAAAAACAACAACTAACAAACCAACAAAAAACCCCCCCATCCATACATGTAAGGAAAAGTAATGCTTCTCTTCTACCATGTTGAAAGAGTTGGAAAGTTTTGGTAAAACCACACAGTGTGTTGGTTCTCCTGGGGATGAGCAATGCGTGGTCCTGGCTTCCTGGTATAAGGAATACGTTTTGAAAGCTCTGTGGCTCTGAACCTGAAGCATAGGGTAGAGGGAGCTCATAAGCCTGTAGAGCTAGAAACATAAATCACATACAATTGTGAAGTGAATAACTCACTTGGAGCTTACATTTCCTAAGAGCGTCTGCACTTTTAATGCCATTGCTTGGTAACCCTTTGATTTGTCTTTAAAATATGGTCCTAAAGCTGATATTTGTTTCACCTGAAGTTAGTAATTTAAAAATTGTGTGCTCATCTAGGCTGCTCAGTAACTGTATAACACCCTTTATAGTTGCTAAAATGAGGGAGATGAGTCAGTCCCATCTGGAAGTGCTGGAGAACCCATTTCCAGTGGCTCTGGAGTAGAGGTAGTGTGTGACAGAGGGGCACATTTGGGGGAGCACAGTTTGCCCACACAAAATGCAACACAAAGAGAGTTTCTTCCTTGCTGGTATTAAATGCTTTGGGTCATATGTTTGCAAGCTCAGAATAGTAGGAAAAGGAAAAGAAACTTTATTAGTGAACTACTTTATGTGCTAGGCTAAGCAGAATGATTATTATATGGAGTGGATAATTGGAAAGGTTTAGTAACTTGAAACTAGACTGAACAGCTGAGGTTTGAATACTTATGTGGAAATTAATGTTCTGGTATCTGCTCATTTTTCCATACATGGAGTGTCATTTTGTAAAATTAACAGCAATTTGCCTATAGCATCAGGAAAAAAATAACACTGGAAATAAAGAGAAGGCTTGTAAAGCAGCTATGGGAGGTTCATGCCCTGCAAAATTTCTTCTTAAGGCAATTCTTAATTCCTGGAATTAAGAGCCAAAGATGGACATCTTTCTGCTGGAAGAAAAATAATGTCAAATCTTGTAGCAATCGAACACCTTCTGGTTGTCATCCACATTTGGTGAGCTCCACCACACAGTGCAAGACATCAGCCTTGTACATCTATGATTCTACTACAGACTGTAGCATTTGACACAGGGACCGAAGCAGTGAGCCAGATCTGCCTGCAGTAGGTAGCCTGGAGGAGAATACAGTGTGCCTTTTTTGCTGTAAGCATGGCTAACTCCCCTAAAAAATGCCCTATGGATAAGCAACTGAGATTACTTCACTACGCTGGAAAAATGCAGATATATTTAATTCACCAGCACAGATAATGCTGAATTACATGGTTTCAAATATGCACTGAGGAAGGGCCAATCAAAAACATTATCACTAGGCAGCTTAGCAATTTTAAAGCCAGAATTTAAGCTGTTTAAATAATCTTATTTCATGAAATACAAACTTATCAATGTATTCTGCTTAGGTGGCAGCTGATGAGAAACGAGATTCTCCAGCCACTTTGTGTTTGCTTTGATGGCTAAACAAAACTCTGAGGCAAGAGTCAGAGAAGGATGGCATTCAGATTTGCTCCATGTGCCTTGTGAAACACAGTGCCTTTTTGAAGACCCAGGTGCTGGAGTGATAAGTATAAATGACAATCTGAGTTTTCCTCTTTCATATCTGTGTCCATGGGTTTGAGAAGAAAAGCTTGGAAACACTGAATGTTGAGTTTCATGGACAAGTAAAAGTAGCCCATAAAGGAAAAAAAAAACCACAAACCAAACCAAAAAAACCCAACCCAACAAACCGAACCCAGCAAACTAACCTTGAAATGTAGTTTTTTATTTTAAAACACCAATCATAAAATTCTTGACTAATGTAATGGATTTCAAAAATTGCAAATTAGCTGTATTTTAATAAAGCTTGAATCCAGTTGGCTACGCAGCTTACTAGTATATGACATTTATTATTTAAACTGCACCAGGATCAGACTACCTGAAAGCCCTGAAATCATAGAATGCTTTGGGTTGGAAGGGACCTTAAAGATCATCTATTTCCAAAACTCCTGCCATGGGCAGAAACACCTGCCACTAGACCAGGTTTCTTAAAACCCCCATCCAATCTGGCCTTGAACACGTTGAGGGATGGGGCATCCACAGCTTCTCTGTGAAACCTGTGCCAGTCCTTCACCAGCCTCACAATAAAGATTTTTTTCCTAGTATGTAATCTAAACTTACTCACCTTCAGTTTGAAGCCGTTCCCCTTGTTCTATCACTACATGCCCTTGTGAAAAGTCCTTCTCCAGCTCTCTTGTAGTCCCATTAGGTGCTGGAAGGACTGGGAAACTGCTATGAATAATCTAATGATTGACTCTTGCTTCTCTTATATGTAGCCATACCTTTCACTTTCTTACTCTGAATGAAGTAAACTACTGCTGAAGCTTGAATTAAGATTTCTTTGTTTCTCTTCAATACTCTTAGTTGGTGTGTGGGGTCCTATAAGCTGGAAAAACAGTCCTGACCTTCTATGTCCACAGGTTTCTGCCTATACACAGGCTCATGAAGTACCCTGCAGAGCTTAGGCTTTCCTGGTGCTGCTTGGTCTTTTGAAGCTGGCAAATCTACCTAGTAATTACATCTCTAAATGATTATTCTACAAGTGCAGCTTGTTTGACTGTAAGTAATCCTATTACAAATAAATTTGGCCTTAAAGATGAAGCCAAATGGAAAAATGCTGCAAAATTACACTCTTCAAAGACAAGTGCTCTGCTGCAACAGCCCTTATACTGAATACTTATTTAATTTACAGAAATCCTTTTCCTTTTTTGAACTCTTAGACTAGTATCTTAAGTAAATAAGATACATTTGGACAGCCCATTTCTTTTGTATTCATTCTCATTTGGAAGGAGTTTGTTGGGGTTTTTGTGTGTTTTTTTTTTTTTTTTTTGGCTTCAAAGAAGGGAGGTTAATTCCTCCAGTTAATAATATGGAGTTAAAGGGGTATTTCATGGAAGTTGGTGTTGATTGGAAGATACATCAAGTTATTTTCTTCAGTTGCTGTAGGTCTTCAGTCTTAACAGGAAATCTATGAAATTTATTCAAAAACACAGCCACTTTCTAAGATTTTCACATTCTCTTTGGTTCAGGTTTGAAAAATATTGAGCTGTATTTTCAGGTTTCTGAATATCCTGGACTAGCTCCATGGGATTGCAAGCTCTTGTGTCACAGATGGCTGCAGAGAAAGGGCAGGAAAAGCTCTATTGCTATCCAGTGTTTGTCCCAGCATCTTTGCAGATTGCCTACCTGCCATTAAAATACAACAGAGCTTCTCAAGGGTATAAAGCTGTGGCAACTTATTCAGTATTATGGTTAAAATTCACCTCAGCTGGGTACATGAGGAGGCTACTGTTTTTCCTGTTATTTCTGTAACAGCTGTGGAGAGTCAGTCTTATACAACACCGTCTGCAAATCAACATGGTATCAGGCTCCAATGTAAAAATGCTGCATAGACCTTCTAGCATAACACAAGCACTAACAGAAATAATCAGCTGGGTTAAGATGTTTAATAGTTTGCATGAAAACTTTAGATTTTACCCATCTAAGTGAAAGGCAAAAGATTTGTGAACAGTTCTGGATGAGTGCCCTATGCTTGCATTTCAGTGTTAATTGGAGTGATGAACCCGTGTCCTACTTCTCCAGTAATTTGCTTAAATATCAATCACTAATTGTGGCACAGTGCAGCCAAATACTTTTTTATTTCTTTAGTACCACCAGCCTGATGGTGCATGGGCCCTAAGCTTACATCTTGTTTCCACAAACAGTACTTGGTACTTCTCTGAGTATGTCTGAAATTTTCTCTACCTTCTTTGTTTCCAGTGTCACTTAATGATATCTCTTGAGTTCCAGCTTGCTGAGTTCATTCTCACAAGATCCAGCTGATTCATATCTGGGACAAAGCCCTTTATTTTCCTTCTTTTATGTGTACCAAACACTGAATGCCCAGTGGAGATGCATAGAGAACCTTCTGCTAGCAGTGAGGGATGGAGAAATTCTGAGCGCTGCTACCTGAGATTATTGTATTTTACTCCTCTAGAACATTCCTACAGGCCACATGTATTGTGAAATTATCAGTGACTGGGTACTGTCATGTCCCCAGTCCAAGAAATGGTTCCATGCCGCTGTGCAGGACTTGATGAACAGATGGCTGTGTTTGACACTGATGGGTTGCAAGGTGAATTTCATGGCTGGAGAGAGAAAATTGCAGACAGAAACTTTAGAGAGCAGCTGGAGACTTTACTCCTAATTGCCTAATCTAGTGAGATGTTCTTGGCATACGGCTTTGTGACAGAAGGAATTACAGTGCCTGATTACCAACCAGAAATGCCGAAGCACAAAATACACCTTGTGTGAGGAAATGGAAAACTTGTCGGCCCTCTGTGTGGGAAGAGGGCTAGGAGGTACTCAGAATTGCTTAGAGGGGGCAATGTGATCTCAGTATGTACCCTCCAGGGGCATATACCTTTCCTGCATTCAAGGGGAGAGGTAATTCCTGGTCTTCACATTATCACATCTGACTAAAAAACATACTGTAATCTGTGAGCAACAAAGGAATTTTGAAAAGAACTTGTGTATTCTTAAAGATTTCCTGAAGCTCATTTCCTAGTAATGAAAACTCCCATGTTTTGTAGTAAAATGTGATTGTCAGATTTCACTTGACACAGAAACCAGTCTTCTCGGCATGCAGGTCTGCTAGTTCAGTCCTGAAATACAGCAAGACCTTGCAGACATTTACCAGCTCACAAGGTTTTGTTTCTTTTCCCTCTTCCAGTCTGAGGAAGAGCAGAGAGCTGCAATACCCTTTTCTTTGATTACAAAGATAAACTGGAATTTTGTTTATGGTAAAACTCAAGATGGGGAAAGTCCAGGTCTAAAGACATCTGTCTGTCCTCAAAGAATGACCCCTGAACCTGGCACTGCATGTAGCTGGGTAATGTATCTCTCTTGTACATTCCCTGGTACTCATCCCACTCCAGAGCTTCAGTCTGTGCCAGCATCATATCGTATCAGCACAAGGAAAGGGTTAGCATGAACACAACTGGTGTTTTGGGTCTGCCTCGACAGTTGTGGTCCCAAAGGAAAAACAAAGCCAAGAGGAAGGGAGCAGCAAAGAACCTGACCTTGCATGCAGCTAAAAGCCAAGCTTCTTGTGGGCTGAGCACTTGATTTTTTGAACAAATGTGTTTAATTGTCTTTAATTTGAACAATAGCTAACGGATTGTCTTTGTTTCTGCTTCTATAGTGAAGTAGGACTTTGTGTATAGTCTTTGTGCACAGAAAGGCCTCCAAAAAAAAAAATAAAAATTCAATAAGCTTGGTACATTTGTCCCCAAACACACAAAAAGCTAGAAAATTTGCAATCCTCAGCCAAGCACATATATAAAGATGAGTACAAATACAGCAGTATCTTTGTGTGTGTATTCAATCAGTTATATATGAATTGCCATTCCTGCCTCTTTTTCTCACCATGTGGAATGATTCTCATTAGAAAGACAGGCATACACCTCCAAAATGAGTCTGGTGGGGTTTCCAGATCTGTGTTTTCTTGGTCTCCAGCCCCATTTCTTCTTGTGTTACCCTTTCCCATCTTAACAATGTGAAGAACCATGAAAACTGTTGAAGAAATGAAGTTCTGAACCAATTAATCCAACTGAATTATCTGACAGCTACTTGAAAAGTTAGGGCCTACATCTCATTTTTATCTAGCAAATAAGGAGCAGCTGGCATTTCCATGGTGTAAGGCAGATACTGTATTTTATGCAGCAGGATGAATTTGCACAGTCTTTTCCTGGACTCCATCTCTTTGTCACACTGTCTGAAACATACAGGGAGTGAAAGAAGCTGGGCTGGTGAGCTTTGGACCATGTGCTCTGTCCTTCATGACTACTGAATGTTATTTCATGGGGAAACCCAGTATTTTTTATATCCCAGAAAAAGTATGTTACTTGAGTCAGTGACTCAGAATTTAAGCAGTGACTCACCACTAGTTTATTTTCAAGACAACATCCCAGAATCTTTTCCCTAGGGCTGGGGTATGAACTCTGTGTTTGTTACTGCATGACTATTTCAGCAAAGTCCCAGCAACAAGACCCAGTTCTCACAGAGCCAACACGCAGGCTTTCATTTCCACAGGTTTGTGGTTAGGAAGATCTAAATATCAGGTCAGACTGGTACTTTAAGCGACTAGAGGAGAGGAAAATCCTGAGGTGCCCAGATTGTTTGCATGCCTGCACAGAGTGATCACCATCTCTTCTGCTTTGTGAAGTGCCAATTGCTGAACTTTTCTGGACTTGGGTCATTCAAGACAATCTGTCCTGACAGAAGTGACATATTCTAAGAAGCACTTAACCTCAATCTGAGCAAGACTTCTCTGCACTCAGACTTGAAAATGATATTTTGACCCTGCCCGTTGTAGACAGTACTCACAGTGCCTTATTATAGAAATGCCTTCAAATACTAATCTCAGTTTCTTTCCAAATCACTCCACATACTCATGGGGAAGATTAGTTTTAATGTATTATTTGTATAAAAGCAAAAAAATAGCAAAAGTGCAATAAGCAATTCTGGATATATTTACCCTTGCATGAAGGTAACACATCAAATATATTAAGGCTGTTTTTGTCCTGAAATTTTTTACAGCATCATTTGAGTAGGTGAGAAGGAGACAGTCCAAGAACATACAATTCAACATATGCAAACAACCTGGTTTTTCAAAGGTGTGAGAGCTGGTTGGTTTTATTCAGCAATATGAAAAGATGGGTAAATTAGGACCTTTGTGTACTCCTCAATTTTAGATGCAGTAAACAAAGCAGAACTGCCTTCCACTTTATCCAGGATAGGCTGACTGAGTTCTTACAAAAGAAGAGAGAATTAGGTCTTCAAGGTGAACTTCAGAGAAAGATTGTGAGTTTAAACTGAGTGAGATATAAAGTGTAAATAGGGTCATGGGAAATACAAAAAATACAGGATAAAGTTGGTATTATCAAAAGCAACTTGAAGAGGGACAAGAGCTGTCCAGACAGAGCAGATCTATGAGGATCTTCGGATGTGAGGACACTGCTGGAGTTTGATGTAAAGTGAAGCCTGAGGTGCAGAGATGTCAGCCTCATTCCCTCTTCTGTGCAGTCTTGCTCCCCATCAGTTTGCTGACAAGGAAGGGCAGGGCCAGCACTGTCGCTATCTAGGCTGGCAATCCCTCTGCCATTAAAATTGGAGGCAGCATAACTTAGCAGGAGAAGTCAGTGCTGCAGAGAAAGCAGATTGTACAGTCCTCTGTTCTGCCTTTGTAGAGAGATCGGCCTCTCCTCTGTGTGGGAGGGCTAGTGTGCTATTAACATGTCATTTATTCCCCTGAAGGGAGGGTCTGTGCACCAGCAGCAACTCTGAACACAGGGCACCTCCTTTGGAGGTGTTGCCATGCATTCCTTTCCACAAGTTGCTGAGATGCAGAAACAAACAGAGAAGTTAGATGAAAAATGAACTTGTACTGTGAGCAGCTGAGAATGGCACAAAGGGAAACAAAGACCTCTCAGTGGCACTCACAGATGCCACTCACCCTTGTGTCACTGTCTGAGTTCCTCGACAGGGTGTCATGCCTTGCTCCAACCTTGCTGTCCCAGTTAGTTGAATGCGAGGGCTGCTCTCAGTGTTGATGCTGCTGTTTGTATTGAGGAGCAACAAGCAGCCCCATTCAAACACCCACCCACCCTGCTCCTTCTGAGGTCCTGGACACCCACTTAATGAGCACTTTCACATGTACATGTACAAGGCAAGACAAAAGGGCAAGGAAAAACAAAATAGGTGAAAAGGCAAAATTACAGTGAAATTATCATAAGTTTAGCTAGTTACAAGCATACTAAATGCAGCCAGAATTAAGGCTGGCATTCTCACAGCCTGGCTTTGCTGCGGAGTGCTTTGTCTGGCATCATAACAGAGGTGAACCTCTCATTAGTATGATCTTGATATCAGTGGAGTATCAGCACAGTAGGAGTAATGGCTACACTTCAAGACCTCCCATCTAAAGCAACCTGAGCCCTGAAGAAAGAAGTCTTAAAAGAGATATATTTTAGACTTCTAAAAACTTTAATTACAATCACTGACTCACAGGAAAAAGAACAGAAAAATATGGCCCCTATTAAAAAAAAAACAAACCTCTGCATTAAATTTGTGATTTTAGTGCAGCTTTCAAAGGAAAATCCTATTTAAAGCTCCTGTTTCCTCATTTTGATAGATTCCCCTGGGAAATGTACATCTCCTTCAGAAAACACAGTGTGCTGTCCTTTGAACTTAGATGAAATTCCACATAGAAAATATAACAGCTTGGTATTCTTTTTGCTAACAGAGTAAACAGAGAAATATACCTACACAGAATGCAATATACATATATTTATATAGAGATATACGTAACTAGTCATCCATGCCAAAGGATAGGAAACAATAGGAAACAAGCTCAGGGTTAAAAATGGCCAGGAGAAATGGAATGTGTGTCTTGTTTCCCTTGTACTTTGAAAGCAGGATACTGCACTGTCAGGTCCTGCAAAATCATCCCATCTCTGCTGAGAGAATATAACTTTCTGTGCAAAAATCAGACATATGACTGTTCAGACAGGGGGGTAAACACACTGCACCAAGAATGAGCTTTCTTTGTGATGGTGATCAAATAATGTAAAAAATAATGCCAATGTGAGATTTGTCTGGAAAGCAGGGGTCGATAAGCCAGGATCTGGGAAGGTAAACAGGAAGGAGGCTCAGACACAGATTTTAAAGCAATACACTCATGTTCTTTATCCGAGCACAGGATTTCATGTTAAGCACATATGTGTTTAACACGTTCAGCACACTTTTGACCACGGCCCATAGGGGGGTATTGTAGAGCTCTGAACCAAGAGGTACCTGACACTGATTTGGATATTGAATAGCTGCTCAGTAGAAAAGAGTGACACAGTCAGTGATGCTAGACAAGTGTATTGCATTTGAGTAGTTTTTTCAAAAAAACCTTTGCAAACCGATCATAAAAAAACCCCAGTTGATCCTCTAGTGAGGAGTGGGTTTGCCAAGTGACAGATCTTGGGTGTCCATAGTTCTAGAGAGCTTTGAATGCATGTAGCAAATATCTTACCTCAGGATAAAGGTCCCTGTGGATGATAGTCCTAACTAATTGATTAAGCTAAATCAAGGTCAAAGTGTGTCAAACAAGATCGTATCTCTCAGGAATTGAATTACTCCAAAACAATTTTCAGGGCCTCATGGCTCGAGTATTATGGTTGTCTATCTTCATATTCACTGCCTTAATTTTTATTTTTTGTTTTTATTCCTGTGTCACCCATAAGGATATTTTCACAGAACCAGGTTCAATATCTGGTTTATGTTTTCTTTTCTCCAAGAATGAAAAACATCTTGTGTGAGACTCATTTTACAAAATACAGCCATCTGTTTTCAAGCTAGTCACCCTCTAACTTCCTTTAGACTGTCCGCAGAGAAAAAGTATTTTGAGCACTTTGTCTCATGTTAAAGACAGTTCAAATCAGACAAATTAATTGTGCTCTCAAAAAACATATTTCTAGCTTTGCCTTGTAAGCAAGCTGAGAGACACTAGCTCAGATGTTCCCATGTACACTGCAAATGTCTAAAGTTAACTGAGATAAATGTTAGTGTGTCCTATTATTGGGGTTTTTTTAAGTGCCACGAATGTTGGGGGGTTTGGTCAATTCTTGATGCAATTTTTGATTTGTGACTATCATCATTAGGTGAGAACACAGAGTTGCCTCCCTTCCCTACAGCAGGAGGACACTACTCCATTTTGGAAGATATGGTATCGCCAGCTCTCAGTGCTACAATCATTATCGTTGTCACCATTGTCATATTGGTGAGTGCTTACTTGTGTTTCCTGAGGTACTTCTGCTCTGGATGCTGCAAAGCAAGACAAGTAGAGCCAGCCACAAGACTTGATCCCAGCAGGTTTGAAGAACAAGTCTAATCATAGCTCAACAGATGATTTACTGAGCTGTGATAAGAAATACCTGTAAGAAGAAATACCAGACCATAGAAGAGACAAACTATTCAGCAAATAATAATAGCAGACCTCACTGTACATTCTGTATATTTAATTGATCTTCTTCTGAAGTTTTCTGATGAAATGCTGCTATGGACCACAGTTTCCAACAGCATTTGGCTCTCCTTGGCAATATTCTACGTCTTGTCTGTTAACATCTGACCTGCATTTTTGTTGACACTTCTCTGCTTTCACAGTTGATAATGGATTTGGGATTCCAGAGTTCTGCTATTGCTACCAAGTGTTCTATCCTGGTGAAAAAGAGCCCAAGACCTTGGGAATTGTGTGAATCTCTCATCTGTTGAAATTGTAAAGGCAAACTAGACACGCTTTTGGAACTCCAAAGGCAAGGCTTTGCTCTCCATACATAGAAATCTGAATGTTATTACCCTACAGGTTGCATCTTATCAGAGGTCAAAATAGGTGATCTTTTAATCTTGAACTGATCTTCGGATCTTAAACTCAATGCCAAAAAATGTTCACATTTCTGCTACTGACAGATCTTTCATGTCCAGGTGTCACTTTTTCTTTGCTGTTGAAACATTTCATTTTTGACATATAACCAAGATGCCTTTTGACATCCATGAGAACCACAACTATATTAACTGTTTAAAAAACCTCTCAGCTGTTATAATTCTGGCCATGCGAGTGATATTCTTCCAGTTATGTGTCCTAGTCAGTGAGTATATCATGTTTGAACTGTGCTAGTTGTGGGGACAATAAAATACATCTGGATGAAATAAAAAAAAAAAAACTCTGAAGATTTCTGACAGCAGATATTTTTGGTGGGATCAGCTGAGAAAATGAAGTTCAGAAGCAAAAAACAGTGGAATGGCTCTTCTTGGGTAATTTTGGCTTAAGATGGACTGGGAGGAGTTGAAAAGGTTTTTTTGGAACAGTTGATTGTGAGGTTTGCTCTGCAGCTCCCAAAGCAAAAGAGATACAGATAAATAAAGGCAAACGTCTGGAGATGGCCTGTTGGAGACCTAACTGTGTCAAGTCTTTGAGATGTGTGCTATTTATCACTAGCACATTTGCTGAGGAAAATTACAGCTGTATTTGGCCTCTTAAAAACAAAGCTCTCCTGCAGACATTGCTTTTATGTTAGCCTCTTCTCTTGTGCTTCTAAAGAAAACCCAAACACTTCTGGTCTTTTTTTTTTTTTTACAGTTAAAAAAAAAGGAAGAAGAAGCTTGAAAATGGAATATTTAAAATGCCTGTAAGGAAAATTCAAAAGAGCAATTCTTATTTTTACAAATCTGCCTGCATGGGACGAGCCAATCCACACTATTTGGAAGTGCTGGCTTGCCAGCAGTTCATGCCAGGTAGGTTTTGGATCTGATCTGTGTCCCTTGGGCATCTGTTGCTCCTAATCCAACAGCAAAGAAGAAGTGCAAGAGCCAGGACCACTTTTATTCTGGGAGAGGGCCAACAAAATCCAGTGCAGCTCTGCATGCAGACCTGGATATCATTGTGCAAATAAAATCCATTATTCTTAGCCAAATTTCACCTGCAAAGGGTCAGCAGTATTTGTGCTTAAAACTGATAAATTTATTTCACCAAGTCAAAGCTATATATTGTGGTTTTCCTCTTAAATATGTATTTTACTAGCTCTGTGTATCTGTGTCACAAGTAAATTAACTGAAGAGCTGATTTCCATCAGATGAAAAACTGTCCCTGACAAATCTACCATGTAATGAAACAGCAGTGTATTCAATAGCTACTTAGGTAATTTCTTTGTTTCAGAACTGAGCCATCTAGAAAATCTTCAGACCTAAATCAAGAGAGATACAATCATTAGGACCACATGTGCCAGCATTTCTTTTAATATATTACATTCATTTAAATTGTAGCTCCTAGCATTTCACTGAACAGGTCTAGCATGTTTCAGGCCAATGGTTTACATGCTAGCACTCCATTTTTTTTCTTGGATATCTTTTCTTTGCAATGATAAGATCATTATTGGCTCTTAAACCAATGAAAGCTGCAGAATGAGATAATAATGTTATAAAGTGTACCCATATTAATGAAAATGAAAGGGATAAGATGTAGACAAAAGAACTGGAAGAGAATCAAGAAAATATGTAGGGGATCAAAGGTCCTTCCCACAGTGTATTATTGTTCACTCATAGGTGAATGCAGAGGTAACCCCAACTGCTCCCTAACTTGTGTTCCCATTTCCTCATCTCTTCTGCAGAGCTTGACTCCTCCAGCTATTTCCAAAGGTATCCTCAATCTCTTTCATGGTCCTAAGTCCCTTTCACAGACAAGACTATGAAGCCCATTCATTCTGCTTATTCACCTGCCTTAATGTTGTTTTAAATCTCCTGCCATCCACGCCATACTTTCTGTGACATCCCCATTACTCATGCCCCAGTGCACAACCTTTATTACTGTTGCCACTTCTGGGTTACTTCAACTCTGTCTGCCAGAAATTATTTTTCCTGTAGTTGTTCCCTAAATGTTGTAGGAAACATTCTAGAATTGGAACACAAACTATATAACCTTATAAAAAAGGCTTCAAATGGCATTTATACAAAGTTCTTCATCTTTTCTTGTAAAATATAAAGCAATTCACCCCCCATTAAAGAATTCTCACTTAAATGTATTTGATGAAGGTCCTCAGAACTCTGTGACTTGCAACTATACAGTTCAGATGTCCAACAAGTCATCCTGTACCAAAAAGAAGCCAAAAGAAAGATGAGACCCCTGAAAGGAAGAATTCCACTTATAATATTCTTATACAGAAATTTACCTACACTTTGTCCCCTGGCTGTTCACTGTAAAATTCTTGATGTTTATTTCTATTAGTCTTCTTTCCATTCGTGTTGGTCATTTGGGATCTCTTCCCTGTTTGTATCCTCATGATCAGCTCTGCATTTTTTTTCCCAGATTTTAGGTGGAAAAACATTCTTCACTTTCTCCTTCTTCATTTTGAAATTGCTGAAATATAGACTAATGCCATTCTTAAATGAATACAGATTATTTTTTAGGTCTGCTTTCTAAACAATATGTCATCAACATAGTCCAGAGATCAATGACATGAGCTACTGTAACAGTGAAAACAGCAGAAAAGTTTTGAAGAGAAATATCTCTGGTATTTTGCGGTTTGTAGGTTTGGTTTCTCACATCTGAACTGTTTTTAATTGATAACCCTAAATAAAGACAGCAAATCCATAACTCTTCATCACTGACCTGTTTGGGTTGGTTACTTTCATTTTAGGTATGTGTGGTATCCTGGTTTTACAGAAAGGAAAGTTTGGTTCGACAAATAATCAGCCTGCTGCTGGGGCAATTCTGTCTAGGAACAAGGAAGTCCCTCTGCATACGCTGAAATTCATAGATTCATGGAATCCTAGAATGGTTTGGGTTCCTCTCCCATGGGCAGGAACACCTTCCACTAGATCACTCCAATTTGACCTGGAACACTTCCAGGGATGGGGCATCTGCAACATTTATGGGCCACATGTTCCAGTGTCTCACCATCCTCACAGACTTGAGACATTTGGATTTCTTCCCCTACCAGAAATCTTCTATATGAACACTTCAGAGCATGTCTAACACCTTCAAGGACCTCTGCATATCTGCCCAGCACCAGTGCAGTCTAGGAAAAGCCACACCAGCAATTCCCACCGAATCCTCCAACACTGCAGTTCTGGCTTCAGTCTCCATCCTTTCTTCGACTGGGTTACTAATTTCACATGAGTTAACCAGAGGAGACACAGAAACAGCTCTGGGCATGAGGAGGCATGGGCACTGCTCCCTTTTCCTGGGATTTGCATCTATATTTGCCATTAACCTTCAGAGAGCAAGCCATAAGTGGGAGCAGACCAGGACAATCTGCTCAGCCAGAAAAATATGGCCCTGATTAATTGTTAATATTTTTTATACAGCATGTGAAAGCCGTGTTGAGCATCACACAAGTTGGAAGAAAATTGGGGGAAGTTAGCAAAAAAACTTCTTGGGTTTCAGAGATGAAAAGCCTCAGTGGTTTACAGGGAAATCTAACCGCTTAATCCTGATTTTTTAAGACCATCTTGCAAAATGTGACTCTTCCTTCCCTCCTAGCAATCTGTCCTTAGGAAAAAGGGGCTCCATCAACAAAAAATCCCAGGAAGGTATCCACCAGAGGGAGTTCCATGAATGCATCAAACGCAGACTGAGCTATAAATGGTTATGCAGCGACTGAGAAGAGCTGCCTGCGCTCTCCCCAGGACAGACAGGCTGCTCCCTGCAGCTGCTGGGCAGGAGCCTGGGCTGAATTCAGCAAAGTACTGACCCAAATCTGCATAATCTTAAGTGAATACTCAGTGAACTCTAAGGAATTGCTCTGTGCATGGCATTAAGAGAGTGTTTTATTAGAGCGGGGTCAAAATACTCAGTGCTTTGCAGGATCATATGAGGAAAAGAAAAGACTGTGTTTACACCTCGGCTTTTATTTTTCCCTCACTGGTTCACTTGTCAGAAAAAAAGCCAAGCCAGGGCCAGTCCCATTTCTGGGAGGCCCAGGGAGGAAGCCTTGGAAGCAAACCCAACTGCTTCTACTCGGGAAGAGTTTTTGATGAGGCTGCCTCTGACATGCAGCAATGCCAGCTGCTCTGGATGGATCCTGCCTCCCTCTCCTGAAGAGAAAAACAACACTGATGACACCTCTCTATCCAGAATACAACATAAATCTCTGGTTCCACATGAAGTCTGCCTCTGAGATCTTTTTTGTCCAACTCGTTAAAACTTTTTTCAGCAGAAGGAAACAGTGTGTACTACCCCTTTAGAAAAAAAAAAAAAAAAAAAAAAAAAAAAAAAAAAAAAAAAAAAAAAAAAGTTGAATTCTTGCCTCCCTCTGCCCCAGAAAGCAGGCAAAGGATCACAGGATCACAGTGCTAGCAAGCCATTGTGGAAATATCCCAGATTAAAAATACTATTTTAGACCTTTTGAATTTTTTCTTTTAATTGCTTCTCCTGGGTATCCTAGAGTTTTGAACAGTTCCTAAAAGAAATTTAAGAAAAAGCGCTCCACCCTGCTGGAGACCTCAGTCCAAATTCTGCTTTATATTAGAATAAAGGAGCACAACGAGTTAATCCCAGCTATGTTCTTTGACACAATTCCGGGCTAAAGGCTCACAGAGGCTATGAGAAGACGTTAAATGAAGGTGATTCCTGCCTTGATGAGATTATTTTCCAATAAGGAAAAAAAAAAAGCATTGCAATATTAGAAAAGGACGAGGCTGTTGTTTCTGTGACTGCAAGAAGGAGATGCAGAGAGGGCTTTGCCTTAGGACATTCCTGAGCTGGAATTCCAGCCCCAAAAGCAGGCGGCCCCCAGCCCAGGGCACAGTCCTTTGTCACCTCTCCCCTCTCTGTAAACCAGGCATCTCAATACCCCCACTTTTCACAGGAATGCTAAATAAAATGCCTTGAAGATGAAGTGCCTGTGTTGCTGTCACGCTGCCAATTCTGCACTGTGCAGATTCATATGGTAACAGGAGCCAAGGTCAGGGAAGCATTAGTCAGTCTGAATTTGGCAAACGGGGGTGTTGGTGTCTGATAGCCCTCAGTCACAGATTAGATTAGCATGAAATGTCCTGCCTAGGTTATCCTTGAAAATCACTTCAGCTACTGCAGGAGATGGCTGTTCAGTGCATTAGCAGGGGTGAAAGCAGGACAGTCACTTTCAACATACATTTCCTTCGCCAGTCTTGACTTTCTGAGCTATTAGTACTGGTTTAAGACTAACTGAGAAATGTAAATATCCCCATTTTTTTGATGGGGTGCTACCAATCTGTTCATATCCCTGGAGGTGTACAATGCCAGGTTGGATGGGGCTCTGAGCAACCTAATCTAGTGGAAGATGGCACCGCCCACGGCAGAGGGGTTGGAACTAGATCATCTTCAAAGTCCCCTTCCAACCCAAACCATTCTATGATTCTGTAAGGTGATGTTCTTACATGCCTTTCCTCTTTTCATTTCTTTCAAGCGTTTCCGAGGGCTACTACTGCCAGACCATTTTCAGTGGTGGTTACCTCACCATGGAGGTGATTCACCTATCTGAAGGTGAAGGGTTTTGGTGCAGAAAGACCATGATTTAAACCCACTGAGCCCTTATATCCACAGGGTGCAGAGCAGCACAGAACACTACCTTGGCATCAGTGTAATTGTCTTAACTGACAAGCCCTGCCATAAGCAAGGCTGATGAACTGAAGTGCTATTCCCTCTGCCCACGGTATTCCCACTTTTGGAGGCAGATAACTGGGTCCCAGCTGTCAGGCATCCCTCTCTGCTGCTCTGTGCAGTGAGGGGCTGCTGGAGAGTTCATCCTTCACTGTTGGGTTGGAGAAAACATCTGGGATGACAGCGGGTTACTTCCCTCCTGTGAGAGGAGACAAGTGGGTCAGGTCTATGAGGCTTATTTTGCTCATGTTAAAAAGGTCCTTTGCAAATCTAATGTATTTAATTTTAAAATATTTTCTTAATAGAAAGACAAACATTAAGAATGAAGAAGAAAATGTTGAGTGGGTTCTCAATGCTGTCTGCCAGTCACCTTTATTCTGCTGTTACTTGTAGTCTAGGGCAAAGGCGAGTCTTTTGAAGCACTACTAATATTAGAAATCTAAATATTAGCACTTCCTCTCCATGTCTCCATCAGATAAGACACCAGCTTTTCTGTTCGCAGCTGTGAAGGTTGTAGTTCTTGGTGCCAGGCATGTTGTATTCACCAGGAGTCTAAGACACAAAGCAGTGGGGAGAGAATATGGATCCAAGTCACTTTTCTACTTTCCTGTCCTGTTGCATGAAATATTGTAGTTAAATGGATACTCAAATTGTGGCGGTGAAAGCAGAGACCACTCTTTCTTGAAGTGACCCGGTGCCTCAGCCCTGATGCCTTCATAGCCCTTCCCTCCTCTTCCCAGTGTGTGCACTCACTCTTCAAGCAAGTTTTCATTCCTTCTGCAACTGTGCAAAAACGCAGAGCAAAATATCAAGACTGGGCCAGTGTCAGTGTTAGCAGAACTTAGATAAAAATGCCATTAAGTTCAGTCTAGAACATTTTTCATGTAGTTCTGTGGGACTCTGACAATAACTATATGTTTTATACCAGCTCCTTCTGCTCTACATACCCTGACCCTCATTCAGCAAATTACATACAGTACAAGAGTGTGAAACAGTCTTCCCAAAAAGGAGATATCTCCCAGCTCTACAGTCATTCTCACAGAGGTCTGTATTGCTCTATACAGACAAACCAACTTGCAAAAAGCAACATGTTTCTGGAGGGTCACAATTAACAAAATCAAAGCATGTGTGAGGAAAAGCCAAGACAAGGCCAGAAAGGCATTCATCTGTGGATCTACACTCCCTTCCCTTTATCCCCTACCACTCCCTTGTCCTCTTTTTTGCTGGCACTTGAGAAAAAAATCCTGATGAAACCACAAATGACACAAGGCGTATTTAATTCTTGCAGTGAAACCAGTGTGAAACAGCACTAGGCTGAATTAAAGCCATACAAACTGGAGATAAGTCAAAGTAGTTTGTGTAGAAGCATCCCAGGACAGCCATGACATTGCTGAAGACTGTGGTGGAAGCAGGGCCAGGAGTCACATGGAGATGAGTCCTTGCAAGGAGTCATTTCTAATGTAATCAAATTCCAAATACATTCCAAGATGAGATTATTGTAAATAAAGGGAAATTTATTAGTTCCAGATGGCATCATAACACCAAGTTTCAGGAAAACTCAAAGCCAACGTGTTGAAGAAAATAACCAGGCTTTTTGGCCTATCTTACAGAATGAGGTATTGGCATCAGATGGCCTCTCTGGATATGGTTATTCCCATACATGCTCCTTACAAGAAAAACGGAGAGAGAAGGGTGGGGGAAAGAGGAAAGGGAAGGGAAGGTTTTGGAAGGGAAGGTTTGGGAAGGGAAGGTTTGGGAAGGTTAGGGAAGGGGAAGGCTGGGACTTTGGGAAGGCAGGACGGGACAAGGGGGAAGA
>JAWWEE010000001.1:34700428-34724431 GCA_035221455.1 Xenops minutus | reverse complement strand
GGGGAGGGGCGGGGAGGAGAGGGGAGGGGAGGCTAGGGGAGGGGGAGGGAAAAGGGAAAGGGAAGGGACAGGGAGAGGGAAAGGGAAGGAACCTAAGAGAAGGGGCTTCCAGCCTGCCTCCTTCACTCATCTGCTATAATCTGGGCTCAATATATTTCACCAGCTGAGACCACAAGAATCTTTTTTTCTACCCAGTGAATTTTGACTGTTTCAAACCTGAATAAGTCACAAATTTCATCTAAAAAGCCAGGTGTTCTTTGCACAGCTACTGGCAGGGATAAAAGACAGGGATATCTGTGCCTTGATTATCTTTGAAGCGAGACAACGTAGTTTTATGAAAATGCCAAGGATAGCTTCACTGAACCCAATAGCATGTTAGTGAGTTCAGGATATCAACCCAAACATTCCTCCTGCATTCTACAAACTGAACCTGGATCTGAAATTTGTGCTTAGCTTTCTCTCACTTTTCCATCACCAATAATCTTTGTACTCACAAAAAAATTGTGATTATGATCCATGAACCAGAAACCCACTTCTGCATATGTTGTTCCTGCAGAGTTCTCAAGGAGAAGAAGCAAGGCAGGTCTATTTTAGTCAACTAAGTCAGTTGGTGAGGTCCTGTGTACATGCAGGAATTCAGTCTGCTGCATAAGCAAGGACCAGACATGTTTACATGTTTCCATAGTCACTTAATAGCAATCATATACAAAATCCCCAAGTTTTATATGCTTTCAGAGGAACAAAACTCTGCCTGGATCCTAGCCTTCATTCTGCTCCCTTTAAGACTTCCCTAGCTTTAGCTGACATCTTGGGCTCAGAAGAATAGTAGCCACACATAATTTGCCTGGATATGCAACAGCAAATGTTTTCTCAGTCCTGGCTCTTTCTTTGACTGCCTCAGCTTCTATCTGTACCTCTAATTCTCACAAACATCATAAGAGAGTCCTTGCCCATTTTCAAAATGGTTGGTTCTTTTTGCCTCGCCTTGCCGTGTGTTTGGCATGACTTGCAATATGTCTTTTTGCTGATAATTCCTTTCTTTCTGCAGCTGTGACTGCAGTGTCTCTTCCAGGACCAGCAAATAACCTATTCAAACATCTTCAGAAACTTTGCAGGCTATGGTTTTCAGTTTTACTACTTCTTTTGATGACTCTGGAAGTTGATTTCTCGGAGAACAAGGCTAGCAAAACTAACTGGCAACGTGTAATACTGCATCAGGAGCACAGGGACTTCTCTAGTGGCTTAAAAAAAATCTTTGTATGGCTGTGGTCCCTTCTAAGAATTGCATGCCCTTTCTGAGGGGCTTCCTCTGCCCTTCTGGGGTGCCTCAGGACACAGTGCTGTAGCAGTGCCACAGCAGGTGCCCAGCACTGCAGTGGTCCAACTACTTCCCTCTGGCAGTGAGGTGACAGCTGAAACCATGGCTTCTGCCTGGAGGGTGTCTGGGAAATATTCACACTGGTTGTACTTCACATTCATATCAGCGTGACAACGTTTGAGACAGGAAGACCAGAGACAACACATGATGAGTCTTTAACAAACATCTCTGAGCATCACTGCAAATCTCCTCGCAGGCAACAACGGCTTAAATGGACCCAAGCAAGACTAAAGTGGTGCTGGTCAAAAAGGTGAAACGTTTCAGAGAGCTCTCTTGGACACTGACCTTGTATGAATCCATAGCACACGACTACCTCCTATTTCCACGCTGAAGAAATGTGGAGTCCTCAGAACTCACAGGACAACACTGTCGGAAAGCATCTTATTTCATCTTTAGCTTAGATGGTAGTGAGAAACTCTTTACTCACAGGGTGGTAAAACACTGGAACATATAGATCATAAAAGTTGTAGATACCCCATCCCTGGAAGTACTCAAGGCCAGGTTGGACAGCACTTTGACCAACCTGGTCTAGTGGAAGGTGTCACTGTCCATTGCAGGAGAGTTGTAATTAGATAGTCTTTCTATGATTCTAAGATTATATACTCTGTGGCAAGCTAATAAATTCCTTTTTTTTCCCCTGGATGAGGCCTCAGTGTCCCATACCTTCATACCTCCCATACCTTCATGACCTCCCATTGATTTGCTGTGATTCCTTGTTTGTATCTGAATGTAAAGACAATACAAGTCCTACTCAACTTGCTTTCTCCATGCTTCTGGTCTCCATGAAAAAAAGAAATCCCCACCGGCTCCCTGGCAGCAGTCAAGCCCATTTTTGTCTTCTGAGATAGTGAGACTATCTTGGGAATGGAAAAAAAAAAAATTATATAAAAGCTACAACAAAAAAAGAAGCATTTTTTTCTCCTCACAGGAATCTGGCTGCTAGAGGATCTTGAACAGACTGATTCTCTGAACACCTTTAGGAAATTAGGCAAACCCTTCCTGTCTGGATCAGCTCTGTCAAAATGTGACTCAGCTCCCATCACTGCAAGCAATTGTTGTTTACATCTCAGCTGCAAGGTCACGTCTGGATTAAAATATTTCCAGTTTAGAATATTCACCACCTGAAGGCAAATGAGAAAGGGTTTTTTATTTACCTTTAAAACACTGACTGTTTGCACAGATCTAAATAATCCTTCCTCTGGGACACTGTCACAAATCGAACTTCCTAAGTAAAGCTAAAACCAGCAACAAGGGGAAAAACCTGAACTTCCCTAAACACTAGGAAATGAGGGAAATTCCATTAAATATGGAAAACAAGGACTTTCAAGTTACTGTTCTTTTCAAAGCTTTATATTATAGTTGTCACTCTTACAGTAGCACCTATACAGAGTAATTCAGATTAGAATTCCCCTGAGATAAGTAAGCATTGTGTAAAGTCCTTGTAGTAGTAGGCAATCCCCAAACTAGCAAGGAGACTAATATCGGAGAGGTTGAAATACTTCACAGGTGAATGTCCTGTTCGGTAAAGTTGGACAATAAGCCTTCTTTTCACACTCCATTTGCCTCGAGCAAAGGAGAATAAATTAGCCTGCACTTAGGACTTACAGTCTTCAGGCAAGGTCACTGTGGATAAATCTGCCTGGGAGACCTGGAGCAGGCGTGAACTCACTTGCCAGGGCTCAGAGCAGGTGAGATGTAAGCCAGGTTTGAGCCAAAGGCTGCATGACCAGCGTACCATGGTGCTGATGTGGTGTCCCTCTGCCGGGCTGGTGTAACCCAGCGGGAAGAGAAAAGCGGGGCGGGGGGGTGGGGGTGGGGGAAGGATAATTCTGCAGTTAGAAAGAATTGAGGAAGAGGGTGTTTACGTGACATCCCTAAGGTCACTTAGAGGCACTGACTGGGATGGTAACAGGGCACAAGAGTAAAGCACAACAAGGCAAATCTTATTTTCTGGAGCATGAGCAACACAACATTGTCTGACCTGGATTTAGAAAATAAATTGTACAGACAAAGCATTCAGGTCTTTTTTGTTCTGACTCTGCTGGCTGCAGCTTTACCAAGCTGCACTTTTCTTCATGAATTTCTTTAAGATTTTCTCTGTTCCACCATGGAGCCCTGGGTGAAGTGTTGGATACCAGCGGGGAAGGTGAGTGCACACAGAAGGAATGTGAGTGTTAGAGGAAGCCAGGCTGCCAAACAGCATCTGTGTCTACTGCTGGAGGCTACACTGGTGCTGACACACCAGGTTATTTCTGCTGTGATATTACCCGGGTGTCTAATTAAAGACAAGGTTAAAGACACAGCCTGAGATTTAAAGCTGTGAATACTTACAAGCAGAGATTTTGGATTTTGCATTTCTGTTTAAAAGGTCAGAAGCTTTATAGCTCCTGCTAATCTGCAGTGAGATGCACTCCAACACTCTCTCACGTAGCACAAGCCTAGTCCTAGGACACCAGGACAGTAGAGAAGTATTCCCCTGCCAGGACTAATCAGAAAAGGTAGCAGGAATGAGAAACTTAGTCAGATTTTTAAGATTCAAAAATCCTTGGTAAAAACATCGTAGGTTGGTTTGGGGTTTTTTATATACAGTAAATTAAGCAGTTTTTTATTGCAATCCAGTCACTGCATTGTTTAATACATAAATTACAGGGATAAATAATATTTTTCCATTACGTTTTATTTGGAAATCAAAATAAGTACAAAACTATATTTTAAATCCAGCTTCTTATCCTTGCCAAAGAGCATGAGTCACATATTATGGTATTCATGGAGAAGCCAGCAAAGCTTGAAGAAATATTTTGGTGTTAGGATTCTGTTCCACATCCAGAACCAGACAAACCTATCTGACTAGAGGGTGAAATCTGAGAATAACAACAGTGGTAAAGATTTTTGAACTCAGGTGCCTAAGAAATAATTCTGTTCTGGGGGGCTTTGGTAAAAGACAATGTTATTAATCAATTTTGACATCTACAAAATTTCCTAAAATCTAACAAACACTGGAGGTGTGCACTGCAAAGAAAACTGGGTTGGGACTCAAGCAGACACTTGTAGGTGTCTGCATGTGAACTAGGGACTATGCTCTTAGCGTAAATGTGGATGGTGCCTCAAATAAAATTATAGCGAATGGAGTCTGAAAATTACTCAGTTGACTAACTACCAGGTGACTCAGGGTACACTAAATTATACTGAAGGTCCATGATGTGTATTAACTGGATCTCTATTGAGTATAAAGGGACTGTAGACACTTGGACTTCATGTACTGGTACTTATGTGTTTTAGCATGCAACTTAATCCCTTACTAGATGCTAAAATATGGACCATCTGTGTACCTGTAGTCAAGATGTCTCAAGCTATGTCTGAACCAGTTGTGGCTCAGGTACACTCACTCCATACAGAGGCTATTCCTTAATGTACACCACATTCTTACCCTTGCACATCTGTTTCTTCACAGCAAGGACACCAAGGCTCTCAAAGACCTCCCGAACCAAACTCCCAGAGAGGAGCACCATGGCCCAAAGCAAAATGCCAGAAGAATTCTAGCTCTGCCCACATGGACAACACAACCCATTCTCAAGCTGCAAAAATTGCCTTACCATGCCTTATGTCTGTAGGTAACAGGCTTGAAACCTGAGTGTGAAGCTTGAGCTACAACCACAGCAATATGTAATCAGCACTAACACTGACAGCCTGAGCTTCCTGCTTTGCACTAAGCTGGTGGCAAAGGTATTGAGATTGCTAACCAAACCCCCTTAGAATCATGCTGCGTCCATGAAAGCCAGTCTTGGAAACTAAACGTACACAAACACTGTCATACCAGTCCTTGCAGACTCCACTGGCACATCTTAGAACCAACCTGAACTTCCAAATATTTTTAAGAAATCTTCAGGTTTGGTTGTGGTTTTTTTCCTTTTTTTCCCACTTGATTCTTATTTATAAATTTTCACAGCCTTTTTCTTCTATAGAAAATTGTAACAGGAGCCTTATCACAGGCTCTTGTTTCATGGACTTTTAAATCTCTTCAGGGCAACACTGGAAATCAAGGGTTTCTTATATTCATAAAGCTCCATGCCATATCTAATCTATATAACAAAAGACAGGAAGGGAAGGAAAATCAGCCCCCAAGTCCTCAGAGCTAAAGGTCCAAAAGGGTGAGGAATGCTGTCAGAGGGGAGGTACGTGCTGCAGCCCAGCAAGAGACTGCAGCAATGCTGCAAGTGCGATGCTTAAGCAAGACTGTCCTGGTAATTGGAAACAGCCAGAGCACTCCATGTCACCATCACTGCAAATAACATCAAAGACTACGGCAAGTGTGTTCAACAGAGCACACCCAGGCAATGTGATGAAAAATTAAAGAAAATGAAAGTACTGGGGGAAACAACTGGTGGTCAGGGCTCCTTGGCTCTGCTTTTTGCACTGCTGTTCCTGGGGCTCAGCTTCCTTAGGAGCCAGGGCTGAAGAGCTGAGCCCGAGGTATTATGTGCCTCTTGTGCAGCCCAGCCTCCCTGACCTCCTGTAATCCTGAAAGGACAATCTGAAGAGGAACAAACTGAAGCCTGGAGATGTTTCCAGGGAAGGGATGGGCCTCATCATATATACAGGGCACTTTTGTAACCCTGCCCCTCGAACTGAGACCAAGAAAACAACAGCCAAGCCAATGACAAAGGGTCACACTGCCAAGTTAGGCAGTTGGAACTAATGATATAAATACACTTTGAACAAGACATTTTTATCAAGAGAGGAAGTATTAAGAGCTACAGTGACCAGGCAGCATGGGAGAAAGAAGGATAAAGAGGGACTGAGATAAGGTTAATGAAGAATGACAAATAGAGCCAAGTGGCTTTTTCCTGTTAAAGAAAACCCGTCCCTTCTACTTATCAGGCTCAGGAACAGAGAGGGGACGTTCCCGAGTGAAGGAGCCCCAGCAGCAAAGTCAACAGGTGCCATAGGGACCCATAACCTCTCCCTTACTAACAGGGGGTAAAGCTCTGGTCAAGCCACAAGTCAGCCTTCTCCCCATGGGATACCGGAAGGGGAGAATGCAGATTATTCCTACAGGGCATGGCATTTCCCTCGGGGCACAGGCAGCCCTGGCCAGTCCCTGGCATGCAGACAGTGCTCCAGTGCTTCAGGGCACAGCTACTACTGCTCTCCTGGGAGTCATGCAAAGCCAAGTGCAGCCAGATGCAGGTTAAACTCTGCAAAAACATACTCGATTGCCTAAATTTGTCACTCTGGAATTCCAGAAAAGTTCCAAGAAGGATAATAAACTGAAAGGATTAATTGAGGAGCAATAATTAATCAAAAGCAGAGCAGTACCTTCTGACTAACAGACCCTATTGCACTTGCATATCAAATCGTTTTCATCATTCCATGGTGTGGTTTTAATTTCTAATAATTGAGGTCCTTCCAGCCATTTGCAAGCAAACTTTCCTGGCTGTCATCCGACCTGAACCTCTCCACTGATGACTGCCTTTCTCGTGGATGGGAGAAGCAGCACGCTCAGCAGCAGTGCTGGGAGACCAGGAAAACCCCGTCCCAGTAACTGGCTGGCTCAAACAAAGCTGAAGCCAGTGGAAAGAATCCAAATTACTTTCGAGGACGCTGGCTCAGGGCTTTTGAGATTTCGGGCCAAGATGACAGGACTAGAAGTCATGGGAGCAGAGCAGGTGTGAAGGTCAGGGAGAGATTTATATGACAGCACCCACTGTACAGTCCTCCTGCGGAGCAGGGTCTGCCTCCACCACACCATCTTGCCAACAACTGAGCTTTAGATAAGCAGTGCCAGGATCTTGAGACCAGTCTTAGCCCTGAATTAATTAACCTGACCAACCTGTACTTTCTGCACCCATGCTGTAAGTAGCTTCACCTCCAGTCCTATCTCTGGCTCCATGTCCAGATATTCCTGAGCCAGCTGCCTGAATAAATCCCAGATCTTGCCTTGTCCAATGCTGCTTGATGGTCAACAGATCCGGTCACTGCTTCTGACCCACTTGTGGCTGTGACCTGTCAGGATTGGCACTGCCTGTGCTGAGATCTCCCTTAGCTTCCAAATTGTCCTTCCTTGTGGAGCAGTCTCACTCTTACTGCTGCTGAGTGGGCATCTAAATATCATGGACCCAGCCCATGCACAAGACCCCAGGAGCAGCTAATGATGGCTCTTGCAATGATCCAAAAGTGCTTTCCATGATCTGCTTCACTGACCTTCCTACCTTTGACAAGTGGGGAGCTTTCCTGTGAGGCAGGCAGCAGGCACAGGTCTCCTCACTGCAAGTCAGATCAAGACAGCTGACCTTCAAGAGCACCTCAAAAACATTGGCAGTTCTCCAGACAGAGAGGGATTCAGTTTCCAGGACAGCCAATTCAGTACTCCATCCAGTATAGTTCTGAAGAAAGGGGTTAAGTGAAAGGTTGGGTTTACATATAGATATAATTAGGTTAAAAATAGAGTGTTATATCATGGTAAATTGTATGTTACATACAAATTAAAGAAAAAAAAACCTAAACCCAAAAAACCAGATTCATATACACGTATCCATCCATGGTTTCTTCTAGCTCAGCTCAGACCAAAGAACGTGAGCATTCTTATCATTCAATCTCAAATTCAGATTTGGGAACCCTGGATATATCATTTAAGGCCTAAAGTATCCAGCAATTAGGTAAGGTTATAATGGCCCATTCCAAAGACCTGCTGTCAGTCTTACCACATTATTGTTTACAAAATATATGTACAACTTAGGTTGATACTCACTTGGTATTATGTGCAGGTAGATCATCACCTGAAAGTGTATCTCAATAGCAAAGCATTGTTAAAAATTACTTGCATTTTGATAAGGCTGAAAAAATTTGAGAAAGTGCTAGAGGCAGTCAGAAGATGGGTGGGAAACTCTTAGTAGCTGTTCTTCCCAACAGGGAGATTTATGACCTCTCAAAGGAGCTGCATAGGGACTTCCTAGCTCTTACATCCAGGCAGGCAGCAAAACACATGGCATTGAAAAGTAGTTGCTAAGAATATGTGAATTTAAATATTCCATGTGGCATCCTTTGTGTTTTAACATGGAGCCTTTTTGGCTTCTAAAAGTTAGTCCTTCTTATCACCTTTATTCCATGCAGATAAAAATGTTCATTGCTACTTCATTTCATGAGTGTATACACTGAGATGCAGCTTCAAAGCAGCCTCTTCTCCACAAGCAGAGATGTGCAGCACAGGCAGGTCTGTGCCGTACTGCACAGCCACAACATCACTCATGATATCTCACATTTGTTCCAGCAGCATTTCAAGTACTCCTTTCAGCAATAATTTAATTTTGTGTTTTCATAAAAAAAGGCAGATGTAGGCTGCAAGAGAACAATGCCCTGCATGAAATAACTTTGAACTCCAGACAAACATGCTTTAATAGACTTCCCTCACATATCATTTAACAAGATTTTCAAATGTACAGATGCTATCCAGTTACCATCACTTTGCTGGCAGCTGCTTCACAGACCTTTTTGTACAGTAAAAACAAGCCATCAAAAAATGACAGCACAAGAAAAATATGGCCAAAGTGATAGCATTTGGTAAAAGTATCATCTGCTTATTTAAAAGCAACAAGCATTTAATATCCTGCAGTCACTCTTGTTTTTCAAACTTTTTACAGTTCTGAAATATTTGCAGGACAAAGGTCCCAGAAATCCCAGGCGAGAGAAGAGATCCACTGCTGCAAAAACAAACCCAGAATGAAACAGCTCGTCAATGAGATCATGAAAGAAATGTCACTCACTCCACTGTGTCACTGCAGTTTGTCTATAGAGCTGCCTCCTTGCCCATCAAAACCACCCCCCTTTGGACCATATCTCCTTAGAGAGAAGAAGGGGAAGTAGCTTAAAATCCATGCAAAATGCTGGAAAATAGTAACTTCTCTCACTTCATGCTGTGCAAAGGTTTCACTGCAAAGCAAGCAGAAGGACCCAATAGAGCTGAACATGTGGAAGTGCTTTTTTGTCGACCCAAAGGTTTTAGGGAAGCTAAATGAGGCTTATTATTGAATTTCTTTTTGTATGCTGTGAATTACTAAAGAGACGTCGCAGATTTCAAAATCTGGTCTGGATTTCAACCTCCCAAAGAGCTGGGCTGATTGATTCTGTGGTTATAGTTCAACTGCTGTCACAGAGCCAGTTGCAAAACTGGCATATGGTTCTAGCCTCAGATTTTCATTATTTTTGGACGAAGAGTCACGTGTGTCTGGAGCTGGGATTTCACGTTATGTCTCTATTAAGTAACATTTTGCAAAAGCTCAGCCCAGAAAGAGTACATTCCAAGGGGTACAGACTGTTTTAAAACAAAATTGTTTTTCAAGTCTCAGGTTCCCATCTTTTGCATCATCAGGACCTGAGCTGCTTACAGGTGGGCCTGCAGCCCACAGCTTGGGCATCACCCTTGATAGAGCAGTTTGGGTTCTCCTCCTCTCCCTCTGCGAAGCCTGAGCCATCACCAGCAAATTCTACACAGGAATCCCAAAGAATGCACCCAGGCCTCCCAAACTGCCCACATCATATGTCTAACAGCAAACAGGACCGTGGAATCATGAACCTCTCTGTGTAATCCCAGCATGGAAACTAATGCTTCCAACCTTGGTACAAATGCCCAGTCCTGCCATTCTTCATCATGCCAGCCATCCTCCAAACGCTGACCCTTAACAAGGGACTTTCCCAGCTCAAAACCCTCTGAGCAAGGCCAGCTCCATAATGGCAAGCTCTGGGTCAAGCAATGGGAAGAAGGAAAGTGGAAAATACAACCTCCTGGGCTCAGTGCCCTTTTCAGCTGAACTGCATGTGATGATGGGTGAATGAGGGGAATAACAGACCTGTGGGTTTTAATTAAGCAATAAAAAACCTGGTTTTTGATCAAAGCAATGGGAAAGCTTCCACATGGCATTTATTTATCTGTAAGTTATTCTGTCTTAAGGGTCTGAAAAACACATTGCATCTGCAGTAGTTTTTACTATTTCTGGCCATGTGAGCTTTGTCACTACATGTCTGGAGCTCTTGAAAACACATTCAATAAGCATGAACTAATCCTCATACTAGCCCGGTGACTGAGTGTGGGTGACTAGCCCATAAAATGTCTCATACTAAAGGGACAGCGTTGTTCCCTTTATTGTGCATTTCCTGTGTATTCTACAGAACTGGGATTTGGGGGCTACCTATGCCCCCTCTGGATGCCTCATATCACCTGCATCGTTTCTAAGGCAAAAGGCAGAAATTAGTACATTGTATTTCCCCAGAGAAGAGCACAGACAAGAAAAAGTAGTTTCGTCTCCCATGGTAGCTCAAGAGAAGAAATCTGCCTGCTGCCTTACTAAGCTGTGTTAATCATCTATCCCTACTCCCTCTTACCACTAATGAAGTCAGTGCATCTAATCAAACTTTATCTGAACAAATTATGATTCATACCTTACCTAAAGTGACTGTCGGAGTCAAGCAGCTTTTTAAAAATGGAGTTCCCTGAAATACCGATACATATATCAGTATTACTTAATAAAGAGCACTCTTCTAAAATTATTACCCATACTAATTACAGTATTTCTTTCCTTTCTCCTTCTGCCTACAATAAAGTGCTAACAGAGCCATAAGAAAGTGAAGTGATTTTTGACTCTGGATTGCAAACCATCAACACAGCTGCAGATTCATTTCCAGTTGCAGATGCTTTCTGGCTAATGAAGTTAGAGACAGAAGAAATGCAGTTTGGCTTTGATGTTTCAAACAGTTTATGGATATGACTGCTGGAAGGGGAAAAAATAACCTTTTATTTGTACATTGGGCAAATTAATTTTTGAAATGGCTGAAAGGCAGACAATGAGCCTTGAACTATCATGCTCATAGAACTGCTTTTGAGATTGAAGCTAAACATAAAAACTTCTTGGATGGGAGCCTGAAGTGCTCCTAAGGGAATAATTGTGCAACAGCATAGGGATGAACTAGATGGTGAAATAAATCTTTTTTGCCATTACTGTCTCTGATATTAGAGTGCTACTAAGGACATGAAAGCAGGAGAGACTTATAAGACTCCTGTAAGACTTGTGTTTAAAACAAAACAAAATAATAAAAAAAAAATCCAGCAACTGTAAAAGTCAAAGGCACTGCCAGGCCTGATGGCACATTGTGAAGTTCATGCAATACAACAATTCCATGAATTTTCTGAATTCCCCAAACCAGTGCAAAATAACCAAGTGACAGCCTGCTAAGAGAGAAAAGGCTTGGGAGCTGCCATCAGAAGTAGGAACCAGGAGCAATCAAGGTGCTGGAAAGCAAATCTGCTACTTACAGAACAAAATCATTGAATATGCTTGAGAAGATAGCTCTGGTCTGCTTGCTTCTGGGTAGATGGAAAATTATCCATTGCCTGAGGGGAACTGAGTGTCTTCAGGTGGCAAGGGGAGATGTGGGACAAGGACAGTGTCCCAGCTCAGAACAGGGGTCCTGCAGCTCCACAGAGAACCTGTGAGGGAGGTGAAAGGGGCAGAAGCAGAGAGGACAAGGAAAGCATGATCACAGACTCTCTGTAGTTTGCTGGAGCTCAGAAAGGCCCTGAATGAGTTGAGACCTTTCTTCCACACATGACACCAGGACCAGCAGAGATACAGGAGCCTTTTCTCATTTGCTGGTGTTTGTGCTCTAACAAAACTTGCATTCAAAAGACTTTTGGATAATTTTGGTGAGTTTATTATAGGAAAACAATCTGTGGCTCCTTTGAAGTCCTATGCTCTCTCTCTCTGGGTGCACCAGAGCATCTTACTGTCATCTTTCTTCTTTATGATAAAGCAAGGTAATCAAAAAGGTAAGTCTTCATTTTTCACAGGTAAGAATAGGCAAATTACAGGCAACACTGTACCATGAGTGAGAAGGAAATTTTCAATGAGGAAATTTTTGGCAAAGGAAGATGTGTAAACATGGAGAAAATAGTGAAAGAGAGGGTGTGGAGCTGTGCTCAGGCCTCAAGAGGTGCAAGCCTGTAGAAAGCAGTGAAAATAGATAAGTGACTTTTGAGAGTCTTGGATGTGAAGGTGGTGTCTGTGGAAGCAAATAGGATCCTATTGCCCAAATTCTTGGAATAAGAGTCACCCAGATATCATAGTTTTTCTGCACATGAGGATCCTCAAGAATGTTGAAAAGCAGCAAAAAAAAAAAAAACAAAAAAACTAGCTCCGCATTTCGCCTCAACAGTCTTGCAACACTGTGAAGAGTACCATGAACAACCTTTCAAATGGGGTTTTTTGAAGATGGTGGGGGAAAAGTTTTCCGTCCACAAACATCAGGTCTTGCTTGGTACTATCCTGAAACTACAGCTTTAATCACAGAATCACAGAACATGTTGAGTTGAAAGGGACCCATAAGTATGATCAAGTCCAACTCTTGGCCCTGCACAGGACACCTCAAGAGTCACACCCTGTGCCTGAGAGAATTGCCCAAATGTTTCTTGAACTCAGGCAGGCTTGGTGCTGTGCCCACTTCCCCAGGGAACCTGGGGCTTCACAGCATATTCAAACAGCACACAATACCAGCACCAGATGAGTCTGTATGGGAACACGCATGAGAACTGGGTAAGGTGAAGGAGAAGCCACAGAGGCAGAAATTAATGCTGTGAGCTGAGCAGCCAGAGTAGAATATACCATGGTTTGAGATTTGTGCTATAAAATCTTGCATGGCTTTGGAAAGGTCACACATAGAGGGGAAAAGTGTTTAGTAGCTAAATGCTGCAGAGAACATCTGAGAGGAAGTGAGTAGACAGGAAGGGACAGAGGCCTTTATAAAGGTCACAGGGTTTGGGGACAGAGGCAGGGAACTTACAAATGGTGCCACAAAACCAGGAAAAGTTCTTTGAAGGTAACATTAATTTTCCTGTTCCTGAAGCAATACAGAAGGGATTTGGTTGAAATAGGCATCTGGTGAATGTTTCTGCTTGCATTTGATGTTGTCAGAGGACCAGATCAACACTAAAAATGGAATAAGATATGAAGCGCAGGTTTTCTGATTTCAAGGTGGTTTCCAGAGCAGGTGATGTGATGACAGACCATGTGTTCAGTATAAAACAAATGCTCTTTGAAAAGAAGAAGGGAAGAAGGTATTGAAAGTGAGAATGAAAAGTAAACTTTTAAAATACAACTAATAGATACAAAACTCTGTAAAGGTGCAGAGTGAGGCATGGCCAACTGGACACAGTTTCAATTTTAATTCTTTTTTCAGTACTGCTTTCAGTTAGAGTTTTCTTAATTTATTTGCTCTGTAGTGCAGTAAGTCAAGTGGCAAAAGGATAGGAGTGACTGTGCTGGGGCCCATCACAGGTCTGTCTGGTGACTAGTGCTTGCACTTTCCTTTGAGGACTTCCCAATCCTCTCTCACATCAATAGCTTTCACTGGAACCCAGAAAATCAGAACAATTTTCAGATACCGGCAGAAGCCCTAATGATGTGCTGTGGAGATCACATCTGACTCAAATCCTTATGAATTTCAAGAGGAAACAAAGTGTGTTTCAGGCTGACCTTTCAAATCTATCTATAGTACTTCAATGCTGCTAGACCAGCGTCTGAGCACCTTCCAAATTTAACAGTTTTAGCTGTCAGCTACCTTTCCAAAACAGGAAAGTTACATGCTCCTGTAACTGAGCTAAGAGCCCTCAGCTACTTTTAGAGACAAAAGAGAGAAACAACATTATTCAGTGATTCATCTGACCTATTTTAAACATCAGCTTTAAGGAAACTTGAATTGTGACCTACAAAATGGCTTCTCCTCTCCATTGACTGTAAAGAAGTGTTTATCACTTCATAGACATCTGCATTTACTCAGCCCAAATTGCATCCAGAGAAACTAAAGCCCAGACTAATTCTCTTTATTTCACTGGAGTTTGATGTTTAAATGTCTTCCAAATCTGTGTGTGGTTACGCAGACAGGGGAAGTAAATCCAGGTCTGAATTCCAGGCATTATTTTCCTTCTGAGTCTGGTGTAAAATGAGAAATGGTTTGGTTTTAGCTTCTCCTTCAGTTACAACTAAATTCTCCAAACAGACCAATATGGTTTGAGTTCTTCTGTTCAACAGAACATAAATATCTCCCAGAAGATCAAATCTCAGTGTTTCCTCTATGTTAGAATTCTTGCTTAGAACTAAATTGTCTATAATTTAAAATTTAATCCTAACTCCATCTCAAATTTTCACCACACCAAATCTGTCTAAAATCACATCTGTCCTGATTATTTTGCTTCAGATATTTACACCTGAATCTTGTCAGAAATCTCCACAGCTGTTTGAGTTGTCATCATCTACTGTAAGTTAGTTGAAATTGTAAGATGAAGTAAAAATGTCTGATAAGATTTATTTGTAATGATATCACTCAGTCACTAATTTTCTTCAGTAAATGTCTCTTCTAACTCAAATAAAACATCATACTTCCCAGGGAAGAAAGCCCATCTTGCCTTTCTCTCCCTTCATGTAGATCTCTTTACCTCCATACCGATTTTCTTCCCTCTCATAGTAGAGCAACTCTTCTTCAATAGGGAAGTAGAAAAGGGTTTTCCATCCACTTCTATGTGGAACTGAACCACAATTCCCATAGTGAACAAACAGATGTCCAGTCCACCTTTCACATCCTTTTTTCTGCCTTAACACGCTTTTTTAATTCGGTCCTCCAGCTACATACACAGCCCTTCTTGGCATTGCCTTCAAAACACTTCAAGCAGCTCAAGAACTCTTGAGCTCCTGTCTTTGATCCTCTGCTCCCTAATTCCTGTCAGCCCCTAACTGCAAGTCTCAGAGCTCGCTGACTGTGCCTTTTATTGAGGTTCCCTGATACTTTCCTTTAGAAGACACTATTAAAAGTTCAAAGATCTTAGCAAACTCAAGTGGCAAGATGGTGATGTTCCTGATATTCAGCCTTCTGCTCATATTTTCTTGGCAACTTTACTCATTCCTGGGTTAAAATGAGGAGATGAAAGAGATTGTTGTACAGGTTTAGAAAAAAAAAGAAATAAGGGCAACAATTTGGGTTTAAAAGGACTGTTCTAGTGCCATTGGATTTGGAAGAGAAAGATATTTTAGCAGACCAGTTGTTTGTGTGAATACCTAATGTCTTCGAAGACTGTCCTTACTGCACATGTTCAAACCTCTCATTCCTTCCCCCTGTGCTCAAACCATTTACACCCCTGAGAGTATAATACTGACCAGGTGTAACTTGGTGTTACCCTGACTGCAAAGGCACCAAATCCATCACACCTCCACATCTGCTCCAGTTGAAGACAGCAGGGACAAACACTGACTTTCCCAATGCTGAAGAGCTGTGGCTTGTGTTGGAACCAAGGGTTGGGATCTGCTCTGCTCTGGGTCACTGAGAGCACTGAGAAAGAAACATTTCAATTCAACATGGAAATGCTTAGGATAGGAGTAGGAAAAGAGAAAGGTTTTGCATTCACTGTCTTCTCCAAGGAATTTGCAGCATTAACTTTGGTTAATGTTTCACGTGGGCAGGGTAATAGTATTTCCCACTGGAATGGTGGAGGGGTGGAGTGGAGTTCTGGCACGGCACGTTGACAGCAAACCTGTGAACCATGACCTCACAACTGTAATCTCTAATGCTTTCTTTTTTTTCTGGCTAGATGGACTTTCCACTGATTTATAGAACAGCTCCTCCCTATGGTAGACAGTCTGTCTCCAGGCAGAGGCCAACTCTTACCTGCCTCCTGGTGTAGCATAGGAGGCAGGTGTAGCACTTTTTATAGACATCTCTTGACTTTGACCTTACTAGGAGAAGCTCTTGGTGTTTGGACAGTCAGCAGTCAAGAGAAAGGGCTGAATGTTACCCATCACTTTGTGGATAGGTGATGCTCTAGAAGTTGGATGTCACAAGACATAAATCCCATGCAGTTTAAGAGATTAGGGTCTTGTTTGCAGCTTGTTGGTGCTCACACCACACAGTGGCTGGTGGATAATTCCGTTTTTAACATAAAGACAGTCCTTGGGCTTGACACTGTGTTTGACATAAAACTGTGATTTTATTTGTGAGAAGGTCGCTCTCTTATCATTTGCCTCTTCTTGAGAATGGATGGCATCCAAACATGCTCTTATCTTCCTTCCCTTCTTAGGCTGGGCTTGCTCATGCCCACTGGTATTTGAAGAGTTGTTCAACACTACTAAGGAAACAGAGCCAGCTTTGTTTCCAAGCTTCTATTACTCACGTTCTTTATCTCTTAGCTAAAAGCTTTAATGGATCTGTTTTGCTGAAGCATTTGAGGTTGGAGGCTATGAAGAACTTCAAAGGTATTTAATAGCAGCTTTGTCACTGATTTTGTAGAAAGACCACATAGCTTGATTAAAAGTAAACTCTGCTCACAATACTGCATGGAACTCTGTTGATCTATTTTTACTGCATCACAAATAAAGCCATGGAGAGGGGGAAATCCCACTGACTAACAGGATGTGCGAGAAGGATGGGGCATGTCTCCGTTCTGTATTATCCAGGTACTCATTAACTCTCTGATAACCAGTTTAGACAACACAAAGTGGAATGTCTCCAGCACCAGATGGTAGTGATGAGGCAGAATGAGAAGTGCAGCAGACAAGATAAAACTTGGCAGGAAAATATGCAGAGGAATTTCTGTCCATTAGGGCAGAGATTGGAATCTGAAAGTCCCAAGTTTTACATATTCCTTCGTTGTCAGGAAGTGTCTGAGAACTATAATGACAAAGATAAGTCTTGTCCCTGGCCCATCCTCAAATACTCAACTGTCTAGTGATGCAGTTTCTGCTCAAGTGATGGAGTGTCTGTGGTATAAAACCATGCTCCACGTGTGCTCCTGACTAGTGTGGGTAGCAGATGGATCCCTGTAGAGCAGTTTTCAGCCTCCAAACTCTTGTGGAGTTCTGGAATGTGAGGATCCTCTTGGGCCATGCAGCTTTAAGTAAAGGTTCACATACACTGATAAAACTTCTTGATTAAACACTCTCATGTGCTTTCCTCAGTGTGCCCCAGAGCATTATAACATAGCTTCATTCTTTGCCACACAGAACATTCTTTTAATATTTTTAAAAAGCAAAAGGCAAACTTCGGCTATAGTAGTGTGAAAGGATTATTCTGAAGAAATAATCAGTTACTTTCTACATCCTTCTGGATGCATGAAAGTAAAGCATCGTAATGAGGAAAGCATTTTCCCAAACAAATGAAAAGTCCCTCTTTGAGTGAAGCAGAAGAATTTTATTGAAAAGGTTCCTATATAGGCTTTCAAACACTCACTGTGTAGATGACAGATATTTTTGGAATGCATCTCCTGATGAGGTATTAGAGCTGTTATTAATTCTGCCTGTCATTTTTACTGAAAGCCAAACAAACTGCATATATATTATATGAAGAGCAAATGTAAACCTTCGGTGGCAAGGAGCACAAGAACCCCCAAGATCAAAGCAAGCTATGCTTTCCCTTTGACATGCCTTGCAATATACCATTTTCTGCCTTGGTAAGAACATTTAGCAGGCACATATGCCCTAAGTAGCAAAAATATGTGCAGAACTCAGAATTTGCAGATTTTGATTTCCCTGTTTATTAAAGAATGTAGTAGCAGTGGCCTTTGGTCTCCTGTGAAGTGTTGTGAGACCTGAAGCCACCATATGTATTAAATTCAAAGGGATCATGTGAAATAGTTCATTAAATCCTGCAGCCCATTTTAATTTTACCTTCAAATTACAGATCTTTCATGAAAGCATGTGTTACTGGGCATATGTTTTCCTGTGACTTGTCCCACAGCAACAGGACTTTTGGAAAAAAAATAATGCACCTGAAAGCAAGAGATTAAGTGAAGGTGCCAGTGTTTGGTACAAATGTAACAAGAAGTCTCCCTGCACCTAACTCCCAAAGCTGCAATTCTTGCTGTATCACATGAGAAAACATTATTATAGAAATTTGGGAGCAGACAATAACAGAGATGAGCAAAACAAAACCCAAACGAAAATTACTCAAAAATTTGCCATGGAAGTACCTTAGTCAAACATAAGAGTGATCAAACAAGATTTTCTCAAGTCAGATGGGTACCTGACTGGCTGTTGCACTGTAATGGTGCTGGAAAACACAAATCTCAGCTGCGTGCTAAGAAGCCAGGACTATCCAGCTTGCTCTCACTGCCCTTTGGCAGAGGAAACAGGGGTCCTGGCAGCCCCTGGCTCTTGCCACATCCCACCTAAGGCTGTGGCAGAGGCAAGGTGGTGATGTAGGGAACTGTGACCCTCTCATCAGCAACAGCTCCTAAAGAGTAGGGGATTGTGTGACGTAGTGCCAATGGCAACCCTACTTTGATTCCTGAATCAACTCTTTCACTCAGATAAACAAAATATTCCATACTCCAAACAGAGGATTTCTATGAAAGCCTTCCATAAACTGACTTCAGAGGCTGGTTTTGTAATCTTTCCAGATTACAAGAGCCAAAACTGGGAGAAAAAAGAGGGCAATGTTGTATTTTTATGGGGCAAAAGAAAAGAATCTTCCATTTCCAGATGTCTCACAGCCCCTTCAAGTGTAAAGGAAGATATTATGATAGCAGTTTTTATGATTCTTGGCTTCAGAATCATATCAAAATTGTGTTTTATCTGACATCAAAAGAACGAGCTGTTTTATCATCATGATGATGCTAAAGATCTTGCGTCTGCTCAGATTAGTAACAATGCAAATGAGGCAGTTATAAAATAAAAAACATCCCTTTTGTGTCTTTAGGCTTTATCTGTGGTTTTTCAGCTTCTAAACAATCAGCTCTATGAAGAAAGAGAACCAAACAGTCTTTATGTTCTGGATTAGAGTTTAAGAAAAATGAATGCATACAACTTTTTCCTAGGCTTGAAACCAAGATAATTTTGAAATTTTGTCCCATATAACCCTCAATTATTTTGATAGCATTACACTAAAAATTATCTATGCCTTAAAACTGTACTCTTCAGTGCTGTGAGGTTTTTTCTTGTGAACATTAAAATAAAGAGTGAGCATGATGAAATAGGCCATCTATTTTGCACATAATTTATTGCAGATTCTTAGCATTGCTCAAGAAATAATTTAATTTATACTAATTGGTTTTGGTGGACCTCGTCTAACTGCATTTCAGCAAAGCAATTAAAATGGTGCCATATAGAGAATTATTAACAAAGGTTCTGGCTGAAGCAGAGACAAAAGGTGCTGAAAGGGGAAGCGTCAGGATAGAGAGAGGTTACAAGCCCAGCTTCTCAAGCATCACTCTTAGCCAGTCTGAACTAAATATATTCACCAGGAACTCTTGCCCAAGAAGAAGGAGCACATTAATGAAATTTGCTGATGACATAAAGCTGGGAAGAGCAGGAGAATGTCTTACAGGAAGAACTCAGGGAGCTGATTACTGAGAAATACCCTAAAGATATTTCATTATACAAAGCTTAAGATCACATACTTAAAAGGGGATTTTGTTTCCTGAATGAGGCCTGGTGGAAACAAGGAGACATAAAGTCTGTTTTTATTGTGAAGCCTAGGAAATGGGAATTACTCACAAGCTTGAGTCCAGCCCAGGCAGTTAAGATTCTTTGCACTGGCAACACCAGCAGTGGCCACAGATACTTAGAAAAAATGTGTGTATTTCTGGATACCTGTTTGTAATCAGCTATTTAAGTGGTTCAGTGGACTGAACACCTCTCAGCTTCTTTCAAGTTTTACTCTTAGTTTTTATTAATCTTCCTGTTAAATAATTAATTCCCACAGCAGGCAAGTGGAAGGTATTGAGTGGTTCATCCATAAAGGTAAGAGCGTGGCAATCCCTCTCCTGCCTGGCTGTTGCATGGGCATGAGGAGGGGTCCTGCTGAGCAAAGCTGCCCTCCTTCCACCTGCAGAGCTCACTCAGCCTAGCTCCTTACCTCAGGGAAAAGACTTTTCTGAATTTTTTGCGCATCTGATGTGTTCCCAGCATGAAGGGTTGCTTTTCTGCCACCCACACACTCTGGAAAAGTCTTTCCTGCCCTTTCATTGCCCACAATGATCCCTCAGAAGGGCTGGCTGGAGAGAAGTGCTCCCACACGACTGGTGACATTTAAGCCATGTGGCAAATCCCTTTGCGCACCAATCCTTCTCCCAGCCGACACAATAGCAGCCTTGGTGGGTGCGGGATGAAGCCCAGTGTGACATTTTCTTCCACCCCACGCTTCTTTGCTGAGTGAAGCTTTTGTGAGACAGTGGAGGCCAGAAAGCCCCTGTGGCCCCACCTGTTTGTGTAGGCTCCAGTCCCACGGTTGGCTGACCCTTTGGTGCAGTGGTGAGTATCTCCTCACATCCTCCCTGCCCCACCAACAATGGAACCAGCCCCTGTGACCTCCGTTCAGAGCAAACAAAACTGCAATTAATTCAGGAAAAACATGACTTTTAGACAATTTTGTTAAATGCTATTGGTAAGAACATAATATCATCTGCCAAGCAGGGACATCATCCTCATTCCCATGAGGACCAGAACACATGAGGAAAAATTCACTGAAGCAGGGTATGATTGGAAATTCTTTAGAAAAATAGACTTTTCTATGAATGGCAATTAATAGAAACCAAACCTTTGTTGAAACATCCTGATTTCAAAAGCCTTTTTATCAGAAAAGATTCTTTGACATGGGTGGAAATCTTTGGTCAAGACCAAAGTAAGTGTGACCTGCCTGTCCCAGAATGATCAGAAGAGCTGAGCTGTTGGGTAGGCTCCCTCTTTGCAGCAGGAAAGCACAAACTTACCAGTTGAATAAGTTTCCTTGAGTGCACCTTTTCCCTCCATTTTTAAGGATCTCCATTTTTTTTCATCACAGGAAATTTTATTTTCCAAGGATGGGCAGGAACAGGAAAAGGATAGAACAACTAGGAAAACAGCTAAAAGGAACCATTTTCCAACTAGCTCAGGTTCAAACTCATCTAAAATACCCCATTTAAACCCACCCCTTTCTCTATGATGACAAATACAGAATCATGGAATCATAGAATGGTGCAGGTTGGAAGGAACCTTAATAATTGTCTAGTTCCAAACTCCCTGCCATACGGAGGGACACCTTTCACTAGACCAGGTTGCTCAGAGCTCCATCCAACCTGGCCTTGAGCACTTCCAGGGATGGGGCATCCACAGCTTCTCTGGGCAACCTGTTCCAGTGACTCACCACCTTCACACTAAAGAATCTTTTCCTAAAATCTAATTTACACTAAATCTCTTTCAGTTGGAAGCCATTCCCACTTGTCCTATTGCTACATATTCTTGTAGTATTTCTCCATCTTTATTGTAGGTTCCCCTCAGGTACTGGAAGGCTATAATAAGGTCACTTGAAACCTTCTTTTTTCCAGGCTGAACAGTCCCAATTCTCTTTGCCTTTCTTCAACTTCATCTCCAAAGCTGGACTTTACACTAGACAAGCCTTTACCAAACTTTTGCAAGTGTGAACATTTTCCTGCTCTTCTGACCATAGCAGTAAACACATCTGGCTTCAAAGGTAAAGGGATACAAAAAAATAATCTAAATCATACATTTTTCATGTATGCAAGCTGTGGAAAATCACAAAATCTATGATAATGTGGCATAAGACACTTATAAGAAATTGTTTAGGATAAGCAGAAAAAAATTATTATACTTTTCTGCTTATTACTTCTACTTACTACTGCTGTCACGCCTGTATGAACTAAAAACCTTCATACTCCCAATCACAAGTCTTGAACATACTCTTTGTAATGGAGTTGATCAGGCTTGCTAGAAAAATACTCTCCTCACCAGACTGGCATGGCTTTCCAAAACTGAAACGAGTGCAAACAAGCAAAAGCCTGTTAATATGTACCAGATATTTTCATTATATGTGCTATTTAAATAGAGTACTTTATTTCATTATTATTTGCTTGGTGAACTAATAGAAGAGTTTGACTCATTGTAGATCTCTGCTGATGCATACATATCTTTTAAATGGAATTTATTTTTTAAAAAAAAAATCCATAAAAAGCTTGCAGATGAGCATTCACTATCCCTCACCCCCTTGAGCCACAAGCACTTAACTACTGTTAGAGATCTTCAGATAAAAAAAAGCAGTATGAGCCTGCTTTATGGCTCAACCTATGCCCATTTAGTTAAAAATCAATCCACACCCAAAGCATCACCGATAATTTTATCCTGGGAATGATCAGTGTTGATAATAGTGTCTGGAGCATGTCAAGATGTTTCTCTTCCCTTGTATAATCATTTGCCTATAAAAGCCCACACTACCTTTGCCAGTAGGCACAGAGCACACACAACCTAACAGTCACCATGTGAGACAGGAAAAAACATCATCTGAGAGGAAAAGATCAGGTTCCTAATGCTTATGTCACTGTCAGTTCTCTCTTGTGTACCTACTAGACAAGTCATAGTCTACACTTCTCATTTGTGCAGCACATTGGCTTCAGAGTTTGCATTAACATATGCATTTGGAGAGCATACTAATTTATTTCAGCTCTTAAGGTTTTCTTCTGTACCTAGTAGAACAAGGAATGGAAGCTAATGGTAATATTTATAAAAACCCTAAACGCATGCATATCCACACATGTCCATATACACACCATAACTGGCCCACTAGGAATCATGCTCCTGTGACACAAATCATATTGCTCTTCTCGGTCCACACTTCCTTTTTACTCCAGGAAAGCAGAGTTTTTACCCGCTCAAAACACTCCATCCACTCATTGCAAACTTCTCTTCTCAAGGCCTGTGCTTTGGCACGCAACCAAAACCCGCTAACAAATGGCAGATTAAGTGGAAACACGAAAAAGAATTTCAAGCATGTATTATACTTGCTCTGGGTTCAGCATGCAACTTTAAGACGAGGGCTGCCGTCTAAACAGGCAGGCCTGGGAATTCAGTTGCAAAACAATTACAGATGCAAGGAAAACATCTTTCCTCTGAGAAAGAAACTTGATGATATTCTTCAGTCTTCAGTAGGTTAAGTTCAGTGTTTGCTGGGAAAGAGCTCGAGAAGGTCTGTATTTTCTCGAGACCTCAGTTTCTACATCCAGTACTGTTCTCCACAGGAGTTATATCACATTAAGTAAAATTTTTCCTATGTCAACCTTTTACAGATGCAGAAGCAGATTTTAATCCCTTCCATTCACAGCCAACACAGCATCTCTCTATTCATCTGCTGTCTTGCCTTCAGATACAAGAATAATGAGGCATTTCACTCAGTTCTGCAGGTCATTGGCAGCCATCAACTGGACGAAGAAATTTCAAGTATCATGCTTGTATACCTTTTAGCTTCTTGTGCTTCCTTGATGAGCCTTATTTTGACTGGATGGCTACCTTTCTCACAGTTTAAAGTTCTGGTTTTAAAGGAGCCACCTTTGCAGCATGAAAACAAATATCCTCAGGATGCAATTTCTAAGCCTACCTAACAACGGCCCAACCCCACTGCAAATGAATATATTGGCAAAATTGCCACCAACTCCAGTGGGCAGAGGTGTAACTATGTTGAACTTCAGCACCACAACTTCTGCCTACATTATCTGAGATTTCCTTTTCTTTCCAAAACAATCTGGAATGTTTGCACAGGGTGTACGTAGGAAAGGGACTCTCTCACTCCTGATTACACTAAACTTGCTGCATACTTTAAAAAAAAAACCCCAC
>JAWWEE010000001.1:34670183-34700418 GCA_035221455.1 Xenops minutus | reverse complement strand
TGGTTTAGGAAAAAAACCAAAAAAAAAACAAAACACCCCCCCCCCCCCCAAACCACACCTTACTCACATTAGTCTAGAAGAAATGGCCTTAAGTTGTGCCACAGGAAGTTTAGATTGGATGTTAAGAAAACTTTTTCCACTGAAAGGGTTCTCAAGCATTGGATCAGGCTGCCCAGGACGTTGCCATCCCTAGAGGTTTTTGAAAGACATACTGATGTGGCACTTCAGGACATGGCTTAGTGGTCAGCCAGGCAGTGTTAGGTTTACAGTTGGCCTTGATGATCTTTAAGATCTTTTCCAACCTAAATGGTTCTATAATTCTACAAAAAGTTCTCAGCCTACAGTCTCACAAAGCAGTTGAGAACACAGGATCAGTGGGTGCGATATATGCCCAATAGATCAGGACTGATGATCTCAAGCCCAAATGATGTAGTGTGCTGAGCCAGATGTCAGGAAAGTTGTATGGGTAACAATATCAAAATGAAAAAATTTCTGCATCCAGTTTTTCTCTAATAACTGTGGGTCTCACTGTTGGCCTCAGAGGAACTTTTTTCATACTGCAACTAAAAGAAAAAGAAAATGGACTGATCTCATTTATGACCTTATACTGACTGGTTCAAATTCCTCCATAGTTTATTTACCCTGAAGTTCACAAAAACATTGTGGCTTTTTAGTCTAATAGGTTATTTTCATCTCTAACTAATCAGAGCTCATGACTGGCTTTAGAACTGCAAGTCATACAAAAGCTAAGGTTGATTATTACCATCCAAAGGCACAAAGTAATTAAGCCTACTAAAAACCAAACAAAAACAAACATCAAAACAAAAATTTTAACAGGTGGAAGGAAAAGAAAATTGAAGGAATATAAACAACATTGAGGATTTAATGAACCTCTATCTGACTGTTTTTGCAAATAAGTAACTGAAATGAGATTGAAAGTGCAACCCCATATAGTACAAATACAAGAATATCTGCACTTGAATTCCATAACTTTTCTTTATTCACTGTGATACATTCAAACAAAAGTGCTCCAGATAACAGCCATAGAGTAAAGAAAATTAAAATAAAAAGGCAGAAAGAGACCATCAGATACATATGGTGATTATTCATATTTCAAAGCATTAGTAACTGCTTGTATCTGAGTGCACCAAAAGCCCATGAGGGTCCACATTTTTGTATGCTGCTTCTATAAAAATAATAATCATAGGCAGCTCTAGTAAAAATTTTTTTCAGAACTAGAGCCAAAGCCACCACAAAGATAAAGCACCATCAGGCATATGTTTACAAATGCCATAGTAATTAGTAGAGTGTAAAAAAGGCTTAGCTGAATTAAAATTTTCCTCATATTTGTATAGCATAGGGAAGCTCTGCTTAGATTCCTTTCTTCCCAGCTTTAACATTTCACACCAGGGACTTGCATTTGCCCCACAATACTAAGCACCATGGGCAACTTGGTAAGCTTCAAGATACAGTGAGAAATGGGTGGAAACGAAACCAGAACCAGAGCCAGTGTCTATCCTCCTATATAAAAAAATATTATCATGGCAGCATGTACTTAACCAGGTTACTGCAATATAGTGGCACAATCCACCTGAGAAATGGTTTGTACAGACCACATTGACTTCCCAATGCTGTTTGCTGAGCTACAGTATTTGGCTGCACTGATTTTACCTATAAAAGACAGTTCTTGTTTTAAACTCTAATTCTGCTATAGTAAAAATATAAGTCATTGTTATCTAGAAGAGACAGCAGAGGATCACTTCACAGCAAACTCCCACTGCATCCCTCAATGTGGTTCTGTTCCAGCTGCAGATTTAAGGAACTGTGCATTCGCCAAGAATTATTTGTAACTCAACAGTTTGACTGGGAGGAGGATTCCTGCCATAAACAACACAAAAAACATAAGTCAAGATGCTGTACAAATTGCAGGTTGAAGGGATACGACTGAGAGACACTTAAAAATCTAGGGTCCCTCTTACATGGTGAACAAAAAGGATCTTCAACAAATAGGGGGGAAACTCAGCAGAACCTTTGTCCTGCTCTCTCCTTTACCTGCTCTGCAGGCAGCAATTCAGATAGCCAGCTAGACCAAAGACAGACTTCCTCTCTGAAAATCTGAGTTGCTGACATGAGATTTTTCTTAAAAGATTTAAGTAGGTCATAAACAGAAAAGATTCTGTCCCCACACACTTCGTATAGTAGTATATTCATAGGGATCCTGCTAGGTGTAAGGCTATACCCCAGCTCCTATAGATTTAATCCCATGTGCAGTTTGTGTTTCCCAAAGCAGGATGCAATGGCACTGTTCATATGCCTAACATCATCTTCAGAGTCAAAACCTTGCAACATCAAGGCCTGTTTGCTCAAAAAGTATTTTTCTTAACCATGTTACTAATAAAGTCTCAAATCACTCAGGCCGAAAGGAAGTTAGAAGTGTTATGTGGTTATTTACCCTTCATGCTATTTGTGTGGCATTCATCTCCCACGGCGCATGCCTTGCCCTTTTCACACTCCCTTTTCTCATGCAGGAACACAAAGCTTTAATGTTTGGGTTGCAAACACCATTAAATGCCCCTCTTCAGCCCCCAACAGCATAGAAATATTTTCTTTTAAAAGTTCAGATCAAAGCATTTCTACTAATCCTAGGATTTATTAAAACAAACATTGTAGGCATGAGATAGTCAACAGCGTCCCTTTTACAAGATTCTTTGGAGACGGTTCTGTTTTCATACTGTTTACTGATCCGCCCCTAATTAATCTTCAGTTGCTCAGCTGCAAATTCAGCAAGTCCACCTGCTCCTTCCCCACCCAGCAGACGCTCCTTTCTCCCCAAGCTGTAATGATAGCACCACACAGTCCCTGTCCTAAGAAAAAGGTGGCTGGCTTGAAAAGCTACATATCACTTCCCAATGTTACATGATCCCATCACACACATTTGCAGCACAAGTCTAGTCTTTCCTCAGATGAGTAATTAAAACCAGTCATTAAGTGCTTTCAAGGAGTTTCACTGTCTTTATCCCTCCCTGCAGTCAAGGTAGTTGCCTTTGATCCAGTAACAGATCTGTGCGTATTTGAGGGGTGTGATGCGAACAGCTACATTGAAATCCTGTGGGGTGCCATTCATGTCCACCCACTGATGGCCTGAAAATATACCAATAATTTTACGCTCCCATTTGTGATTCTGCCTCTTCCACATCCTCACGTACACCCCAGATCCACTTGCACCCGGCTGGGCATCGCACTGCTGGTACAAAAGGTCATATGTCTCATCTTTGACATCACAGAAACGGTAAACCAGGTTTCCCGGACGATCATTGTCATAACCAGAGAAGTGAATCCTCCCTCCAGGCAAGTGTCTTGCTGGTGGGCTCACACCTATCTTCATAAACTTTCTTTTATGCGGCTTCTTCAGCTCCAGCAGGGCATAGTCATAATCCATGCCAATGTCATTGGCATTGCCCTTGATCCATCCTTTGGGGACATGCGTCCGTTTCACTCGGATCCACTGGAATTTCATTTTCTCAGGCATTGCTGACTTGGTAATATTGGCCCCTTTGCCGCCATCTTTCATTTTGGGCTTTAGGAACCCGACCCGCAGTTTCTGAGCTCCTTTGACGTAACTCTTGCCATCATGGATACAATGAGCGGCAGTAAGAACGTGCTTTTCAGCCACCAGAGTCCCCGTGCAACCTGTAGAGAGCTTCACCGATGTGGAGAATGGGTAATTCAACAAGAAGTCTTTCCCAAAAATGCTAAACCTGCTGTCATAGCCATAGATCTGCCTCTTAGTTCTAGATTTGCCTTGAGACCCATCAGCACTGTTGCTGAGAATATATATGCCCACTTCAGTTTCAGTGAGGCTACCATTAGCATACAAGGTTTCATAGGACAGGTAGTGCTTTACTTCTTCGTAAGTTGGCAGTGGAGAACTTTTGTGGCATGCTGGGCCACAGGGAGATACCACTTCCAGTCTGGCTTCAGCATCAAACTGTGGTTTGTCCAAGTTCAGGGTAGACTGCGGCAGGATAACAGGAACTCTGTAAGACGGCCAAGTTGGCTTCCAGTGAGAACTGGAGGGCATCACATCTTTAGCAGCACACAAAAGGAGGATTAAAGTGGACAAGCCCGCCATTCTGAATGCCGGTCTGTGGAAAGCAAAAGCAAGTACAGTTATTCATCCAAAGACATTGCAAGATTAACCCACCTTGCTAAGTAACAGCTTGCCAGCTGAGAATAAATATAATAAGAGTCAAGCAATTTGAATGGAGTTAACTTACATTAAGTAGCTCAGATTTCTCAGTGTTAAACTAATGCCTTAACCTGTATCTTGAAACAATTGTCCGAGGTTAACACTGAAATACAGGGCCTTTAACACTTAGACAGGCTGAACCACCAGCGCCCAGCTGACATCAGTGGGAAGTTATAGCATTTATCTTCACACGGTGTAAAGCAAATTCAGACTCTGTGTAAATCCCTGCCTTCAGAAACCAGAGCTCCTGAAAACAGTTACAGTATTCAGCTAGAATAGGGCTTTCTCTGAAAGCTCTCTCCTAGTCTCTGACTTCCCTGAAAGAGGTCCTTAAATCTCTTCACACCATTTGCTGTCTCAGTCAGAGACATCAAGTTGATGGTAGGGACAGGTGGGTAGACAAAGAAGGTGACCTGACAGGGGCTGGGTTGCAGAACATGACCACACGGGAGACTCGCTGCCCCTCACAAGTCACCCCAGAGCACCATTTCTGCTCCACACAGCATTTGCTCTCCCCTAGGCTTACAAGAGAAAGAGTGATTCAATTACACAAGGGCAGCTAATGAAGGAAGATTACAATTCTTGAGGGAATTTTCAGTTAACATACTGGCTTATTGCTTTATAAACTCAATTAATTAGAAATGCAAACCAACCCCCTCTGAGCACAGGGAGGCAAGTGGGACTGTAAATGTGTTTATGAACCGCAGGCAGAGTGCCTCAGACTGCAGAGAACAGCATGCACTAGTACTGTGTCAAGAAAACGTGTAACTTTAGTTTATTTGAAAATTAGCCATACAGCTGAATCGCTGCAGGAAGCATTGTGCCCTGGGCAAGAAGGCAGGCAGGATCTCCCTTACACAAAGATTATTCAAACAAAACTTTGCAATTATGTTGAGCTTACACATATTTTAAACCCTGCTGAGGTTACACTGATCACAACTGCAGGATCATTCCTGAAATGCCTCAAACGAGTAAACCAAAGCAAATCATGCAGGAAATGACCACAGCTATCTAAGAATAAAAACGAAAAATCCTTCTCTCCAATGCTTTTCGTAGGAATATTCCATTCCTAAGCTGCACCGAAAAAAACTTTGGAAGCTACAGACTGCTGAAGTCCAAAGGCCCCCAACTCAAATATTGGGCCTAGATTCTTACAGTTTTGGTAGCATCGTCTTTGGGAATGGAGGCCATCGTTAAAGCACACAATGTCCAAAATACCAATTGAGCTGTGCGGGATATTAAAAGACCTTCACTCCAAAAAAACAGACATAGATGAAGAGAACTGATGCTACTGATGCCCACAGCAGCAGGTACTGACTCTTCCAGAAGTGATCACACATTCCATTGGCAACTTTTTCATTACCAAACAGGACAACTTTAAAGGAACATATGTTTTTCTAGGTAAAGCTCCACAGAAAGTGTTGCTTTATACCTAACAGGTGAGTCATGATGGAAACTACAAACCATTTTGAACATGAATCAGAATTGAGTAATTTTGAATGTCCCAAAATTGGAAAATACTTGGTATTCAAGGAAAACCATCAGCTCCTCTGACTCCTTCCACAGCAAAGATTAATAATGGATGTGGCCACATTGTAGCAAGCTATGAAATGAGAGAGTTTGACTATGGCATAAGATGGCACAGGGAACACCTGCTGTACTATCAAATATGCTTGTATAACAGTGAATAGGAAAACATAGAAAAAGAAAGTAACAGGGACAAACAATACCACTTCATCCCCACGACAACAAAATACACTGGCAGAAGTCAACTGTTAACTATTCTACTTGTTTCACTGAGGGCTGTACGCAGCAATGTTTACTGGTTTCACAGTCAGAAGCTGAGAACAGACTGAATCAGAGTTATGCTGTGCATCAGGCAGCCGATCCCATCATTAAGAGCACATATTTCTAAGCAGTTTGCCCTCATCTGCTTCAAATAAAAGTTATTTCCAAAAATTACATTTGAAGCTTTCCTGATAAATGAAATCTCTCTAAATAGCACCACTTATGCCACTTCTGGGGTCTAAAACCCATTTGTGCTAACCAAGCCAATGCTGGCCTTTGGCTGGCTTATTTAGCTGGCAGGGGAAAATCAGAAGCACCTTGTCAGCTCTTAGATTGCTCAAGGAGCAAGATTCCCTCCTGCCTGTCAGCAACCTGTGTGCCCAAGAGCTACTCTGCTTCCTCCAAGATTATCACCTGGGCTGAGAAGAGACTATCTCTTCCTGCAACCTGCCCTCCCTTATCTCCCCACTATCACCACCACAGCAACACCAGCACTGGAAAGGCAGATTTAGACAGCAGAGGGCAGCCACCCTATGAAGAAAACAAGACAGGAGCTGGGACTCAACCTGGTCCCCCAAACATGCTTCAGAAGATGGTATTTATGTCTGTGCTGCGGTGTGTAAAGCTCTACTTATTCCACTTTATGTGTCTGAGTAAACCTTTTCACACCCCTCCCCTGCTGCTTCTCTGCTATAATCACATTGCAGCTATATGGGATAAAAAAGCTTTTACATCAGTTACAGAACTTTTCTATTATTTAAAATGTTAATAAAACCTAGCAGTAAGATACAGCTGTGAGTTTACACCTGAGTATGGAAGCTAAACAGTACTCACGAGCAAAGGCATTTACCAAAGCTTTCATAATTATATCTCATCTGGAGACATAACTGGTATTAAATCAGCTCTGGACAGCAATAAATAGAATAAATATGTCTTATTTATAAGAAGATGTAAATTAGTATATAGTATGTCTTTCTGTGTATATTATTTCTCTTTTTAAAACAGTAAAGCAGAAAAATGAAGAAACTGAAAAAACGGTCTACATTTTAAAAGTGACTTTGCAGTAAGGCTCTTCTTTCCTTTTACTTTCTCTTTTCCTTTTTGTTTAAAACAAAACCAAAAAGCTGCAAAAAAGCTAGGGTTAAAACCCTCTACATTCAGCTACTTACTTGTGGGTGACCCTGAAAGGTGTTCTCAAATCAAACAACCTGGTAAGAAGCGAGTACTTACCTGTAGGGCTATCACAGAGTGATACTGAATGAATTACGATGTGCTGCTCTACTGTAGTACTGCTCTTCTGTTTCTATTTAATCTGTGTCATAAACTCAATCCACCCTTTGACTCAGTACAAAGCCCTGCTCTGACATCCAGCCTAGGAACCCCCTAGAAGCGGTTTGTACATAATCACACTCGCTAATGGCATTAAAATTGTTTAGAGAATGGAAACAGTGACAGCTACCCCAGGGCTCCCCATGCTGCTAAAATACTTTACAGACACATTTTCCTGCTTGTTACAGGCATCCATGCCCTGAGATGGATGTTGGTGAAAGAAAAGTGCCTTGTTCAGGAGGGACATGAATCATTTTCTAATAAGCAAGTAATTTTTCTGCAAGAGTTCACTACTTCAGTGGTGGTTCTCCTAATAGATGGTTAAATAACAATAAATCTTGTATCATCCAGTATGAAAGCCTGTGAACCAAAGAATCCCCATTACATTTTGAAATGAAGAAAGTTTTTCCACAGTGCTAGAAGCCAGAATGATTAACATAGCAAAAAAAAGAAGAAAGAAAACCAAGACAGCAAGAGAGGAAAACCTGCCTCAAACCAAATTACAAAGGTGAACTAAATCACCGTCAGTGCCGTGCCAAAATACCTCTTCTGCTTTTCTTGGTCACAGAACTTGTTAAAACATAGCAAAAATAATTTAGTTGGGCTTTAATAACTATAGAAGCCTTACTGCCTTCTAACATCACTATGAACCTGCCTGCAACGCTGAGGGTGGTGTGAAGGGTGAGGGCTGTAGGAAGAGATGTCGAGGAAAACGTGAAACGGACTTTGATACTGGCAGGCCAAGGGTGTGTCTGTCACCATACACATCGGGCACAGCGGGTATTTTGACACGTGTGTCAGCGACATGCACACAGAGACGAAAGGGAGCACTTAGTCCAATTCCTATAGAACAATCGGACTGCCTTGTTTCACCCCTCTCTTTCCCCGCATGTCAAGCAGCTCCGGTTTCACGGTCCAAAAGCAAACTGCGGTACAGGCGGACAGTGACGGTCAGCCCGAATAACGGGATGAGCGGCGAGAAGGACCTGCATCCCCAGGGCTTCCAAAGCACCCGAGTGACGGGGCTCCGGCGGACCTCACCGCCCCCTCCGACCTCGCTCGGGGCCGGAGGCGAACCACTGCCCCAAGCTCCAGCGACCGCTTCACTCAAGAGCCCGGGTCATGTACGTCTTACAAAAAAAAAACCCGAAACACCCCAAAAGACTGATGTTCTCAGTCGCGGCGATGAGTCGGAGTACAGGACCGCGGCAGAGCACTACTTCTGACGCCTCCCAGGCGTGAAACGCAGCAAAGGCGCATTTTCCAGCAGCTGCTCCCTGGCCCGCCGTCCTTCCAGGGTCGGTCCCGGCCGGCGCCGCTGCGGGGACCGCCGGGGAGCGGAGCCTTCTCGCCTTTGTGCCCGCAGCCGAGGGGCAGGCGGCGCCGGGCGCGCTGCGGTGGATGGAGCGGGGCGAGACAAACCCCGAGCGGGGCGAGACAAACCCCGAGCGGGGCGAGACAAACCCCGAGCGGGGCTGTCCCGGGTGGGACAGCGGCCCCGGAGCCCGCACCGCCCACCGCAGGTGAGGCTGCGGCGGGGCCGGAGCTGCGCTCGCCACCCTGCCCGCCGCCCCTCCGTGCCCCGCACCCCGCGGGGCCCTCCCGGCCGCCGGGACCCGCTACCTACCCAGCTCCCCGCGACGGCGGCGGCTCCGGGAGCGGCTCAGGCAGGTGGCGGGGCCGGTCCCAGTCCCGCTCCCGCTCCCATCCCTCCTGCCGCCTCCGCGGGGCTCGGGGGCGCCTCCCTCCCCTCCCCTCCCCTCCCTCCCCTCCCTCCTTTCCCTCCCTCCCTCCCTCTCTCCCGCCGGAGCCGGCCCTCGGCGGCGCGCTCCGAGCGGGGCGGGCCGGGGCGGAGCGGCCCCTCCCGCAGGTGGATCCGCCGCTGGATCCGCCGCTGGATCCCGCTGCTCCGCTCCTCGGAGATGTGCTCCTCTGCGGTCCGCTCCTCTCCGCCCCGCAGCGCTCCCGGCCCCGTCCCTCGGCACAGGCTTCCCCCCCCCGGCCTCCGCCCCCTTCTCTCTTATTTTACGTCTATTTCCATTTGGTTCCCGAGCTAAACCCTTTTCTTTTTTTTTTCCCTTCGTCCTTATTTTCTCTCGCCGTGTCCTGGCGCTGCGGGCGGCTCAGGGGCTGCTGCGCCCTCACCCCAGATCAGGGGTGGGAGGTCTCGGGGTGCAGCGGTGGCACACCCGCGGCCCCGAAAGTGCCAGGCTCTTTTTGTCCCCAGTGCCTGGGTCCCCAGGACCCTTCTCGGAAGGGGAGAGTCCCCGGGGTCCCTCCTGCGGTAATAGGGCATCAGCTCCGGGAGCTCTGCGGTCAGTCACCTACACTGCCTCATCAGGCGGCTGTTTGAATTTAATTGTCAAACACATTCTTTGCATGGGCTTTAATTACTCATCCTTCTTGAATTCTTATAATGACATCTGGCAAGAAAAGAGGAAACCGGAGCCAAGAAGGCAAAAATCCCGCAATGTTTTAACTCCAGAAGAAAAATCCACAAAAAGTTTTGCCAAAATTCCCGGCTGATCACCATTACCCCAGAAAGGAAATATAAATTTCACAGGAATCAATTTATTTGCAGCCTTCTACTGACCTCTTCACCCTGCTGCTGCCTTTACAAAGAATGAGGAGGGCCTGAAGCATGGCAAAGCCTCTGCTTCACCCATGAACCCTCTATGAGGAGCTGAAATATGACAGGATCTTACATCCTCAGACATTATCTTTCTAATTTAGATTTTCTTAGGCCTAGCCCCAGCCCCCATCTGGGTCTGCAGGCAGATTTTACCAAATGAGTGGGAAAAGCATGTACTAGAAAAATCCTAACTACTCAGACAAGTCTTAACTCTGGATGATTAGAGAAGAACTGCAGTGTAAGGTAGAGGTCCCCAGGGGCAGAGGACAAGCTTGTCCAGCAGAAACAGCTAGAGAATACAACTTGTGTTGAGAAAGGACTTGTGAAACCATTGCAGATGCTCTTGGGCCACGAGGGAATGACTGTGCAACAGTGAGAAAGATAGCTGGAGTATCAGCAGGCTGTGGTACCATACTAAACACAGATCCCTTCCTGTTCCAGCCTCTGTGCCTACTCACCTCCCAGCTAGATGTGCCATCCCACTGCTCAGAAACTTTGCCCTGTACGCACACATCTGTTGTTTTGCTTGCATGGAGAGGTTTGTCCATGCCTTGTAGAGGGTGAAAATGTGTGGTTTGGTTAGAGTGGGACTCAGGGCTGCAGCAGTGGTCCAGAGGGGTTGTTGCTTTCCGTGGCCATGCAGCCTCTTGTGTCACAGCTGCCATATGTGCCCCAGGTCTTCCTGACTGTAGTAGGTCATCACATCAAACAAAGCCTTTTGATCACTTTTCTGGCAAGGTACAGATTGCCTAGCAGTCACTTCTGGTTGACTGCAAACCTTCTGCTGAGCAATTCTCTGTATGGCCCTTTTCTGCTTTATGTCAGGTGTTTCAGCCTCCTTGTATCACATTTGTTTCCAAGAAATTGAATGGGGAAAGGAATATATTTTAGCATGATTGTTTCCTTCTGTATATGTTTTCCCTAGTTTTTTATTTACAGCAACTGTGAATACATTCTGACTACAGAATGACTGATCTCCAGACGCAAATTCAAATAGACACAATCCTAGAAAATATGATGCTGAGAGAAATGTTTGCAGAAGTTAGGGGAGCAGAGATACAAGACACTGCTAAGATATATATATAGCAGGATTCACTTCACTTAGCTGTAGGGGTTTGGGATACCCCGGGCTATTCGTGATACAATACAGGACTGCAAACCTTCCCCTCTTGGACCAGCAGCTGGAAGGCACCCCAGGCAAAATAAGTGTCTATATAAGTGTCCACAGTTAGAGACATTCCAACAGCAAATATAGATTTTTTTTTTCTCCCTGTATGTATAATTATTAAGAAATAAGAGCCCTGGTGAAATTGGGCTGCACAAGCTTTTTTAAAATGAGATTGAAGTCCAAGACCTGAATGTTACTGTGAGCCATTGTTGAGGCAAAGAGCACTAAGTGGCAATGTATGTAGGGGTGAAGAGGTATTAGCTGTACTATATTGTCAAGTGATAACACACACACTGACTTTTCAGCACCTTGTGAGTAAGCTGAAAATGAAACAGTCTACAGGTGGGAGCCCTAATGAATGGCACTGTCAGGAGATAATTTCTCATGGTTGAAGAAATCTTTTATTCTGCAGGGAAGTGAAGTAACCTGGCATTATGGGCCTGTGCCAGATTCCGCTGCAGACAATGGAGCGATTTCAGAGGCCACTGAGTCTGGAAGGAAGAATGACAACCCACAGTTGGCTCAAATGAGTCCCCCCATTGCTCACTGCTGATGCAATGCAGCAGAAAAGTCCTTGGAGTTCCCCACCGCAATGACAGTTCTCCAGCTGGCTCCCTCTACTTTCCCTGTGACACAGGCTGCTGCTCACCAATGCCCTGTTTCCCAAAGCGTTTTTAACTGCAGAAGAAAGAAGTAACAGGTGAAAACACTCTCTGTCACTTTGAAAACAGTTATTTTGAAGGCTAGGATGATGCAGACTGGGACTCTGGAGAAGCAAGTCCTATCCTCATCCCTGCCCCTACTTATGTTCAGGACTTCAGGAAGGCTCTGCTACTGTGGTTCCAAAATCTCTGCAACAAGTGTGAGAGCATGTCCAGCCTCGATGCAGTGCTACAATGATAATCACAGTTGTGATTCTTTCATGACTGAGTGCTGTGCTAATGGGAAGGCCAGACATTTGCCTCAGATGTGCAGCACCATAAGATGATACCAGTCAGAGAGAAGCAACCCTCTTTTTTCAGGTTCTCCCAGACTGTGGAGGCAAGGGTGGTGGGGGAGGCATTTATTCCTAGTTCCCAGAAGCAAGTTCTGCCAGAACTATTTCTAGTACTGCTGCTTTTACTGTCAAGCTCTTAAAGGAAGCATGTGAGGACTGAGAATCTGAGTTGTTTGGTTTATGAAGATGATTGCCAAGTGGGAGAACTGACAGCTGAATGTATACAAAGTCCTTCCTGTGTTGACAAAAATTTTGTCATCAGCAAGTGTGTCACAATTAAGCAGTGTGAAGGACTCTAGTCTAGGAGAAGATTCTCCTTCCTGAATAAGGATAACTAAAAGCTAGTCCTGACCACTCTAGGTTCCTTCTGCAGGTCTTTAGGGGCTACCTCAGAGGGTGACTTATTACATCCTAAAATGCAATGTAAGTTAGGCCAGACAATTAGAATGTCTATTAGAAGAGGTTAAATCTAACTTTTTGATGCCTATAGTTATATGAAGTGAATCCCATTCAGAGTGTCCATCTTCTTCCTAGGTGAATAGGGACATTTGAGCATCTAGTTGCAATTCAAGCAAACAGAAGGTTTCTGCTGCACAGTTCCACCTGCAGACATAACTGCAAATAAAGAGCTTTGCCTGAGACAACTCAAGCTTTGAAGAAAGTTTCTAAAACTGTTGGGAAATTAATTTACTACTATATGGGAAGCACAAGAGATAACATTGGAGTGAAAATACAACACAATTAGTAATAATTCTGTGGTAGTTGGTTCCCCCCCTCCCTCCAGTCCCCATCATCCCCCACAAATTCTCTATATAAAGGCATAATGGGATTATCTGTCAGATATGGCACTCTCTATATGTAATGTAGAAAGTTTTGATCAAACTATGAGGTGCATAGAAGGAAGAAAAAGATGATTCATATTTTGAATTCGGCTTGGTTCAAAATTCACAGCTATATATATTATATATGCTCTAAACTATAAAGATCCTGGGAATTCCTACTATTCATATTACTGAAAACATGTCTGACAAGTGATATTTAAACTAACAGTGCCCCTTTAATTTCATGATAGTGAAAACTTGTTGAAATAAAACAGGCATCTGGATTTGCTCCAGCAAGACTGAGATTCTTGTAAGACACTGCATCTTCACCATTTGGATAAACAGCATATCGATACAGTGAAGTAATTCCAAAATAACACCTTAAAAATAAAACATCCACTGCAGCTGCACTCCTGAGAACTTCAGGAGTTTCCTGAAAAAGGGAATATTCAGTGTTATGCAAAACTGAATTGCATTCATCACTGGTTTTGTTTTCATGCAAGCCTGTGTCTATCTGCTAGCTTTAGATTCTGCTGAAAGTTTCGCTGCTCTCTCTGGGGGATTTGAATCCATCATGTATTCATCTAGGAATAGTGAACTTTATAAGTGCTGTATGTTACTATGAAGTTACTGCATACTTATGAGGTCACTGATGATATTAGTAGATGTCTTTTCAGCTCCTGTTGGAGATCGTATCTCATGCCCAGCTTTTTTAAAGAGAATCCCATATTCACATCCATTTGCACACAGCAAAAGAGAAGGTTCTCCCCACACTGACAGAGCACCCCCTGAAGAGCAGATGGGTTGGGCACAGTGTATGGTCCATCTGTGCAGACAGAGCCTATGCAGTTAAAACCTCCCCCAGGGAGAGGAAGCGTTGAAGGTGTTGTTCTTGGCAAGATCATCCGGCAATGGATGTAGGCCCTGTGGGGACGTCAAAAGCAGGACTATCTCCCCATTTTAGGTAGGCGAAGAGAAAGGAAAACCAGTCAGGAATTGGGACTACTTTATTGAGAAGTTCTGCCTTAATTTCTTGGTCAAATAAGCATTTGCTGGTAGAATTTCTGAGTCCACATAACCCCCTGTGAATCATTGCTTCTAAGGGGGGTCCAGAGTGCAGAAGAGGGCTGTTTAGCCATCACAGCCAGCACATGGGTCCATCTGATAGGGGCCTCTGGTTTGAAACGTGAAGAGGAGTCATAGTAGCACCAGGAGAGGTCAGTTATGATTAGCCTGGGAACATGTAAGCAAGATTAACCTTGGCTAATTTTAGCCATCTAAAAATGATGCCAGTGCCTAAGGAAGGTCATCTTTAAGTAGAGGAGAGGAGGCATCTCCAGAGGGAAATCCAGCCCACCCATGTTAGATGCTGATGTTATTATGGAATGAACTGCAGTCTGTAATTATTTTCTCTTGGGCATCAATAGAGGCAGGCTAGACAGCTCATGCAGAGAGGATGTTTGGCTCTTAAAGTTAGATGGCAGTATACTATTCAGAGCTAAATGCACCTCACCAGAGAATTTCTCTTGGGTGACTCTTGTTCACATCTTGTCAAGATGAGCTTGGGTTGTTTTCCAAATCTAGTGTGTCCAACTATGAAAACAGTGATGTTTTTTCTCCCAGACAGGCAACATGTTTCACTAACCTATGATCCTTTTTCTTCCCATGTGACAGATGACATCTTTCATTTACAAGTTACTAATTGCAATGTTATGCTTCTCAGCTGTGACTGCAGCTGCAGAACTGTATTTAGTTCTGGCTACCTAGCTCCATGTGAGACATAGACAAATTGGAGGTAAATAAGAAAAAAAAATACTTTCAAGGTTAATAAAGAAAACTTGCATAGTTTATCATAGGATAAATCTAATAGTCTGTACCTGCAGTTTACAGTATATAGGACCCTAAGGAGGAATTATTTCACATGGCACTAAAGAGTATAATGACAAGAGTTTAATGCAATGAGATTAGAAAAGACATACTCAGGCTAAATGTCACCAGAAAAATTTCCATCTGTGCGAACTGGTTGTGAAATAGTATCCCAGACCTTTTCCACGCGTCCTCCTCTGCCCCAAAATATATAAACTGTGTGAGGCAAAACATCAGGAAGGGGAAACTATCCTGAATATCATGTAGCAGTCTAGGTAATCAAATAGATCTTTCCCAACACTAATTGCTACAATCTACAGTTCAAAGCCTAGAAGATAAGCAAAGCATTTGATGATATGTCTTGCAGAGACATGTCCCATAAGGAATATTTATAGCATGTCTGGATTTTTTATAACTTATTTGTGACACAGTGTGCCTTTGAGTGCATTTGGAATTTAACATAACTTTCTAGTCCTCATTGAAAATATGAACAGAGACAAGCAGGTTATAGGTATCTGTCTACATTTTTCAACAGCCTAAGATAGTAGGTCTGACGGGCATCCTGTAAAACTCAATGGCAACATTGCCTGGCCACCTTGGTAGAAGACTTTCTGTGACAGGCAAGGAGTGAGCAGTGTATCCAACCCAGACATCCACTCAGATACTCCCTGAATGGTAGTTCAGCTACTCTTAGGAGAAGTAAAGGTCCTAACACAGCCCTTGCCCTGATTTATTAGTAGGAAGATCCCATATAACTACTGACTGGAGCAGCTGACCTAGGCCATGAATAAAGGGCCTGTCCAGGTGCTGCAAAACACCTTGGTGTTTCACTTGATAAGTAATTTACCCACACAAAGAGGGTTTTCTAGCTGGAAGAAAGAACTGTTCCAGCTTGACATCCTGCACTACCCATGGAGTTCTCTGCCCCTGGTGACTAGAAAGACATTTTAAAGAACAGTCAGTCTTGAACTAAAAATTACCACAGTGTAGGTATACGTTACAGCCTTTCATTCATCATTGTCTAGTTATTTCTATTTATACATCATCTGTTTAGCAAGGTATCTTATGATCAAAGGCCTTAAAAGTCCAAGTGTACTGTATCTGTATATATACTATATTACATAGTATGTATATATATATCAATACTGTTATTCTAAAACTTGCACTTTCATCAAAAGCAGTATTATTCTTTGACAAAATCTGCTTCTATAAATCTTCATTATACTACTTTGATCCTTTGTGAAATATATTGCCAATCTGATTCTGTGATCGGAGATTGGAATCAAGTAGAAAAGCCCACATTTATCTGGGTAATTCCATACATCCTATTCAAATACTCATATCACTTTCACTTTCTTTCAGAGGTTTACAGTTTTTCTTCTGTTTTAGGACTAATTGAAAATTGACAGTAATGATCAAGAGATCTTGAAAAGTTTCTGGAAACTGCTGATTTTAAAATGTCTAATTTTCAAAACAGCTGTAAGCAAATATGTTTAACTCTTGAAACTATACCCTTGTTAACTGGCAAGACAAATACATTTTTTCTGTGTTGATTTTTGGTTTAGAAAACTGTTGTAAGAGATTTTTAGACAGCCCCACTGTCACTGTGGGAAATTCAGAACAGACAATTCAGCCTAAGTCACTTTCTCTACAGAGTGCAGAGAGATGTTTTAAGTAGATATTTATCCTGTGGTTCAAAAACATTTGAGATCAATGGTTTCCATTACCAGCAACAGAAAGAGTCGATGCCATTTTTAACATAAAATTTCTGCTATTTTGAGATCACTACTTGGTGGTTTAGTTATAGCAAATTATTTAAACTGTCTGGTCAAAGAAATCCTTCCACTAAATTTGGTAATATCAGTTAGATCAGTTTGATCTATTGTTTATTATGACCAGGCAATTTTTTTTTTTTTATTTTCCAGACTGAGTATTAGCTTAAGGAAAAATAGATATTTTTTTCCTTGCAATTCTCTTCGTTGCTTTGTTGATTCCTTTCATGGTGTTTTCAATTTGAGCTCATGAGTGTGCTTTTGCTCTACATTTTCACTCTACTCTTTTTCCAGCAGCTTAATGCCACAGCCTTATCCTGGAGAAATCTGTATGCCTTTCTCTTGAGTCGGAGCCCTTATAACTGTATGTTTCCCTAAGAAAAGTAGGCCAATATTTCTCAAAGGTTTAACTTCAATTGTTTACCTTGCTCTTATATAGATTCTGCCCAACACTTTACCAGTTCTTCCAGATCATTTGAACACTCTTCTTAGCATCTCCCTGATGAGATCTCTACTCTCAGTAGTACATGGGATGACTTATCCTTGGTACTCATTTAGACCATCAGTATTCATTAAATCTTTTTAGAGAAAAGAGTACTTCAGGTTGCCTCTGGAAGTCTGCTAGTTCAACCTCCTGCTCAAAACAAGACCAAGTCCAAAGCTGAGCCTGAGATTGCCCTTTTAAATCTAGTGAAGTCCCTCCCTTGCGGAGCATCCAACAAGGACCATCTGCTGCCTCTGAAAAGGTTGTGACTTCCACAGTGATCTTCCCCATACCTTCTGTTTTTTCCTAAACATCTTGTGTATATATAGCTGAAGAAAATAATTAATAGCAAGTTTGGTTGTTATGTGCAAGAGTGACACTTGCACCTAATAATGCAACCTTGAATCTGTTCTCAAAGACAAGTGAAAAAACAGTCAGAAAAACAGAAAGTTTCACAGGATTGTGTGTGTTGGAAGGCACACTAAAGATCATCTAGTTCCAACCCCCTGCCATGAGTGGGGACACCTTCCACTAGACCAGGTTGCTGAGGGCCCCCTCCAAGCTGACCTTGAAAACTTCCAGGGATGGGGCAGCCACAACTTCTCTGGACAACCTGTGCCAGTGACTCGCCACCTTCACAGTAAAGAATTTCTTCCTAATATCTAATCTAAACCTACTCAATTTCAGTTTTAATCCACTCCCCCTTGTCCTATCACTACACACTCTTGTAAACAGTCACTCTCCAGCTTTCTTGCAGGCCCCTTTTAGGTACTGGAATGCCACAATAAGGTCACCCCAGAGCCTTCTCTTCCCCAGGCTAAACAATCCCAACTCTCTTTGCCTTTCCTCATAGGAGAGATGTTCCTTCCCTCAAATCATCCTTGTGGTTCTCCAACAGATTCATGTCTTTCATGTGCCAGGGGCCCCAGAACTGGACACAGCACTCTGGATGGGGTCCCACAAGGGCAGAGCAGATGGGCAGAATCACCTGCCTTAACCTGCTGGTCACACTATTTGTGATGCAGCCCAGGATATAATTGGCTTTCCAGGAAGCAAGTGCACATTGCCAGTTCATGTCCAGCCTGACATGAAAACAAACAACCTTTTTTTCTCATTTTCTTCAAACATCTAAAGATATTTTCCTGTAATTTTTTATATGGTTTTTGCCATATTTTATTTATTTATTTACTGTGTCAAAGCTGACTTGGAACACCTGTGGCATACAGCCAGTTAATTTCCTGAGAACTTACTCAAATTCTTTACTCACACTGAAGAGATGGGTTGGATAAAGTAAAATTGGGTGAAATATAAGAGTCCAGGAGATTGACTTAAATAATACTGTGCATCTTTTACTGTATCAATCTGAAACTATATGGATGTGGATTGTAATGAACACGATGTCCTGATACAAAAGATACAATCTGTATGCATGCATGCCTCAAAGTACACTAACTTTACTGATTTGGAGACACACTATTAACATATTTGAAAATAAATATGTCACAAGCACTTGTTAATTTTTTTTTTTTTTTTTTTTTGCATTGCCAGCATGAAGGAATAAGGATACAATTCTCCATTGTACTGCAACAGGCATGATTATAAATGGAAAGGCAGTTTTAAAATAACAAATTCTCTATTATGTTTCATTAAAAGCCAGCTGTTTGCTACCAGCAATGAACACAGAAGGGTCTGTGACAGAAACACTCCAAGCTATACTTTGTCTAAGTGTACATTGCTTATATATTGGTAGTATGTGCTGGTAGCTGATGACCTGTTCCATTATATGACTTTGAAACAAACTCTCTTTTACCCTTGCTGTAAAGCTAAGTACATTTTTTTAAAAAAAAGTTCTTAATAAATAATCACCAAATCTCCGTTTACAAAAGCAGAATGGAGCAGAAATTCCTTACTGAGGCTGCGGGGCTGGACAAACTATTGCAAATGTTAAATATTTGATTGGAGAAAAGCCAAATTTTGAATGTCATGGAGAGTGGCCAATGCCAAGCATCCAATTCTCCTTCAGGACCTGAACCCTGGAGCTGGAGCTAATTGTTTACCCAGTCTGTCTGCCCGGGCAAACAAGCTCCTCGTAGCTCATTGCTGTGAGTCTGCTCGGATCCCCATTCCTCAGCCTTTATGTACTTATTAGGCTTACAATAAAGGACAGCACCAAAGCAAGTGCAGACTTTAACAAAGAGAGGGAAATGCCAGGCCTGGCAGTGTGTCGTGAATGCTGTTGTTCTGAATGTGAATACGGAGTCTCTGTTGTGAGGGCAGGCGAGCCGCAGGAGGAGGGTGAGATGAAGTTGAATCCCCTGTACTGAACTTGTCGGGGAAAGCTGACAGCTGACTGAGCCCTGATTAGGACTTGAAGACCTGATCCTCCAGGCAATATTCTCATTGAAATAAATGGGAGCTCTGTCTGATTAAGAACAATATTGTATTGTATTGCTACATATATTATTTGTATTTCTCCGGAATCCACGGGTCCCAACTCCATTTGGAACAGCACTGTGCTATACATTATAAAAATGAAAAACAAAAGCTGTTTTTTCAGCCTATTTTGCATTCAAGAGACAAAAAAACAGTCTATCTGTCTAAGTCTGCACACTGTGTTACTGCCACAACCTGGACTACAGCCAGCATCCCAACACCCCCTTCCAGCAGGTAATATTACTCTAATTTACTTGGGTTTCTCAGCTACCTCCCTAACCTTAGGACTTATCTAATTTTTGAATTTCATGTTCTTTCATATTCTGTGTTCTTCTTAGTAGTTTCAAGAGACTGACAGAGATTCCATAAAACAACCCCATATGTCATTCGGTGAAGGACAGATCTTCTTATTTGTTTTTAATATGCTTGAGGAGATAACAATAAATTTGTGGAACTGATTTGCTTTCTTCTGGGAATTGTTTGAGGAACAGAAAGCAAAAGAAATGTGGAGCTGGAAAACAGCAGCTTTTGAGGTTAAACTGTTTCTATTTTAGAAGTTATCTGAGGAGCTGTTTGTTTCCTCATGGTGGTTAATTAATGTCATAGTTTCTCAGAGATCATGGAGTGTGGGAATTAGAGACTCTCAGTTTAGGAAGCTTTAGGAAACCCTTGAGGGATCAGTGGTGTGGTGCAGCATCAGACATCTTGTGCACCAGTACCCTGCTCCTTTAGCATGTGGCAGTGTCTGTGCAGAGGAAAGTAGACCCTTGGGTCCTCCTTGCTCACTCAGACTCTGGCCTTTCTGCTGAAACAACTGATAAACATGTCAAAAAGTGCTGCTGTTGGAAGATGAATTTAGATTAGAAGCCTGTGCATCCAAATTTCCATGAAGCAGCAACTGGTTGCTGCTGCATCAGTCCTGATTTGAATGCCTGACAAAAGGGGAATGCTCCATGTGCCACTGCCTGGCTCAGAGACAATGCTCCTCTGGATCTTTTCTAACTCACTGAGGAAGACTTTAAAGTAGATTTGTCTGTGGACAGAGATGAAATCACAGGTGAGACAGGACCCTGGGGAGGCCATTATGCTCCCCAGAGGCAGGAGACGTCCTGGGGAATTCATGAACACTGACGCACTGTCTGGAAACAAATAGAAGGAACTGTAGGTCTGTGCAGCTGCTGAACTAAGCCATCACTGCAATTACAGAGGTGTGGTGGGATGTTTGTGTGGCTGGGAGTGCACAGATGCACTCAAGTGGAGTGCATACTCTCCATGCACACTCTCTCTTCAGGAAATATAGAGAAGATGGAAAGAAGGCTGGACTCAGTGTCAAGGAGAGCTCTAATGCGCAGGGTGACTAGCTATCTCCAGAGGTCCTTTACAAAGTAGAGTTCTCTACAATTCTCCATGATGCATTTCCCTTGGAGACTTATTCTTCAGCCTCACAGATCCCTCATCAGGAGTCCAGCCTACATTGTCCATTTTCCCTTGTCGCAGTTTATTCCCCCTGCATTCTGCTAGATGGTCCTTTGCTAAAATTAGTGATAAAACTGGAATTATGAAGAACAGTTCCTAGAAGACAAGTTCCTGACATCCTCTGCTGAAAAATCACTTGTGTCTCAGAATATCATTCAGTATTTATTTCTCATTTTGGTATTCTCACATTCAGTGCCTGCGTGCAAGCATTGTGTGTCTGGAGGAAAACAGGGCAACCTAGGAAACTCTGATTGGTTAAATGCTAAGAGTAGAAGCAGAACAGGTTTTCCACACTGGAAGTAGACATTTTAGTACTTTGAAATATTAGAAGCCCAAAAGTTTGTTAAGGTGCAGTCCCAACAAAGCTGTGGGTCTCATGAAGGGATGGGCAGGGTTAGGAGGTACTAAGACAGAGGGGTGGGATAAACAGAGGGAGTTACACTTGTACTGACATCTCTTAGTTGCTTTACGCCTAACTGGACTTTCCTTGAAATACCCAATGACATTTTCTTCTTCCCCAGTCCTCCACGTCTCCCTCTGGCCTTCCCTCCTAAGACTTGGAGCCATCAGAAGACAGAGCTTCTGCCTGTGCTGCCTCAAAGCCTGTAATAATTTCCATGTCTAGCTGCAGGCAGTATCATTCTCAGCAAATAGTAATCTGGAATAAAAATTCACATTGATAGCTGCTTTGAAAACCATTATTTGAAGGAATGCTACAATCAGAGCCATAGCATAAAGAAACGTCAAGTGACATTTTGAAAGCTTATATTTAAGCTTTTTCTTAAAGTCTTTCTGGAACTACTGAAAGTAGTACCCTGAACAATTACTTTGCATATTCAATTATAAAAATTTACAACAAATGAAAACTTATGTCCAGGGATAGAAGAAGTTAATTGTTTTATTGGACTGTGGTTTCAATGCAATGGATAGGAAGTACATAGTTCCATGCCTAACTGCTTTCAGTAGTTCCTACAGCCTCCTCATTATTTGGATGCCAGTCTTGATAGCCTTCTGGGAGTTAGAAGACTGGAGCTGGAGGTAGTTGACGCCTTAATTCTGCATTATATCATTATGTTTTCTAGTGATTTCTAAAGATGGTCCTAAAGGACTTAACTGGGAATGACTGCAAAGCCTTTTTCACTTAGAGACTACTCTCTGGTCAGAAGATAGTTTTTCCAGAAGAGATTTTTCCAAGAAGCTGAATACATTCAAGTTCAAATGCTCAGTGGAGTTACAGAATTGGACACTGCTCCTGTTTGCCAGCAGAAGAAAGGGAATGGCAATAAGGAAATGATAAAACGAGCTATGTTCAGGTAACTGTGCTCATACCTTATTTCTTCCATCTCTGATCTTCCCACTGTGAATTCCGGATCTTTGTATGGAAAAAAGAAGCCGCACAAATTAGGAAGGATGCACAACTCTGCCATAAGGGCATTTGGACCAAGATACCTGCAGCTGAGAGATGCAATTTGGCAGAGTCTGTAGGGGGCTGGTGCAGTGCAGGGAGCAGCTGGCAGGCAAATAAAAGTTCCTGGGATACAGCAATCAAATCAAAATCACATGTGAACTTGAATGTCTCAAGGACAAGGAGTCACTGTCCAGGCAGGGGTTCGTGCCAACCGTTCTAAAATGTCAGCATTTCTCTTGCTCCGTGTCTCAGGGATACATTATCTTTTCTGGGTCAGGCAGCCTGAAAATATCCCTCTGGTGAAAACAGGTGATTCAAAACCCGGCATCTCAACTGGTCCCATGCCCTATGTACAGGCCCCTAGGAACCTGCTGCAACACAAGGGTGGACTTACATACTTAGCTAACAGCAAGTGGAGAAACAGATACACAGCTTGGCTCATCCGGAGCACCGTAATGAGGAGAGCAGCTGCCTCCACAGTGACCCCTAGGTAAATACTCACTGCAAAGACAGCTCATTCCTCCATCATAGACGCTAATGCTCATGTCTCCTTAAAGCTAAAGACTTCCTTACTGGCAGTCGTTTTCCATTGGCCCTGGAAATGTGTCACTGTGGAAAGCTTTTATCCATGTATTTGTTGGATTGTACCAAGCATATATTATATATATACATATATTTATAAGTTAGCTGCGTCTCTCACTAGACTGTGCTGACACTGTACAAGAACAAATTAAAGGACATTTTGACTTAGTACCTGGATTTCACCAGGAGAAAAACCCTGCATTTATTTCATCTTTGTCTACCTACTGATAATGCAACTATAATTAAAGCATCTACGACTGTCTGAAAATATTCTGACAGCATTTTTTCCTGTTTCAGCTACTTTGAAAACTTCCTCTATAACAATGCTGACTTTGATGATATTTTGGGTTGATTTCCTTGACTAATTTTTTATTTCACAACAACTTGTTGTCTACAAACATATTTTGTTCTATATTATATTATATTAATATTCCCAAAAGCTTAAGTCACAATAGCATTCTTTGTTCTTACCATAATAGAAGTGGCACTAAAATGTTGGCATTTCCTGTGGAATGGAATCTTGAGGTTTCAAACAGCTCTAATCCCTTTGTTCTATTCCATTTATTATTTTAATATACACTAAAACATTAGGAGCAGGGACTCACACCTGTTTTGCAGAGTCCAGCTGTATTCTCACAAAAACAAGGAGACATGGTTCTTTCATAAAAAGATGTTAACCTCCATGAAAAATTTGGTTGGAAATCAGAAAATGTACTTGCAGCCAAAATCAGTCAATAGAGATTCTGTCTCTGTTTGCTGCTCGGATTAATTTGAACTTCACATGTCATGGGGAGGAAAATGGAATACATTATCATTGATGAGCGAGGTTGGCAAGCTGTCTCAGTAAGTTAGATGGAGCCAGGAATGATGTGCACAGCTCCACTTACCACCCCTTTAGCTTCACTGAATGAGCTTCTTCCTCATTTTCTGGGGACTCTGTTGGAGGAATGATTCTGACCAGTCTTTTTATTTATAGCCAGGACAAAGCCAAATTTTTTGAGTTTTTTTCATGTAATAAAATACAAAACACAGTGAGGAACCCAGAACTACAGCACCTTCTAGTAGATAATTTGCATAGTGTTTGCCAGTTTGGAGTTGGAAAGGCTTTCCTGTGCCAAGTAAAGGTGACAGGGGTCAGTAGGTTAGCTTGCATCACATATCTTTTCCACAGTCACAAGACAAACCACTGCTATAGATTTTCTCCCTCCCACTCTCTGGACTTTCTAACGTGAGAAATATCTTCCCATGGAAAGCAGTGGTTATACAGTCACATGGGATCCTGCCTTACTCATACTGTTGGTATCCGTTTTAAGAAACAGGCCAGAGATGCCAAAGTTACCCTCAGACTGAGATCTCTCCCGTAAGCAGCAGCAGAAGTCAGGAGGGAGTAGACAGGCTCCAAAAGACCCTCTAAGTCATCACAGAGAATGACTTTTATTTGACTAAACAGCAGGCAAACATCTCACAGCACATCAGGGCCCTGCCAGAAGAGCAGGAGATATAAATCTGAAGACCAAACCACCCATGCTCCCTGAAGACTCAGAAATCTTTTTGTAAGACAAAGATGTTCAGTTCTGAGTCTTACACGTATTCCAATCTAAGTACAATATGCTTATCTGCAGTGCTGTGACAGGAGCAGTAGGACACTTATCTTTCACTCTTGGACCTTGGTGGTAATACCAACACTGTTTGAGCATCTGCTCTGCTAAGCACCAACCAACATGAGAGTATTTCAGTGCTAAGCACAGCATGCTTGAAGTATTAGATTTATAAAATGCTTTGAGAATGTCACACAATAAATTGCAAGCTTGTTGAAAACCATGAACATATCCACCCAGAACCTGAAACGTGAGAAAAAGGGCTTGGTGAATCCAGATAATAACCCCAGTGTCATCAGGCCATAAGCAGCTTGCTCAGTGCTCTGGAGAATACCAAGAGGGGAATCACAGATCTGGGTCCCTTGATTGTCCACCAGTTCATCTGAACAAAGGAGCAAAGGCAAGGAACCTAAAAGTACCAGGCAGAAGATGGCTATCATCATTAGATGTCATTTACCCCAAACGAAGGGTTGATGGGTGTCCTGGACATAAAGATGAAAAAAATATCTGGATTAAATGAGGACTATAGCCATTTGGAGAGGCCTTAGCTCCTGTTTCCATTGTTCTGACATGGCTCTCAAACCTTGGCAAGATGGCCTTAAACTCTGCTATATATTAATCTTCTGCAGAGGCTGGTACAGGCGAAAGTAGAATACAAGACAAAGTAACATCAGAAAAGGAAAGCTGTAGGCTGATGCTGTTTTGGTGTGTTCAGCCTTTAGAAGCCTTTCTTTGAGATTGAGGGAGGTGATTGTTCCACTCTATTCTGTGTTCGTGCAGCCTAACCTTGAGTCCTGTGTGCAGTTTTGAACAACTCAATATAAGAAAGATATTAAGCTATTGGAGAATATCCAAAGGAGGGGTACAAAGATAGTGAACAGTCTAGAGGGGAAGCTGTATGAAGAGAGGCTGAGGTCACTTGTCTTGTTTAGCCTAGAGAAGAGGAGACTGAGGGGAGATGTCATCATGGTCTACAGCTTCTTCATGAGGGTAAGTGGAGAGGCAGGCAACAACCTCTTCACTCTTGTGACCCTGCCAAGACTTGAGGAAACAGCATAAAGCTGTGTCCAGGGAGGTTTAGGTCAGATACTAGGAAAAGATTTTTCACCCAGAGGGTGGTTGGGCACTGGAACAGGCTCCCCAGGGAAGTGGTCACAGCAACAAGCCTGACAGAGTTCAAGAAGGGTTTAGATGATACTCTCAGGCACGTGGTGTGACTCTTGGGGAGGGTCCTGTGCAGGGCCAAGAGGTAGACTCAAAGATCCTTGTGGGTCCCTTCCAACTCATGATATTCTACGATTCTGTGAGATCTTGAAGGCAACTCAGGGCAGTGAGACCCACAACAACTCTATCACCATGTTCCCTGGAAAGTCTGCACAAAGTAGGACCAACATGGAAAGTTAAGATACTTTTCATGGGAATGACTGTCCTGATACACCTAATATCTGTCTTTTGCTCCCATTTTTGTTGTTATTGGTATCTAATAGCCAAACCATGGTGGATGAGTTGTATATGACAACAGTAAGAGGCATTTTCCTTCCTCACAGAGCCTCTAGATTTATCACCAAGTTCCCAGCCCTAAAACACTTTCCATAGAGACTCATGGATATAATGTGAAATAAATTAGTTTCAGGCTTCACTCAAGGCCCCCACCTTGGGTCACTCTGACTCACAGGAGCCCACAGTATTGCCCACAATACCATAGTTGGGTTTTTTTATTGTTTTCCACTGCATTAAGGCCACAGTAATAACATGAGTGTCATGAGACCAGCACCAGATAGAAGAAATACTGCCAAGTGAAGCTGTACTCATGTACAGTGTGAAAGCAGCAAGGAAAGGAACTGTCTAGAGACTAAAGCATTTTCATGTTAAAGTTATGATTTAATACTTGCTTAAGTTAAGCATTAATATGGGTAAAGTAGCTTTCAAAACAGAGCCATTGCAGAGTTGATCCAAAAGTCAACAGGACAAAAGAATCTGGAGCAAAAATCTGAGCCAAACCACCAGAGCTGATAATGTCTGGCAAGAAAATTCACCTTGGACAAGAGCTTGAGTACAAAACAACTCCATTAAAAAGCACAAATCAGACCTTGCCCTTTGCTGACTGTCTCTCTGCCTTTATTCTGACCAGATGTAAAAGACTCATGCTCTTGGAGACCTGGCTTATATTTTCTAAGGAGGCTCTGCAGGATCAGGATTGCTTCTGCACTGAGGGATTCAGATTCTAGTCTGAGCTGCAGCTGACCCTGCCAATTTGGAAGCACAAGGAAAGAAAGCTTTAAGTGACTCTTGCCCAAATGTACTGAAAGAGAGCTGGTCTTGAGCTTACCAGCTGTTAATTGTACTCTGACAAATTATAAAGGCTTCCTGTCACCCATCAGGGTACCCACTTCCCATTATTCTGGGATAACAGTTTGTAAATGAAACAACAAACAGGATTTCATTAAAACAAAGGAAGAGACTTCCTTGGCTGGGAGGTTTGGAAGTGTAGGAATCGAGTGCCAGGGGCTACACTTCCAGCTTCATCTCTGTCTAGCTATATGGGGCAGGGGGGAAATGACAAACAGTGTGCTCATCGATCTGTACCTCAGTCTACACTTTTTCACTGAGTTCATTGAGCAGGGACACTACTACTCAGAGTCCTCTTGAGAATGTTATGAAAATTAATTACAATTTACAAAGAATTCTGTAACGCTGGCTTGACTGGGAATATTAAATTCTTATTCCTAAACCATCCAGATTAGCTTTCAAAGTGCTAAGTGTTATTATTACAGTTATTGGAGAACCAGGATATGAGTATTAAAACCAATATAAATCATTTATTTATCATCCAGCAGAGCACAAGAGAAAATACACTCCTCTGATCTAGTCCCATACATCTTGGTTACCCTTACTTGCCCAAATTCCTCTGCCCTGACTGTACACCTTAACTGTACACACTGTACTGCTGAAACAGCTGCCAAGGAAGATAACACCTAAGTCTCCCAGTGCAGAGAGATAGACAGACACCTTCGGGAATGATTCAGGGCCTGGATGGACTGACTCAGACTCTGAAAGTGTCTTTATCTTTCCAGATCTTAAACTTGGTCTGTATTAGGAAGTTAAATATGTCCAAGCTCTAGCCCTGAGGCTCGATGACACCATGCAGCTGCTATCCAGGAGAGTAAATCTTGCTGCTCTCCTAATCAAGGTGTCTTTGTAGGGACCACCAGCTGGGAGCTGATGGGCCCCGGGGCATGACAAGGGACTGTTTGAACAAGGCAAGTGCTCTCCACTACATCAGTGTCAAGGACCCTTCTGACAGTACAGCAGCAGTTTGAGTCCGATGCCCTGCAACATCCTCTGGCTTGTTTTATTTATTAGTGGAAGTGTATACTTCGATGTATGAGATAAGATTCTGAAGAGAGCTGAGATGTGCTAGGACAACACAGCTATGGGAGGGATGGGGATAACTCTTTCCATTCTGTAGCCATGTGACGATTCTACTCAGGAAAGAGGGACAACCTGACACCTAAGTTAAGTCTATATAAGCTAAATACTTCAAAAGAGCTCAAGAGAACATCAATTTGATGCTCAGTGGCCTTGGAAAACAGATGTTTATTTATAGATTTAAGGTCAGTCATTAAGCCCACACTGTGCTCACAGCCTTCTACTTGGGACCTTCCTGAGCCAAGCAAGCCTGGCTTGTTCATGTTCTCAGCTGTTACCAGGTGCCTGGGTCAGGGATCCTCTTCATTCTCTTCTGACGAGTGTGGCCTCTTGACTGGTTGCTGGCTGTTGTTTCCACCCTCCTCTTCCTGACCATAGTATCTGCAGGTCTGCTCACTAAAAGACTTATCCCTCATCACCTCTATGCCAGCATCTTTGCGTTTACAGTGCTTCTCACCAAAGGATCTCCACAGCTGGAGAGTGCTACACGTACCCAAAACATGGGTTAAAAGGAATCTGGGTACCTGGGACTTGTCCATAGCCTGACTGTGAGTGAAACCAGGGAATGCGGGTCAGGATGCCTGAGCCACAGCCCCCTGCCTGAACCAGGAGACTACAGTAACTCACAACTATAATCTGAGCTCGTTTGATCCCACTGCTACAACCACCCCCTAATGAGTACCAGATACATCAGTCTCCACAAGGAGACAGGAAAAAGCAGGGAGGATTTCCCCTCTAATGCCATAGAGAGAAAAGCAGTTCCTGGAATATTTACCAAGCCACTGAACCAAAACATTGGTTTTGTATTATTCCAGCTGACAGTTTTTCAGAACTTTGGAGCTTCTCTTTTTACTTGATAGCTATTTTACAGCCCAGATCCTTGAGTCTTTCCCTAGAAACCCACAACACAAAGACAACAGCCTCATCTGATGTATCATCATCCAAAAAGCTCCTAGTAGCAGATTGTATAAAGTAAGAGGTATGGGAGTACTCGATGAAACTGTGCTTAATCCTCAGCATTTAAAATGCTGCTTTTAATTTGCCTTAAATTATTAACAAAATTAACTGAAAATTTGCATGCCAGTTAAGAAAAACTGCTCTAGGTTTGGCTCTTGAAATGCTTTGCTTTGATTTGAATGTAACTGCTTGGATTGCATGAATAGCAAAAGGCACATGCCTCAGAGTGACAGCTTTTATTCCTTTAGAGGCAATCAGCATCCCTTCAATGCAAAGCATTAAATTAAAACTAAATTAAGAGGCATACTACAGAGAAGGCTGGCTGTGTACTTTTCAGTATAGATAAAGCAACCTTTCTCCTCACTGGTAAAAATTCACACTAGTGCAGAGACCCAGCACAAAGCCTAGACACCACTTAACATCCTGCTGAGGGCTTAAATGTTGGCTATACTTTGTGCCAAGGCTTAGTAATGGACGGAATATCACCTACAAGAAATAAGAGGGACAAACTGCATTTAAATTTTGTCCAGTTCTGAGTCTGATTCTGTGTTTCCACAGCCTTTTTTTTTGGTGGGAATTTGGAGTCAGCATGAGATATAGGATGTGGCTTCACATTTCAAGTCATACCTGAAACCTGCTTTTGTAATCAAGGGGGAATAGAGATATATTATCCATGATAAAATTTCTTTGATGTAAAGGGACACTGTACATAAAATATCTGCAGACAAACTACCACTGATCAAAGGCAGTGCCATTCATCTGAAGGAAACAGTGGAACATAAGTGATTTTGGCTCAGGGTCTCCCATAGGGACTACACAATCCCTGTCTTCATTCCCACGGTAAGAGGCATTGTGCCTGTACCATGGCCATGCAAACTGACCTATACATGTGGCCCTCTGGGATCCTGCTACAGATGCAACTGGAACTTTGGTTGAGTTGCCAAGACTGGTTCTTCACTCAGGCACCACTATTTTTCATGTAATGGCTATGTTTGTGTCCCAGATTCTGCCCTTGGGAAAGAGGGTGCAGGTGATCATGGCTATTATGAACTTCCCATAGGATATCGGTATTTCCAGCCAGGGAAATCATGTGGGTCAGCCAATATAAGAATGAGTGGCTGGGTCTGCCTGTGCTGCCATTTCTACACAGCTGCATCAGCCCTTTCTTCTTGTCCTAGTTCAGCAGGAGGGACCAGTTATCACTGGGTGGGAGTGATAAAAGCTATGTATTCTACACCCTCTATTC
>JAWWEE010000001.1:34563400-34670083 GCA_035221455.1 Xenops minutus | reverse complement strand
AAATTGTAACTCTGACTCATAATCTCTCTGGTAGTGGGTCCATTTCTTCTGCTGGTTTATCTTCAAACCAGTACACTTCTACAGCTGCTGCTTCTCATGGACTTTCACAAAAGGAAGCTCAAGTCGAAATTAAAACTACCCAACTCATCACACCACAGGCAAGTTTGGAAAAGATACCAAGTTGAATCCTGGAGGTGAGAGAAGGGACATAAGAAACAAGCCATGGTACGTGTATATGGGAGAGATTAAACGTCTTTGTTTAGTTAGGTTTAAATAAGAAAACATGAGAAAATACTTAAGCTGGGGATCAGTTGAAGAATTCAGTTCAAAAATCATGACAGACACAGCTTAGAGGCATACTTCCCACAAGTATAAAGATATCAGGCAGTAAAACTGCCTTAAAAACTAAATCCACATTTGTTTCAATGTACCATCCCAGGTGTGAAGCAGAACAGTTTCACTCAGCAGCTTTCTGTCCAGTACATTCTGGCCAGCTAGTCTCGACGCAACACTGGGCAGAAGCCAGCTGTCAGCTTCCAACTCCAGGCTCTTCCCTGTTCAGATCAGAGAAGGAGCCAAGGAAATCAAAGATCCTGAGAGGTATTTTCACAGTTTTTTCATAGATTTTACCAAAAGTGTAACATTTCATAGCAGTTAGTACCAGGACAGCCATAGAATGTCCGGCATCCTCTTCTCAAAAACCTGGAGCACCAGATGTTGCTAGGGAGGATACCAGAAACTCTGGGTAACCTGATCCCAGAGGAACGTAATACTTTATCAGTTCCAAAATACCTGATTTGAGGGCTTTTTTGCTTTTGAAATATTTTTCCTGTTCCTCTCGATATTTTCACTGGCCATATAAATGCACTGGCCCTTTCAAGAATCCTGCTAAACTCTTGATATTAATGGCTGTGTCTAGACCAGTAAAATAAACAGGGCCATTACACGAGTTCTAACACTGCTCCACGCTTGTCTATGTTGTTTCATGGTCCCTTGACATGGATTAGCATCAGCTAGCAGACAATACCTGTTAGCACAGTGTAAGAACAGCACATTCTTGGGACCATTCCCAATAAGTAGGCTGGGTGTGGCCACCCTGTTTTTAGGGGGAAAAGAGTTTAGTCATGTGCGTATGAATCATAACATGCCCTTGGGCTTCATGCCAGCCAACAGTCACTGGTCTGTTGCGTTTAGTACAGCTGCAGACAGTGGGATTTTTTTAATAATAAGCTCCATGGACCAGTTAAGCAAACTGTGAAAAGCATCACTGGGTACCTTTTGAAGAAAGCACATAATATGTAGATAGTAGTCTGATCCCCTTCATAGGAAGAAAACAACATTTCCACCAAAGACTTGGTACTGTGTCAAAGCATATTCTGTGCAATGAGGTTTTTGCCATACTTTTCAAACCTTATCAGCAACCAAAGATTAAAAATGCACAAAGAAGGCTTAGCACTGTCCCTCCCAAATACCTTCCTTCCCTGTGGGCATGCTCAAGGCTTGTTCAAGACACATTGGCTTGAATCTGATCAGTCATCTTCAAGATAAACACAAAAACCTTCTAACCTGAGGTGCTTTTGGATGAGTAACAAAATGGGAGGGTTTGGATTGCCTCGGCCAGCACCACCCTGAACACGTTGAACAGGTCTTTGGATTGACAGCACATGGATATTTTCAGAGAGGCAAGGAATACCTCTTTGCTCTTGAGTGCAACTTGTATAAAGATTTTGAATGCTGGAAAGCATTGACTTGAGGACTCTGGTTCTTGTCCGTACTCTTTATTCTCTCTTGTTTCAGCTGTTGAAGGCCACTGAACCTGGAAATCTGTGGGTACAGATTGGGCAGAAGAATGCCTCAGGGTCAGTGGTCAGTCAAAGTAGCATCAGTGTGGTTTGTAAAATCAAATATTGAGATAAAAACATCCACAGCTGAGTTTGGTAGAAAAGCAGTACTTAATACACAGGAGAAAGTCCATAAATGTCTTAGAAAGAACTCTGTAATGTTTTTGTTTTGTTTTAATGCAGTATGTTTGCCATATAAATGTGAGTTCTAGATGAGGGACAAGCAGAAATGATGCACATTGCATTTCAGAAAGCATGAGTGTTACCTTTCCCAATGAGCAATTCTGGTAATGCTAAATGATCCAGTGAAGTGAAGATACTGGCAGAAAGCTGACAGAGCTATCAGCTCCTACTGAACTCCAGCCCATGCAGAAATCCTGAGTGTCCAGCTACAACTGACTGGAGAGGGAGGGATCCTTGTTAGGAAAGAGTGGGAAACAGAAAAGTTTCTCTGTTCAGTTAGGAGTATGCAAAAATTTGTTTTCTTGAGTTCAGACTTAAAAGTCCAGGTTCATAATAGACTTAAACCACCAAAATAATTATTTAGGTAAACAGGTCCATCATTCCATTATGCCACTGGCAGCTTTGGAAACATGTCAGCTGCTGCATAATGCTAAAGGAAAAGTCCTCATTAATGCTTAATAGGAAATCTTTTGGTGTATGAATAAAGCCTCCTACAACCTGTCACCACTTCATCGCTCAAGGTCTTTATTAATAAAGACAAAGCACTGGCAGGCCCCTTAAGATGGGCATTCCTCTCTTCCTCACAGGGCTCAGAGCGTACCTGCTTCTAGTGCAAAAACTGGACAGGGCAATACATCTGAGAAGTGTCTCTGTTTCACATCTGAGGCCCCTTACATGTAACACCTCAGCATCACTCAGCTGGAGCAGGAGACAAGCTCCTGTTTAAACTCTTTGTCTGAATTCCAGGTGAACAGTGTCCTCATCTGAGGCTTCCTTCAATCACTCCAGCATTTTGTAGCTACTACCACTTTGTACAACTTATTGTACTCAACACTGGCTCAAACAATTCTGTCTGACCTTAGCAACATTTTTTTACTTAATGTAATGTGGGAAGTAAGTGAGCTGAAGAAAGACCAGTTTAATAACAACACAGAAGATGATTCTTGGTGCCATCACCAAAGGTGACAGCAGCTGGAGAGCAAGTCTCTGCTGTGAGAAGGGGACTGTTCTTTGAATAGAAACGTTGTGGGTGTCAAGGGAGTCCCTGAAACACAGGGCTGTGAAAATTCCCCATTCAGTGTACTACCTTCTTCCTTTTCACAGCCTCAAAATTCTCCCTATTCAGAAAAGGGCAGTCTAGGTAAATAAGTTCTGCTACTAGGAATATGGAGCTTCTTCCATGCAGAGCCACATCTATACATTATCTTGAATCTAATCTCACTTTTTTTTCCTATTTTGGACTCATGTCTGTTGCTTCCTCTTATGAAAAGCCAAGATGTTTCAAAGTACCTCAGCACTGCTATGCATTTTATCATTACTCGGTAAATATGCTTTGGTGAGGGAAGGGTCATCCAGGTCCTTCATTCAGTAATTTCTCAATCACTCTGAGTTATATGGGTTGATACTTCAGCCTGATCCTGCAGTCCACTCAGAACTAAGCTGGAAATGTCTCCATCCTAACCACACTTGCACATACTTTTCTAAGAATGGGAGGAAAATGTCCACAAGGTCTCCGTTGACCTTTGTAACACAAATATGAAAATATTTGCAGTCAAGTTAAAAAGTAGAAAATGCATCCAAAACAGTATTGAGTAACCCTGCTTGAGAAGAGGAGTGTCTATAGAGTCAGTGGGAATCAATGTTGAGGTCTCAGAGGACTTGGGAATACCAAGGACAAGGCAAAACCAAAAAAAAAATGGGCATTATGTAAATATTTAACTGAAGACTGCAAGAACTTTCTCTTTTAGGTAAATCACTCTCCAGATCTGAGTTCATCCCAAGGTGAAAAGGGCAGAGGGCAATTAAGTGGGCATCGCCTGAGTAATTCCAGAAACAAATAATGTTGCTTATGGGAAAATCATTAACCAAGAGTGAAAAAAACAAAAAAGAAAGGGAAAAAAAAAAAAGGCAGTTTGAAAAAGAATTGGAAAACCAATGACACTGACCAATATAGAGATGAGAAGTGGAAATTCCATTAACCACATTTGACTTGAAACAGACTGCTCCCCCTGGTGCATCCCTCTGCAAGCACTTTCCACCAAAAGATAGAGATGGGCATGTTTGGAAGAAAAGGCCTTAAGAGATGCATCCAAATACTATTCCTCAGGAGATGACAGTGAATTTTGCCTCCTGAAATCAGTGCAATTCCAGCTTGCTCTGAAGCATACACATCTATTTCCATCCATACATGCAATTCTGTTTGGTTCCTCTGGTGCATTCACGTCCAAGCCCTGACAAAGTGGATGTTCTGAGGAGAAGAAATACAAAGCCAGACAGATAGGTCCATGCCTTACCATGATTTAGCAACAGTCACAAATAGGTGAACAATGCGTTGTGTGGCCCTCTGGAAAATTAGTACTGAATTTCATTATTCTATTAGGATGACTTAAGAAAAACATGCATGACTTTTAATAACTTACTCTTGCAGAAGAGTTCAGTTAATATGATAGGTACATAGTTCCTCCCAAAGGAGTTACCAATAGGATGATAATAATTCAGTGCTCCAAAAAGTCAAAAGTGAAAAAGCTAAAAGCTATATCTCTGTGCAAAACCCAAGAACCACTGAAATCAATTGGAAGGTTACTGCTGCCTTTGATAAGAACTAGAGTTCACCTTCTAGAGACCTATTTGCTTTTAAAACATTTCAAATGAAAAAAAAAATCTTAATTTCCCACTGTTGGTTCTAAAATTTCACAAATGACACTTCTTTAAGGATTTATTTCACTATAATGAAAAACTCTTCTATTGCACTTAACATTAAACATTGTGCAAACTCATTCTGGCTGAAAGGGTGGTCATTTTTTGTGTTGGTTAGTTCTTATGACAAATAACTAAAATATGCATCTGGAGCTCTTGGGCTTGTGGGACTTAAATCATTAAAATATTTTTAGGGGGAAAAAATTATGAGTACAAGATGAAAACCTACACTTTTGCTCTGAGGGAAAGTTCATCCAAGGGTACAGTATTCAGGGCACACGAACCCACTATATTTAAGCATGCATATTCCTCAGATGCATTATTTACATGTACATTTCCCACAGATCAGTGAGTGTGTTTGTGTGTGTAGTGTTTACATATCCTCTGTTGAATTTGACCACATTTACTTTTGTATCCAACAGCCCCGTTTGAACTGGAACCCACTGGTTTTTTAATATGTAAGGATCAAACTCCTTAAAAGTACAAAACTGAATGACAGAATCTTTCTCACACCAGAAAATGCTGTGTCATTCAGTCATGAGAAGGATTAGTAGTGGGCCTCCTACAGCTTTGGTGCTTCCCTAAATTGTGGAACTCTGCAACGATGATTTTTAAAATTACCTCTGCATCATAATCTGGATGAACAGGTTAAAAAAAGGCCTAGTGACACTTAGCCACTTTCCTGGCTCAGTAGCATCCCTCACACTTTTACTGGTCCCCTACTAAGAGTAGGTGAGTGACTTCGCCGTACACTAGAAATACTGATGACTACTTGCTTGGGATGGAAGGTACCCACGAGGTACATGAATGTTAGGAAATGTCTGATGGAATGGCCTAGCTGAACTCAAATATCTGCCTGGAGCACTGAAAAAGGGTAGGTTTCTAAACTACTCAGAGAATAGACCCTAAAGGGAAAGGTTAGCAGTCCCTGACTCCTCCTCCACTTAAGAGGCTTATGATTTATTTACATGGTGTGCTTTATAACACACAAGAGATGCCTTGCGATCTGACCTTGGGTTAAACAAAAAGACTGTAGCTATTGGTATGAAACTCAGCCCTTTCTCTTGTTCCCAGTGAAGTTTTAATATTCTTATTTCTCATAAGCACAGGAAGGAAAAATTACTTGAGGAGTTTTTCAGTGGGTCTTACAAGGAAAGTCCATGGAACATATGGGGAAAAAACTGTCTGTAGGCTATGAGTGCCAAAACTGGGGTAATTTATATGACTATCTGAATATAAGCAATGTGGTAACTGTGACTTTGCCATCCGTCTAATAACACGCACCTCAAGTTCGTTTTAAGCCTGTCTGAATAGCAATTAACATGCACTTGCTGAAACTATTCTCATAGTGACTTGGAAGGGATCCACCTTCGTGTTAGGATCAGTTCACACATTTTGGTGTGCAGATACAGCAGGTGAAGTTGTTTTATATTGTTGTGTAGACCTGATGGTCAGTGATTCATTAAGAGGTAGTAAAGCAGCCCTCTTGTTGCATTCTTAAATTCTCAGTTGGATGCTTGAACTGGCAACCCCATGTTCCCTCCCAAACCCCAAAGTTCAATGCCTCAGTTCTGTTCTACAGCAAGAAGCCATGGACTTTAGCCTTTGTGCAGGGATGCCCAGATGACAGAGCCCTTAGTGATACCATTATCTAAATCTGTCCTTCCCTTTCCCTGCTCTTTCCCCAGCATTAGGATCAAGCCACTTGATATATCAAAATTGACTGGTCTTTGTCCACTTGCTTGCACTGGCTCTGTATCAGCACTTTCAGTTCCATACTCCATTTTTCAGGTGTTTCTACTGGATTTATCTAGGCAATATACAGAAACTTAATTTCTGTACCCTTACCTTTCTTTTTTCCCTCTCCATGCCTTCTTCTTCATATCTGTCACCATCCTCTTGTCACAGTACCCTTTCTCAATAGGTATCACAAGCATTTCTCTAGGAATTAGGGTCAGGCTCAGTGTGTTGTTCAACAGTTCTGCCAAATGCTGCACCAAGCTATTTGTCTCTGTGTAAATCATATCTTAGGGTTTAAAGCCTGCAATGGACCTTGCTCCTTAGAGGTAAGTGGCATATAAACCCAGGAAACCATTTGTTAAAACACAACCTCAGTACCTGCTGGTCCCTTTATCCTGAAGTCTCTTAGAGCAGATGTTGCCTTCAAGCTATAGTTACTTAAAATTTCACTGCATGAATGAACATGTTGCTCAGAGCTACCCCAGAGAAAGCTGACACTGAAATACAGGAGAGTCACTGGTAGCTGTGGTATCATGGGACTGTGTGACTCAGAGTTCGGGTTCCATCTGGTAGGAGTCGGTGGCCTGGACAAATGCATGAGATTAATCATATGCCTCTTTTACAATGAGCTCCAGGGTTTGGAATAAGGGGACTAGTCCCTATGGGAGTAAATATTTTTTCCCTCAATGAGATAAAGAAGATCTTCTCTTAATTCTTACCTAACATAGGGAAATCTTCAAGGGAATAAATAAGGAAGTCTGCATCTGACAAGTTATCTTACCAAGTAAAAAACCAGCCCATTTGTATGTGAATTTAATGCATTAAAACAGAATTTTTTATAGTTTGATCTATTTCTAGAAACAGGAAAGTGATCGAAACAATATGATTTAACAATTTTCCAGGCATATTCCTGATGAGTGTTTATTAGTGCTCTGTCAAGTCTAATTGAAGGTCTGACAAAAGAAGGAGTTTCCTCTGGTTCCTATAGATAACAGTTTCTCAGTCTAGCAGTGCTTCTTGCATGAGAGTGAATTTTGCTATTCCTTATTTTGTATTATTCACTACTGATCTATTTGTTTTTCCCTATACTATTTTCCAGTAATACATTACGCAATGTATAGAACATCTGGCATTTGGTATTTGTTCTCCTATCCCTTCCCTGAGGGTAAAGGTGAACACATTGCAGCACGCTCCAGAGGGAGTTGGGACTCAGTAAATTCATGGGTTTGGGTTATTTTTATTTTCTTATAATATTCATAATCCCATGGATTTGTATGATTTTCTCTTTGTGCTTCTTTTTGTTTCCATATGTGAGATAATACCAGTTTAGCACACCTGCCTTTCAGACATTTGTGGCATTCAGGCTTTGTTCAGTTAATGAGAGAAGCTCGTTAACTGGTAGCATCAGCAACCAGTAAACAGGGTTGGCTGTGTTGGGGCTCCACAGATCCGTGTGCAAGATCCAGCTCTGCCACAGCTTCCTACACAGTCATGGACAAATCACTGTCTAATGGGAAGGGACAGCATCCTTCTCCCACAGGCTTCCTGTCTCACTTAATACTCCACAAGCTTTCAGAGGAACTTGCAGCATATTTTTGCAGCACCAAGTTTAATTTCCAGTCTTATTTCAGGCATCTGAGCCCGATTCTCCTCAAAACAGGACAGCAGCAAGGTCTTTTGGTAGCTGAGGTTTCCTTTTTCAAGCTTTTTGGGACCTTCCTCCCTTCTCCTGTCAGGAGCTACACCCTTCAGTTACTGATCCTCATCTCAGCACTTCTAAACCTTCCCATCACTCCTCTCTGTGTAGAGGTCCATTAAGAGGATGTAGCTCTGCTTTAAGGAACTATTCCCATGTGAGTTTTGTGTCAGAGTCTCAAAGAAATCCACTGGCTCTCAGAGATGACACACACTGAGCTGACACCCCTGGGAGGAAAGCAAGCTCAGTTCAAGCTGAGCTCACAGATGCAAGACCAGGCAAGACCAGTGTAAGACACTGACCCCATGTTTTTATCTCCATGTAGGAAAGATGAGAACCTGTCCCAGGGACAAAGTAACCCAGGCAAAAGGGTGGAGAGGACAGGATAGTATGTATTCCCTTCTCAAACAGCTTTATCGAGTAAACAAAAATGTCTTATTCCATCTTGATTGTTTCTCACCGTTTGCCTCTTTACACCTATAAAAAGAGGCGTGATCTGTCTTGCTGTATCTCGGCCAGGATTGCAGGCAGCACCAGCCACCACTGAGCAGTATTTTTCCGGATATGGCCTGTCAAAATGGAAGGAATGAGTCAGTGTTGTGCAGAGCAAGAACAACACAATTAACACCTATTTCATGTGTGTTCCTGTCTCCTTATTTTGCAGATGAGGATTTTGATTGTTGGAATTTTCAGCACACGACTCCTGGGTGTCCTACCTGTGCACTGGTACTGATGGGATGCGTAAACACACATATCCTGAGGTGAAGAGTCGCTCTTTAAGATATTAGAGACAATTTTCTTTGTTGGCACCCCTTCAAAGGCTGCTTCCCAGCCCCAGCTTTGGAAGGCGGTTGTGAGAGAGAGCCCATGACAACCTCCTGCTGTGGTCGCAGATTTGTTTGCAGAAGCTGAACATTTTTGTTCTGCCAAGCTGGATACCCGGCCCTGGGAACATAGATGTGATCATGCCCAAGAGGATGCTTATGCACTACAGGCTGTTTCCTATAGGTGGAGTGAGTTGTTTAATGCTTTGTGGTGGCTCTCCACGTTTGCAGGGCAATTTGGTAGGTACAGCATCACTATGGGCAATCTGACAAACTCATTTCAAAACAAGTTTTTGACATACAATAACAAGAAAAAAATGGTCTTCAGCATTCAGACAGTGGAAAGAAAATTTCCTATTGAAGGAAGTCCTGAAGACAGTGGGATTGCTGCAGGATTGATTAATTAATAGAGGTTTAAAGCAATATTTCAGCTGTTTGTAATCACTCATCATCTCCCTCTAGTATCCCAAGGACTCAGGATGGGCAGATTCTGTGGTCACAGATTTATTTGTTATTTGGGGGTGGGGGAGGAATCTAGCTTTTCAGGCTTTCTGAACTCCAAGAATCCTCTCCTCTTTTCCTTCAAAGCTTGTCTCAAAACCCACTCATTGGCAAAGCAGTTGCTCCCACCCTCTGTTAGCATCTAAAATTGTTTACATGACAAGAATATTCTCTATCTGATGCTAAAGCATCCCTGCTATTGTATGTTGCAGCTGAAAATGTCTTGGGCTTAGGTCTATGAACATGTTGAGGGGATAGTTGGGGTGTGGATTCACAGAGCATCCAGTAACTGCTGGAGCATCCTGGTAGCTGCTGGAGCGTACTCCATGATAAATGTAGCCTGATCCAGGGAGCTTGTTCCCTGGCACCTGGGGATGAAGCATGCAAAGGGCTGTTTCCACAAAATAGCTGAGGTTTTATAAGTTCACGGCTAGCGAACCTCCCAGTCAAGTTGTTGATGTGACCATATCCTGTTATTGTGCTCCCCAGGATAAATCTCAAATATCCAAGTAGCACTTTTATCAGACAAACAAAATAACCTTGGATAATAAGTAAAACAATCCAAAGGCATCTAATGTTCTGGTGTTAGCCTTAAAAAGAAATAGTTTATAAACAATACCATATTTTGAAACTAACTTTTGACACAGAGAAGTGACTCCAATTGTTCTGGATGTGGACGTAAAATACCAGACCTGGCTTTGGTCCTTCCAGCCCATTGAACATCTACACAAACATGCTTCCCATATAGAACTATAGACTCCTACAATGGTTTTGGTTCATGGGGAGGTAATGGCCAATATTTATTGGCATGAGGAAAGAGCAGCTGAAAGGGCTATTAAACCAAATCATAAAAAAAATATTTTATTTTTTTTATTACTCTTCCCTGCTATTTTCTGAATGCAGGTTTTGCAGATGATCTTCAAGCTGAGCCAAAATATGTATTGTGAATTATTCTGACCTTGTTCAGAACAGCTTTATATGTTTACCTGTGTGCCTGTAAAAAAAAACTTTCTCATAATCCATATCTGAGCATTGCCAGAAGCATTTGCCACATTGTAAAAACAGGTAATGTTATTCACCTCTGGGGATTAAAGCCAGCACTGTTGAATGACGGAAACTGAATGCGCTACCCTTGACCACACTGGGCCATGTCCTAAGCAATCTGTTAAAAGATTTTATACCACCAACAATAGCCCTAATATTAATTTTATAAATAAATAAATAAAAGCTACAATATTGCAAACTTCCACACAAACCAAAGTCTAAACCCATACCTTCTTGTTTACAATCCCTACATCAGTCCCCTTGCTGCCACCATGCCCTGTGCTATACATCAGTTTAGTCACCTCTTGTTACCACATGCAGTTTCCCCAAATTCTTGCTTAGAGCCACAAGGATTATTTCTAGTTGTACCTACTGTGTTTGCAATCAGAAGACCTACGGCACGCAGCATTGTAACAGTTTGGCAAAAGAAAGGATTATACCTGAGAACATATTGAAAATGCAGGTGGGAAAGATGGCTTTGCTCTTAGGGCACCATGCTGGACAGGTGAAACTCCTATGTTTTGACACAGACTTTGCATGTGATCCTAAAAAACACTCTGTTCTGTTATGGTGCAGGTCACCTGCTGAAAAATGGGAATCACAGGAGACTGGAACATGAACTACCAGGCTGAAGAAGAGAAGCATTTTGACACCATAGTTAGAGAGAGCTCCCTAGAAGGAATACACAGCTAACTCAAACAGGACCATTTCAAGCCTCAAAATTATTCAGTTTCAATCCCTTGAACAAGATAGTGTGAAAAAGGACCAAGTTCAATGTACATTTAATATTTCACTGCTGTTTTGTTTGGCAGATGCTCTGGTGATCAATACAGAGTGGAGCAGGATTGTCACTCTCAGAGTCATTAGGGTAATGCATGACTCTGCAATCTTTCTAGGATGTTATGTGCTGCACAGCATAATAGCAATAATACATGTTCCTTATTCTCACCTCTCCAGAGGGAAAGGTGAAATACATTTTGTCCTGATAAAGGTCAGGGAATCAGTTTATATGCAGATTTTTATGTTATAGTCTTCAGGGGATTTGAACAGGTTGGACCAGATGATCCTTGAGGTCTCTGCCAACCTGGTATTTTATGGTTCTATGGTTAATACAAAGTATAAATTTATGTGCTTGGAGGGAAACTTACTGATATAGTTATGCCATTAAGTGTAAAGCATCGGTAGTTAATCTCTGCATTGCAGATTAGACCATGAGGGGAGCAGACACGGTGGTCTTTGACTACTGGAATTAGATTGATTGCTGTAATTGCTGGAAAAAGAAAATGTTCAGAAAGAGAAATAGAGATGAACAGCCCTAATGAGGACTTACTTCCTCCCTCCATGGTTCTCTCTGCAGCACCACAAACGGAGCCTCTTGTGGTTTTCTTTCCAGGGCTCCTGTTTCTCAACTAAGGTTTTGGATTGTCTTGTTCCAAAATAGCATATCAAGGGCAAATTGAATGTCACAAACCAAGCAGGATATCAGAGCACTGCTGTCCACCTTGGTTTAATGTTGTGAATTCTGTGACTCATGAGATTATTAGGACCTTAATAGCTCAGCTCCAGCTCCTCCGGTGTGTCTATTAGCTTTCCCACACCTGCCACTACTTTTTGTGCCAAGCTGTTCCAGCTTACAGCTGGGCAGATGGTCAGGAGAGGCATCTCATCTCCTTTTCATTGATTTTATGCCTACTTCTTATACTTCACTTTTCTGTAACTATTTGACTTGAAACTGCTTGACTTGCATTCAGTAGAGCTATGTAGTCCTGTGGACTCCTATAAAATCTCTTTTCTTTCTTCTCTTCCTTCTGATTGCACGATACAACTACTTTCTGCAAGCACAAGTCAAGGCGCAAGGTTGTAAGCGGGCGAGGATAATTTCTGACTTGGTTCCTCATAGGTCATTCCCATAATACACAGAGCACCCACAGGCTAAGGCTGGATGTCACATCATTCAGACTAGGATTGGGTAATCTTCCCTGCCACAGTGCAAAGCATCTTAGCAGCTGTTCTACCTAAGCAAAATAAGCAAGAAGAAAAAAATATTAAGACTTTTAGACTTGCTTCTTGTGCTGTAAAAATAAGATTTTCACCTGTATTTTAGCTGTATTGTGTTGTTCACTTGCATGTTCTCACGGAAAAAGTCAGCTCTGAGTACTGGGCTGAGAGATCCTTAAGCAAGCCCTAAATGATGCAGTGAGCACTGAAATGATGCTGAGGTCAGTGGGGGACACTTGAACATTGTAGACTCCACTGCAGTTTTTGCAGAACATCAGGAGACAGGCATCCAATCTGCCTAATGGGAGCACCTAAGTGGTACCCTGAAATGTATCCATCCAAGAAGCAATCTTTTAAAAGTCAGAACCCACATTACATGGTCTGTGCAGTCAATGGAAAGAGGGAAGTGCCTTTGGAAACATCCAGTGCCTTTAGAAATGAATTGCCATCTAAACTGGAGGCCAATTTTTCCTAATTGGGCTTTCCCTCTGGCAGCCTTCAACAGCACATAACTCTCCAGGAGTTATGACTGTACAGGAATATGACTATACAGGACACACAGGCCATAATGGACAAGAACTGCTACACTCAGTTTTGGAAATTTAGAATGTAAGTCAGTTGCCTAAATTACCCAGACTTAATCCCATCCAGACTCTCAATGAGCATAAGACTGAGAGCCAATTCCACTTAGGTAAATAAAATTTACAGTTCCACTTCTCACCTGCATTATCAGTTTTAAGCTCAGCTGCAGTGCAGATATAGTGTGCTGTTAATATTTGATGCTTGACACCCGTAAGATGACTGCAGACCAGCAATAGCTGACTCCCTGCTTCATTAGTGAGGTCTTACAATAATTCATGATGATTAAATATTTATGTTTATAAACAATATTGATAATAATATTTATATTTATTAAAATCATGTATTAATATCTCATATCTTAAAGCTGCATCTAGCTATGTAGAAAAAAATTAGTGAAGCAACTGTTTCAAATTTCTTCTCAGTATGAAAGATAAGAAGGCCATTTTTAAGTAGGACAGGGAAATAGTGATGGGTTCAAGTGTTTATCAGAATTAATGAACAGAAATCTAGGTTTCTGATCTGAGTTTCTGTCATATCACCAGGCAAAATGTCACCAGGGTATCTGATCCTGAATGCCTCAGTTTCTCCTTGGAAAAAAAAGCCTGTATTTCTCATGCTATTGTGAATCTTAATTGACCAATATTTTCAAAGCACTTTGTGCTGTTCAGATGAAAGACTTCTCTAAATGCAAAGTATTATTACATGGTAAGTTCATGACTGGAGCAAATTTTTAAAACAAACCATATGAAAAGCAGAATTAAGAATGGAAATGCTGATCCAGCTACTAATTACTTCACATCAGAGAGTGGGCAGAGGGTCTCCTTTTATGTTGTTTATTTCAAACAAACAACTCTGGGAAACTCCTGTGGAAATGAAATGCAAAAACCAAAGCCCTTTCATGGGTATTTTTGGTTTATCTCCACATGAATCGTAAATTCATCATGTGGAGAGAATGTGGAACACATTTTTTCCCCCCATATACACACACTTTCCCACAATTAATAAAATCCGTTTTCTTGCACAGTTTGTCTGCTTGTCCACCCCAGGGTAACAAAATAACCCAGAAAGCAGGAACACCCTGTCCCTGAACCCTGTTGAAAACTAACTAACTAAATAAATAAATAAAAGGAAAAGAGGGATGACTTGGAGGGTTCCCAGGGATGACTTGGAGGGTTCCCAGACAAACCTGCCCTATTTAACATCGTGTATACAGTGACCACCAACACATGAACCCCAGAGCTCCTAATTCCTGAGCTATTGCTCAGCAATGAGTAATAAACCCTTGTTCAATGACTCACATAGGCTCTGAAATACAGCCAAGTGTCAATAAGCATCCAGGTTTTAGAAAATATTAGTGGGAAGGGGAAGATTTCTTACGTCTGCCTGTACTGGAACAGGGGAGAATCCTGGCAGGCTGCACTTTAGTTACGGCTGTTGGTACACAGACTGTCATACCACAGGCTCCAGCACATTCAGTACTCCAAAGGAATTTTGCTTCTGTACTTTGTCTTCTCTTCCACCCTCCTTCCAGCACACACGTACATCTTCTTTTTCAGATTTAAGCCTTCAGTTATCAAGATCTCACTGCTAGAGATACAGCATCCAACCAGGAGTTAGCTGTCAGTAGAGGCCCTTCTCTCATGGCAGGAAAAGCTTAGCTTTACCCAGGGAATACTGATGTGAATACTCAGTAAGAGAGGCAGGCAGCTTTAGCAAGAGTTAAATAATTGTTGCTGTAACTCAGTGTATAAACTGTAGCGAACAAGGCACACAGATGAGACTTGTTGCAGGTGGTCTCTAAGGGTTAATCCTAATTTATTTTGCCTGTTCAAGTATTAGACAGCGGCCTAAAGATACATTTCCATTCTTTGGGATGAGAGGAGTCAGGTACTTTCCAGCTGATGATTTACAGCCCCTTAGACTCTTAGCTTAGGGTGGGACAAAGTGTTCTCTGGACACACCTTTATCTCCTCAAGACTAGACTCAAGATTAGACTCTGCTCACCTGTCTTAGAGTATCCATCCTGTTTTCAGCAGTTTGGCAACATCTAATCTCTTGGGAGCATTTTGTATGATTTTGAGCTTCAAAGGTCCTTCACTCATTTTGTTATGTTATACATTTTTTACTATACCACATTGTCAATTTTACACCTGAGCAAGTGATAGTTTGCCTTGTGAATAAGAGATGGTATCAATTTCCTTGGTTTTATTCTGCTGGTTCAGTTTTGAGAATCTGTTTAACCCTCAGTTGCTCCCTGTGCTGAACTTGTATATATTCTGCTAATCGAGTGCCAAAGAAGAGAAGGGTACTTAGGAGTTGGCCATATTCACATTCACAGCTTCATTTCAGTGAAATATCCACTACTGCATACTATCCACCCACATATTGCTACTAGATGCATGGTGTATCCCGTGGAAATGTTTTGACCTTACCAGGTCGTCAGATTTTAGAGACTATCTACAATTTGTGAGTGCACTTTGAACTTGGAATGTCTCTACCTTTCTCCCCTCCTATTCCTTCCATTGCTGTCTGTAGGGATGTTGGGATACAGACATTGATTACATTGATTTTGATAGGAGTTTTGTACATGAAGTTATTTTGTTATCAAATTGCTTTTTATGATTTCAGGGAAGTCACTCCTCATTTAAGACAGGCTCACTGCAATCTTTGCTGCTTGCAGATTTCTCTCTTGGTGATGGATTATCTCACCTCACTCCTGGAGAATGAGCTTATTGATCAGCATTGCACATGCCAGTAGGTGTTAGTGGAGTTAGTCTGAGCTCCCTAGGGATGGGCTCGTGTCTTGCTGTATCCTTCTCTCCTAATCTAGAAGTAATACAAATAAGTTCATCATTTAAGATTCATTATGGCATAATTTGTCTATTTTTCACAGTTCACCCTTACAATAACCTACATTTTTCCCTTGTAGTATATGGCAACTAATAAAGCATGAACTTTCACATATGGCATTTTCCATGAGTTAAAAATCTGTTGGAAGCCTCCTAGACATCTGTATGTATCTGATAGCCTATATGGATGCACTGGAAGCACTTGCACATTACATCTGTAAGTAGAGACTGTTCTTATTTTGCCTACTAATTTTTTCATCCCCTTTGCAATGTCAAAATTCCCCACTGTGACCTAAAGAATGTCTATTTGCAAAAAAACCCTAAACCCAAACTCTCAGTTCTGCCTGCTTCAGTGTTGATTGCTGTCTTCTTCCTCCCCTTAAAACAAAACAACAAAAAAAACCACAAAACAACAAATGAAACACAAAACAAAACAAAAAAAGACAGCAAAAAAAACTCTCTCTGACACATAGGGCTGGCAATTTGTGCTGCAGAAGTTTACAACATCAGCAGAGCCAGCTGCTGTCCACCTCCTTTGCCAGAAGTTAATTTCTCAGAGCAGAGTCAGCAGAAGCACATATCTGCCCAGTCCCCAGCAGGCTCAGTGTGACGCTGAGCTTCAGCTGGAGCTTGGCAGACCATGATTTTTAATGATAGGCAGCAGTTCTGGTTAGAAAATGAACACATTGATGAAAATTCCTTTCTACCATTGTCTCATGTATGCAGGTTTCATCACATAAACGGTATTACCTAAACTGCCATATCTTCTCAGTAGAGTATCTGAGAGATTTCTCAGCAAAATATCTACATTAATTGACTTATAGCAGTGCAAGTTTTCCTGCACTTTTATTAAATGGCCCTTTAAAGTGTTCGTTTCCTATTTTCTGGTTTTCTTGTCTCAACAATAAATATGTGTTTTTAATTACAAGCACTCAGGAAAAATCCTTTATGTTTGGAATGAAGTGATGAAGTCAGTGATACAAGGCTGTTAAGCTTCTGCTCATGTGTAAATAAGGGGAACACTGATGTCAAAAAAACTATGATGATTTATAGCAGTCAAAAATATAGGCCCATTGACTTAAAAATGTTAGTCTTCATTTATTTTAAGATGTATAAGAGTCTTAAAGTCTCCTACAATCAGACCTAAAAGCTTTCTGGAAGTTTATTTTGAAGGTTATAGAACTGATTGAAGACTTGATGAACAGATTAAAACTTTGCTGTTTTGTATTGCCAAAAAACAGCACTTAAGGAGAAAACCAGCAAATATTTCTACTTTACTTATGCAAATAGAATGCTTTTAAGCCACATGATTTAGAAGCCTGCCATTTTACTTTTTTTTATTATTATTATTTTTATTTTACAGTTGCATAGCACTCTGCTAAACATTTATGCTGACTTTACACACATTTTTCTAAATGGCAGCAAGACTGAGAGCTCCAGGTATGAAAGCGTGCCAGCAGCTGACTACCTGCTCAGCAGTGCAGCTGACCTTTCAAGCTACTTCTCACTTTCAGTTGTTTACTTTCCTTATCAGTCCTGTATTTCATCAATAGATGTCTGAAGGGCTCTGTCATGCGTAACTGGATGCACAGCAAAGGTCAGTAAGAGGCTGCTGCCCTCGGTGAACTGCTTATCACTCAGAAAGTTTGGGCTGGTGTTTTCCCTTTCCCAAAGATCTTAAAGGAGGCATGGCATGCTTTTGGATATAGCACTAAGGAGATAATTTTACTAGGCAGCCATGATTGCAGTTTGACTTGATAGCTGTTGATTGGCAATGGCAGAGCTAAAATATTTATACAGAGGCCAGTCAAGTTAAAGCAGATTTCCAAGAGGGCCTTGTACCATACCAGCACCAGTTTCTCTAAGAACCTGTTAAAACTTCAATGGGTGAATTCTTACAGTCCTTGCTCCTACTACGTTTCTTATTGGAGACTTGCCCACTGAGGAAGACATCCTTTGGCATAGGGTTGAGTATAATAGAAAGAGTAATACATAAATACAGCACTTGGAGAGTGATCCACCTAACATTAGTAAGCACTGTCTTCCAGGAATGAGATTCAAAAAATGAAGGGATGACAATCGCTTGATTGTAGAGAGAAGGGTGAAGAAATACTTTGCATGCCAACACGCAGGTTTCTCTATGATATTTTCTCTTTCACCATATCCAAGTTTACATGGATCTGCAAGTATTTTCACAATGCTAGCTTCTGTACAACCAGGTATTGTTTTCTCATTTTGCAACATTCAAAACCAGTTATTTTTAAACTTCACCTTTGCACACATGCAATAAAACATTTAAAAATTACATTGTCAAAGGAGCAAATGAATATGCTTATGATGTATAACAGCTTCTCATGCTGTTTTGTCCTTCCATTATATAGACTTGTACAACCCTACAAGATTTAGGAATGTCAGAACATGGCCTAAAATAATTAGAATTATAGGATCATAGAACAGTTTGAACTGGAAGAAACCCTCAAAGGCATCTAGCCCCACCCCTCTGCAGGGATCAGAGACATCTTCAACTAGATCAGGTTGCTCAGAGCTGTGATCAAAAAGACCTTGTATGCTTCCAACTCTGGATAACCTGTTCCTGTGTTTCACCATACACAACATAAAAAAGAATGGTTTACTTATATTTGTGTAAAACTATTGCATTGACGAAATGCTTATTGCAATTTTGCACAATCAAAAAGATTGTTCAGAAACTTGTTATGCTCACTTTTGTGGTAGCAAGTCATTATTTAAACCTCCTCTGACCAAACTCTGCTATAAAGATAAATATTTTACTGCTTTAAAGCCAGAGAGAACTTTTCAATTTTGGTGGACATGAATTGTTAACTTGCTGCAACATCATCTGGACACATACTTATCCCCATGTCATGACAAATGTGAGAAACAGATTAACCCAATTGTCTGCAGCCTTGCCTCAATCAGACTGAAGGCAACACAGATCACTGTAGTGTACTTTCACTTGTAGTTGACCCACCTCAAACACTCTTCACAGCAGCAGTGAGCAAGGATATGCATGGGTGGAACAGCTGACACAGTAATTTTACCCCTCAGTAACTTGTATAACAGCTCTTGTTCACATCTTTGATCGCCTCCTTGACTTCTTTTACATCACAAGGCATTTTTGTTTTTTTTTTTTTTTTTTGTGAGCTGTGAAGTCTTGCAGCATCATTTTAATGAATTCTTATTGTTAATTCAATCTTTCAATTGCTCAAAGTTTTCTAACAAAAATAATGGTCCAAGTCAGACTTGTGGCACACTACCAGTTGGGAGGCTGTTTTTTCTGCTTCAAATAACAAAGTGACTTCAAAGGAAAAAGATTATCCACATTTTTGATTTCAGAACTTTCTGTTTAGATATGTGTGACGTTACTCAAAAATAAGCAGTATTTAAACAGTATTTAAGTCCTATTGAAGCCAACTGTAAAACCTACACTACCTATGGCAGGAAGCTAAAAGCCTATGCCTAAGAAAAAAAACAAATCAACATTTTATGCTTGTGCATCACTATAAATTGATTCTCTTTACTGTAAATTAAGATATCAATGCATTGTCTTTGCTGTTCTGCCCATTCTACTTCAAAACTTTGGAAACTGAGGATCATGCATGTGGACTACAGGGTTAATGCACAGATTAGGACATCTGTAGTAACATGGGAGGAAAACAACCCCAAGAACTAAAAGACAGTTTTATATCAGAGAGGACAGGAGAATTTATTGACTGAAATGTGTTTATCTCCATCCTCATTTTTCATTTTAAGAGGTGTAAGTATAAACCATCATCATTATCACTTGAAACTAGCCAAAGCCAGGAAAGAGGTCCAGGGGTCTGATTAAGTCTTCAATTGCACAACTGCAGATGGTTTTTGTCTGGATGACAGTGAAGTCTCTCACTGCTGAAGAAAAACAACGTGAAAGCATATGTCAAGGAAATAAACTGTGACAAAGACAGCCTAGTAGTGATAGATGACAGAGTAAGCAAGGGATGGACAGCTAGGGCATATGGACCCTGTTCCCAGCTCCATCACTGTCTGAGTATGTGACCATGAACACGAACCCTCTGCATGTCCCTCCATCTGTAACGTGTATGAGAAAATGCGGAGTTAGCACAGTGGCATTAACCTTACTTATATTTAAAATAAAACATTTGAAATTTGCCGCATGGGACAGGCTGCAGTAATAAAGATTTTTAACACCGGAGAGAATTGTTTTCCCATTGCAGGGATCTGCTATTTTATGGTAGTGTACAATCACTTGTGGCATTCTGTCTGTAACCTTAGGTCTTGTATTTGTTAGAGGTGAACAGAAGGGTTCTGGGTCTGATGCATCTGGAACAGACTTTTGTGCATCCTTGTGGATTAAACATCAAGTTTAATAGCTTGCAGATGGGGAAGGCTGGCACAATGATCCTTGTGGTCCCTTCAAATCCCAGCAAGACCACAGCAGTGATCATTCCCCTCTACTTGGCACTGTGAGGCCGCACCTCAAATGCTGGGAAAGGGTCTAGAGCACAAGTCTTATGAGGAGTGGCCGAGGAAGTTGGGGGTGTTTAGCCTGGAGAAAAAGAGGCTCAAGGAGGGTTCTGTACAGCTACCTGAAAGGAAGGGTCAGTCTCTTCTCCCAAGTAACAAATGACAGGACAAGAGGAAATGGCCTCAAGTTGCACCAGGGGAGGTTAGATTGGAAATTAGGAAAAATTTTTTCACAGAGAGGGCTGTCAAGCACTGGAACAGGCTGCCCAGGGAAGTGGTTGACTCACCATCCCTGAAGGTATTTGAAAGACATGCAGACGTGGTATGTTGAGACATGGTTTAGTGGTGGACTTGGCAGTGTTAGGTTAAAGTTGGACTCAATGATCTTAGAGGTCTTTTCCAATCTACATGATTCTATTTGTGATCCAGTTGGCTCCAGATTCTTCTACAGCACTTACAGTTTTTCTTGTCATCATTTGGTGTACACAGGGGTCCCAATCAAGATTCACAACCTGTGTTGTGCTAGGCTTCTTGTGTCAGAATCAATTTAAATTAACAGTCTGCATGAATGGATCGTATATAGTCTCTGCAAAATCTAATAACCCAGGGGACACATGGCTGCACAATGCCAAGAATTCTCAAGGTATGCCATTTGAAAATCACTGCAATGGAAGTTTATAACTGCAGCTCAATTAATTTCCTGAGAGGAAATATAATGTCACAGAAGAATAGACACTATAAGGTCCTACTTTACATGTCAGAGATTCATTCTCTGGTAACTTTAAAGAGTATTTCATTGGCATTCTCTTAGAAGCCAAACTGTTAAATGCAAGGCCACAGCATAAAGAGGTTTCTTAAATTACTGGAGGAATAAATTGGCTTTTGTAACATGCTTTGTAATTTCAATTGCATTCTGTAGCAACCTGCAAATCCCCAAGTGTATACAGAATCCCCACTCCACAAACCATTCTTTCCTTTCTGCTGCTGAAAAATAGCTTAAATAAATTCCAAAGAGTTCGATGATGAATATAAGTGTGCATTTCATTGCTTTTATAGCTTTTTTTTTTGTAATGCTCTTTATATTTTTTAATCAAGAATTTAATGATCTCTTCAATCAAATTTGCATTCAGGAGAGGCTTGCACATTAGACAAAGTGCATTCATGTGCGTCTGACAGCAAGCACTCTGCATCTTGGAGATAATGAATCTAAATCAGATTCAAGCTTTATTTTGCAGTCCCAGGTAAATTTTAGAAGCCCAGGATTCATAATTTATTTCTCAGTAAGCTGCAAAAAATCAGTTTGATGGCTACTGTCAGCCAATAGGAGGTAAAACATGAGATGCCCCCCTGGCAAGGCACCAAAATCGGAAAACAGTTTTTGGCTGCAAAGAAAAACTTATTTTTACTATTATAACTATGCATACAACCTTGCTCTGAGAGGCATATAAGCTAAAATTTTAAAATTAAGTAAATAAAGCATGTGAAAGAGTCCACAGAGTAACAATGAAATCAAAAGCATATATGTGTGTGTGTATATATCTTCCCATGGCAGTATGTGCATGAGCCCCATCCTATAATCTCAGAAATCAATAATGGGAGATCTTATATGCAGCCATTTCTGCAGCCCATTTAGAAATGAGACGCTACAGATACAGCACTCCCCTTACTCCCCATTTTGCACTTTCTGCCAGTCCCTTTAAGAAGGGATGTGTAGGAATTCCCACCTTTGCCACTTAACTTGCTGTGTAGCCTCAGATAAATGATTTCACCATTCCTCTGCCTACATTCCCAGGCTGTATTCCCAGAAGAAGGATGGCCAGCAGGTCAGGGGAGGTGATTCTCCACCCTTGTGAGGCTCCACCTGGAGTGCTGCATCCAGCTCTGGGCCCCCAATGTAAGAAAGACATGGACCTGTTGGAGTGGGTCCAGAAGAGGCCAAGAAGATGATCAAAGGGCTGGAACATCTCTCCTGTGAAGACAGGCTGAGAGCTAGGGCTGTTCAGCCTGAAGAAGAAAAGGGTCCAGGGACACCTTACTGCAGCCATCCTAAATGGGGCTTACAAGAAAGATGGGGACAAGATTTTTTGGCAGGGCCTGTAGCAATAAGACAAGGGGTAATGGTTGTAAAGTAAAAGGGTAGATTTGAACTAGGTATAAGAAAGAAACTCTAGATGTCCCAAGCCTGGAAACATCCAAGGCCATGTCAGACATGGCTCTGAGCAACCTGATTTAGTTGAAGATGTCCCTGCCCATGGCAGGGGGATTGGACTGGATGTTCTTTAAAGGTCACTTCCAACCCAAACTGTTCTATGATTCTACATTTGTCTCTCTTGCAAATATAGACCACAAACTTTTGAGGGGCTACTGTGCAAGGTCCCTGACGCATTTCCAGGCTCTCTTGAAATCGTGATAATAATTCTATCAATTCAGGGTCAGGAAAAGAAAGCAGACTTCTCTCCTGACAGCTCACACACGTTTATGGTTTTGTCATGACCTTCAATCCCACGCTGGTAGGGAGAAGACAGATTTACAAAGTCAAGATTTATATGGCAACTCTCTCCCAGGGATCTACTGGGTTGTGTCCCCATCCAGAGGCTGAGCCAACCATGTGGGGAGCTTTCTCAGTTTCAGATTGATGCTTTGGGGGAATGTTGCCTGACAAGCTCCAAAGCAAGCTATAAAGCCGCTCTATTTTGTTGTGCTTTGGAATGGTATTATGCAGGAGAAGATGATTTACTCTTGAAAACACTCTGTGAAATCATGTCAATAAGTTAATTCAGTTAGCTCACTGTACTAGTTTATGGGCATTTCTAGTTTAAAAAAAAAAAAAGGAATTCTGCTCGTCTTTGTACAAAAAAGAAGCAGTGACCATAGGTTCTGAAAAGGCACCTTAAAGAACATTAAAAAGTAGAGTAAGATTCCTGAGAAGTGGAGCCCAGCCCAAAGAGCTGTCACATTTACCTTCACTTACCAAGGTTCAATGTGAAGAAACACTTGCCTGTACCATTCAAGAAAAGACCAAAGCTGTCAGCCTGACCAGCAGTCCTGTGGCATGCGAAATGTCATTTTTCCTTCTCTCACAGTTTCTCTGTGTTATATCAAGCAAGCACAGACCATAATTTTTTTTAATTTCATTATTGCTTTGTGCCTTCCATGGTATCTGTGTTGATGTCTGTGCTTTTGTACCTTGTCTTTAACAGTACATATTCATCTGCCTCTGTACAAAGTTAAGTAAGGTCTACCAGAAGGTTTAGAGGATTAGGAGGCTACATGGTTTATAGATACAGCAGCCAGCAATGTCCTACCCTCTTCCCAGAGAGGGAAGTATTATATCTTCAGTATTTTGCTGCAGATGAGTAAATTTAATCAGTACTGCAAAAGATCCAATAAAAGCTATTCTTCCTTTGGTTAATCTAAAGATCCACATCTATTTCAGATGAAATTTTGGAACTTATGTCGTTCAATGCATTATTTTTTGTAAATCAACTCAAAAGTAAATTCACTCAGTAAATAAATCATTAAAAAAGCTGTTTGTATTAAATTATTTTCTTGTTATTGAGCTTTTACTTGAAAATTGAGACTAATAGGGTTTCAGCTTCAGTGAAAAAGAGTACACTTCCGTAGAAAGGAAAATATTCTGTGATATTACTGATTTTCATCATTAAAACAATATTACTGTAAAAAAAAGGTATTTATATTCATACTTAATATTTTAGACTTTTATAGGTCTTTCTGTATTTCCAGGAAAAAAGTTGGAAATTTAGTCCACTGTGGATTTCAAATCCTCCCAGATTACTGGTTCCACCTACTTACAGTAACATAACAAGGGATTTTATCCAGCCCTGAAATTCTCTTTCCCTCTCTTATGGGGCTCATGTATGTGTCCAGCTGTCACATAGATAATGTAATATTCAACATACAAGGAAACCTTTTCTGTCTGCAAGGATTGGGTTAAAAATGTCAAAATGGTTTGTGAAAATTTTGCATTGAATACATTTCAGGTTGAAGTAGAGATTTTTTGGAAAAAGTCTCTGTATCATGGGGAATTCAGTTTTTCCTTTATGAGAGAGGCAGTGATGAAGCCCATGCATCAGCTCCTATGTATGTTCCTAATGCTGTGATGCAGGACGATTTTGACTCCTTACAATTCAAGATGTTAAAGTTACTAGTTTGTGAACTGGTTTAAGGAAGACTAACTGGAATTTTTTTTCCACTATTCATAGCATAAATGACAAGCACACAGACACCAGACCTTCTGCATGTAGCCTAAAACAGTGTAAGTTAACTCTTAGACATACACAGTCAAATTATACTGAAGTTGAGTTCTGTATTTCTCTTAGAGCATTTTTAACACAAAATTTTGGGTTGCTTTTTCCAAAAAGAGGCAGTTTTTTACAAAACTGGCAAAGTGAACTGATTATAGAGTTTTTTAAGTGGTGAATCTTTCCATTAGAAAGCACCAGACAGTGGAATTAGGTGCAGTAAGCAGGAAGAGCTTTTCTACATTCTCCAAGGCACAGTAAATGCATTTACTCTGAGCCTTAGGGTGGACACTGTCACTAGGAGAGCTGATGCTACTGCCCAAGACACTTCTTAGCTGTGCAAAGCAACTCCATTGTGCAGGCTCTCAGCTTGGCACTTTTTCCTCTATCACTTTATCTCCTCAAACAACATAATTATGTACTTTTGCATAGCAGTCAGGGAAGTTTCCCTTTTATTTATCTTTGCTCACTAGGAGTGGCTCAAGAATCCGGAGATTTGGTGTAATGGACTCTCCTACAACCAGCAGGCTCGAATGTCCTGTTTGCTGTGCACATGCCCACCTGCACCACAAGGTCATTGCAGAATTTACTGCGAGTCTGTAGTGGGGTGGAGAGTTGCTCACTCAAATTTAGGATGGCTCAGGCCAGCATGGGAGTAAGAAAGCTTTGACAAGCTGATAAGATATTGACTTGGCTTTTATGCAAATTGTTCCTCACAAGATCAAAGTATAGCTATGAAAAAAAAAAGTAAATAACAGTGACAGATTTATTCTTGTGTCTTCCATACACTAAGGAACCCCTTGATTATAATCCGGACTCAGTGATGCACATATTCCTTATCTCCGCTGCCTGGGTCTCCCCAGTAGTGTGTCTTCATTTATGACCAATTTCTGAGTGAAAGACACAAAGACCAGACAAACAACCCCACTCTCAAGAGCTTTTTCCTACCGCAGTCCTAATAGTTATTAAGTGGCTGCAGTCCTGAAGTGTGAGGTTTGAATATAATCATTGTCTTACTGCAGAGGCATAAATATCCTGAGCATACTGAGGGCAATGCATGAAGCCATATAAATTTTAGGGAGAAATCATAGGATCATGGAACTAAACTGCAGCAGTCTATTATTTTGAGCACCTATAAAATGCTAAGGGAAGGAAGAACAACCATATCTATCTAGTCATCATCTTTTGCTCTGCACTCCATTCTTTTCTGCATGAACTATGTCATTTATCCACAAATATATCAAAGCACATTAAAAAAATATGCCTGCAGACGGCAACACTACGGGAAGGAGAAGCTGGAGAGCATTCCTCAAGCAAAGCAGCCCTGAACTTGATGATGGGGATGAAGCATGGGAGCACTGTCGATCTGAAGATGTAATTGAACATGAATCTTCCACTCTTTTAGGGAGTAATCAGGGCACTGTGTTTTTTCATATAAGAAGCAGTAGTGGTGATGTTTTCACCCTTTTAAGGGATGAAAGAGCACATTTATTTGGGGAAAAAAAAAAAAAAAAAAAAGAGGATGCAGTGACTTCCCCTCTCCTATGTATAGATTACAATATAAAGAAATATACGCAATATACATCATGTTACTACATACATAGCACACAGATTATTTTACAGCATACAGTGTACATAAATGTCATACAGAGAACGCACAGATTACAGGCAGACTGAAATGCCCGAGCACCCATGGCTGCTCGCAGTGTAGGACTGGAACGCCGGGGAAGCCCCCTGAAGGTGCTCCCTGAACACAAACACCCCCTCCGTGTCCCGCTGTGATCCCACGCCCATCCCGGCGGCTCACGGAGACACCGCGGGCACGGAGGGGACCAGCAGGGGACGAGGAGGGGACGAGGAGGGGACACGGAGGGGACACGGAGGGGACGAGGAGGGGACCGCACAGGCGCGGGCGGGCAGAGCCGTGTGACGGGCCCGCTGTGCCCGGCCCCGTTCCCATTCCCACTCCCACTGCCATTCCCAGTCCCGCTCCCCTGCCCCGGGCCGCGCCGCCCCGCAGGTAGCGGAGGAGGGGCGGCCGCCGCGGGGCGCGGGGGGATCTGCTTCCTGGGCTTGCTTTCGTTTCGGCGCCGAGCCGGGCACCGCCGGGCACCCCTGGGCCGAGCCGGGCACCGCCGGGCACCCCTGGGCCGAGCCGGGCACACCTGGGCCGAGCCGGGCACCCCTGGGCCGAGCCGGGCACACCTGGGCCCACGGGCACACCTGAGCCCACCGGGCACCGCAGGGCACCCCTGGGCCCACGGGCACACCTGAGCCCACCGGGCACCCCGCGCCGGGCCATGGTGCCGGTGTTTGGCGGGGCCGGCGGGCGGCTCCCCCTCCAGCTGCGGCTGCAGCTCCGCAGGGTGGGAGCCGGGCGGGGGCCGCCACTGTCGCTGTCGCTGTCGCTGTCACGGCCACCGCTCGGTGTGGCCCCGGGCCGCGGGTGCCAGGCGGGGGGCGCCGCCCCGGCCGGCCCCGGGCGCGCCCAGAGCATCAGGAAGAGAGGCTACGACATCACCAGGAACCCGCACCTCAACAAGGTGGGTGCCGGGGACGGCCCGGCAGGGAGGGACGGAGGGCAGGGGGGCTTGGCCAGCGTTCGCCGTGTCCGCCCCGGAGTGCTGGGGAGGGGGCTGAGCCGAGCAGGGCCGGGCCGAGTGAGGGATGTGCACCTGCCGGGTCCCCATGGCAGGGCAGCCCCTCGGGAAGGGTCCCTGCCTCCCATCGCTGCCCTCTGGACGGGCCTGCCTAGGGCAGAAGTGCCTTTGGCTGGGAACTGCAGCAATCAGCCTAAAAGTACAAAAAAAATGAATGAAGAAAGCATAGATTCTCCTCAAGGTCCAATACCAAAACCTGGGTTATTTTTATATATATAAATAGATATATGTTTTATTACATGTGTAGCACTGGAGTGGGTCATTTATGTCTTCATGTTAAAACAAGTACATGTGATTGTTCTTGTTTAAAATCTTCCTTTCCCAGCATATCCATAGCCACATATGCTCCACTGCCAAAGCAGTGTTCTGCTAGGCTGAAGATGTATTTGTTCACAATACTGTGAAAACATCAACAATGTCGTTCTAATAATAAAAATAAAAAATGATGCTTTAGGAGAAAGTTTTCAGACCCTGTAACTTAACCCTACACTCTTTTTTTTTCTTTCCCTTTCCATAATTTGAAGGGAAAGAACATATAATGTATGCAAATTTTGGGATCAAATGTGCCAGATTCAAGAATGTTTGGGTTCAGTTTCTTGTGTTAATATTGGTAGAAATAACCACAAATGCATTAATTAAAATAAGCAGCTATTAAACATGAGTTTGAGAGTTGAAGGGGCCGTGTCTATTTGAGAGTTGATGGGGCTGTGACTACTTGTCATCTGCTTGGTATGTACTTATCCAGTACATGAGCTTCCTGTGTCTTCTTCCGGACTAGAGGCTCTTTGGATGACAACTCTTACTTTGTGTAAGATGCTGCATGCTGGGCTGCATCTCCGGGTACCATTTCAGCATCCGTAGAGAGGAAATGCTAAGGACCAAGGCACATGATGACACAGGATGTTACTGAATGTGCAACTACTTTGAAGGCAGTCTGGTTTGCATCTTTATACAGTGCACGCCCGTAAGGCTGAAGAGAAGAATTGCCAACTCTATGCTAAATAACAGTAATTGGTCAGCATCGGGAGGTTTTGATGAGTTTTTCTTCAGTATCTGCCTTGTTCTCTTGCATCCTCCATGATAATTACAAAGAGTGACATAGCTAATGTTTCTAGTATTCTTACATATATTGATTTGAACTGAAAAATGACTACTTTGACCTTTGCTAAGTGTAATGCAACGATAACACACAAACAGTTGAGTCTGTCACTTATTTTAAATGGATCTCGCTGCCGCAGAAGTAGATTTTGAATGTCCTTTTTGATCATTTTCAGAACTGAGGCTTCTCTAAAATGTTTTCCGCCCTTCCAGTGAAATATTTTTTTTTAAGTCTAAATGGAATTTTGGCCCGTGTGCAGGGAAGCGTAGAAAATTACTTCTCTTAGAGGAAAAATATACTGTAGCATGCCGTGTTTAATTGGCCATGAGAACTCTCCCAGCTGGTCTACAGCCTGGGTGTTTGCTCATTGTTATGTTCCTCAGTCAGTGCAGACCTTACAGTCATTGATATAGTCATTTACAGAACAGGACAGAAAAGGCTGACATTTGTCGTAAGAGATAGGGACTGCTTGTTTATGCACCCAAGTAACTAGTCATTAGTAAATGCTCAAACCCTTTTTTCCAACCTTTTATTAACAGGCTTCTGTTCCTCTTAACAGTTCATTATAGTGTAAAGAATTACCTGTTGTCTTCTGAAATAGTGTATTTCAGGCAATTCACAAGCTGTCACCGTGTGATTGATGGCCCTTTGGTCTGCTGCTGCTGTGTAGGTAAAATTAGGGATCTCGGTAGGTTTTCAGCTGTTGCACTCTAATCACATGACAATTGCTGTTTACCCCTCCAGTAACTAAATGCGGGTGTGGGGTCATTGCTGTTTTTCTGCAGTGAAGCTTACTTTAAGTTTTCAACTGGTTGAAGGCTGCTCTGCAGGGAATAGTCCTCACATCTCTCCAAGAACGTCTGAAAAAAGTTTTCAGAAGTGAGACTTTGGGCAGCAAGTGTTTTGCTGCTTTATTCAATGCCCTGGCTGTTTTACAGCTTTTGGATGGAGCTTAAGCTGTCAGTCTAAAGCTGTGAGGTGTATGGTATTTATTCAATGAAGAAGACTATGTCCCTTCAGCAGAATTGCAGACAGATTTACGATCTGAGGTTATTGATCCAAGTCTTTGCTTGCTTACTAGGTTGAAGGTGCTTTGAAGAAGAAGCAGGCTCAGAAGCCACTGCTGACAGGTCCTCTGTAATCCCGTAAATATTAGTAAAAGTAAAAGTAAACTGTCCTCTGAGAAGCTGTCCTGGTTTCCAAAGCTGCCCGAGAAGAAAAAAATAAACAGAAAAATTGGTTATGGATGTAAGAAATTTGCAGTTGTTTCTTTTCTTTTGTAATTATTTACTATATACTATAGTGTTTACTACTGTTCTATTCAAATACTGTTCTTCCTTTTGTTTCAAAGTGTGACAGCCCATGTTTAATCCAAGGCTAGGAATCGGGAAACGTTGGCATTCTTCTGAGGAGTACTTGGGGTTTTAAGAGGCGATAACAGTTGTTCTTAATTTGACAGAACACTCTCAGAAATAATAGGGGGGTGAAGACGTGCCTCATGAAGTAGTTCTTTTCTGGACTTTGAATGCTGCAAAATTGGAAAACCTAAAAATGTTAACAATACCACATAACCACAGAGAACTGGTAAGAGTGTTCTGTGGCAATCCAATGCAAACTGGATTCCAGGGGGGTTTGTTAGAAGCTTTGGCCACATGTAAGTAAGTGGCTTGCCGACAGGGCAGCGGCAGTGATGGGCTTGCTGAGGGGTAAGTCTGCTCTACTCTGGGGCCTCAGTCTTGTGAAAAGCTAATTCAATGCTCACATCTTGGGAGGAAAGATGGGCATCCCTTATCCACTACCTTATTCATCGAAGTTGCCTTGTGTTCGGTGTGGTCAAGTCAATGTTGTGTTCTCTCCGGCACTGATGTCAGTTGTTAAGATTTGTATAATTCTGCTCATCTCAAATGTGCTGCACATGATTCCCAGGTCTTCTGTGGAATCCATCAAATTTGTGTGCCCTTAACAAACACAGGCTGAGCCAGACAATTCCCAGTTTGACCACATGCCTCCAGGAACTAAAAAATCTTGGCGTGTCCGAAATCGACTTTAAGTTTGTTCATGACATCTGACTGGAAGGTTGACAGTTCTTGCACTTTGCTGGAAGTCCTAATTTTGAGATAAATTGTGCCTGTTTGGAGATCTATGATCATAAACAGGTGCAGAACTGGAGGTCACAATTTGTTTTCAGAGTGGCAGGATGTTGCTGTATTTAAGGGTTGAGCTAATCTGCTAAACTTTGCTGCAAGGTGCAGTGCAGGGGTCCAAGTTTGTGGTCTCTGAGTACTTCTGAATAATACTCTCTACTCTTTTGTTGTGCATGCATGTTCTCCATAGTTTTTTTACAGAATGTGTCATAATGAATTACAGAAACACCCAAAACGAAACAAAAAAACCCAACCCCAACAAAATAAAATTACTAGTCAGGACCCTTAAGAATGAAACTTTAAAGAATTGCCATAGGTTTCTGCAGCATTTTTGGAATGTACTGCTGTACACATCATTAAAATGCAGAAAGTTTGTTTGTCCTTCAGCTTTGCGGGGATTGAAATTGAACTAACTGATAGTTCTTTGAACATAGCGTCAGTAATTTGCCACTGCAGCGGAGGGAAAAAATTGTATGATCTTGCACGTGGCTGCGCTTGGCAACTGTGGTGAAACAGGCCTAAAATTAGCTGGATTTGTAAAATGACTGGATTTAAACAAAATTAGTAATAAGCACAAGAACAGTGTGTCTGATATCACAGTTGGCAAGATCAAATCGAGGCAAGATTCTGTTTTCAAATTAAAGAATCTCCTCTCTAAATCCACAAGGTTATATTCTCACAACTAGAGTTATTCTTGCAGCTGGATTTTTCAGTTGGCTAGCTTTAGATCTGGATAGACACAAAGCTATTGAGCTATGCACAGAGCTTTTAGTGGCTCCATGACTCCCAGCATTTGTTAACTTACCATCTGTTCATATTTTGCACAGTAAGTGTATGAAGTGGACAGAGTTTGGAGGTTCTCATCGTATTTTTCAGGAGCCAATAATTGTTTGAACAAGTTTTAGGTGACAAGTTTTAGACTGGGCAAGTTCATTAAAACACAAAAATCCACTGGCAGTTACTAATTAATCTAAAACCACACCTGGCTTAGGAAGTCGACAAACTGAAAATGATGAAAGGATGGAAGAGTGGAGTGGTAGAGTATCCTATTAACCTGTGTTATTTACTCTTCTTAAGGTTTATGGATGCTGCTGGAGACAGGATGCTCATGTAGACAAACTGACCTGATAAGACTCTCGTGTTTCTAGGGATATTAAACAAGGCATTTCTGTGGGCAAACCCTGCAGCATGTGGACCACTGCAGACCCCAGTGAAACCAAAGCTGAGAGAGGGCTCTTTATCAAATCAGGTTCTAACTGCTCTAGAGTTGAAACATGAGTGGTCTGGAGCACTGTCCAGTGTGATGAGCCTTTGATGGTGCCCAGAGCAGAGAGGCTGTTTTCATATTTGTACTTCATCAGTCAAGCCTAAGTGTATCTATCGCCATTGACGTCAATGGAAGCAAATGCCAAGGAGAGAGCTTTGGCTCAACATTTTGGAAAATATGGTGGTGGTCTGGAAATGTGATTGTTCAGTTAGATTTGTTTTGGCTATCATCCTGGCATGTGGAGTTTCATTTTTGTTTGGTGTTAGTGTCAGGGATATCTTTTTTTGAGTCCCGAGTGTCTTTTGGCAAGGGCATTTCCTGATGTTTTCATACCAAAGAACTTGTTGTTATGGTGTGGTCAGCAGACTAAGTCCAAACTAAATCTGTTGATACTTCTGGTATTAGCAGCAGCCTGCAGAAGGCCCTCTGCTCCCCCAGCTTGGATTCCAGTTCCTCTCCCTTTTCATAGCCAAACTAGAAGGCCATCTGCCTTCCTGTCAGTCTGCATGACCACTTACCAACACTGTTGCTCTCCACTTTGGGATACTAGTAGTGCTTTGGGAGTAGAGCTCTTGTGGAAAAGTGTGTAAGTGCAGAGGAAATCTGTTGCTGTGAGGGTGAGTGGGTGCTGATGCAGATCGTGCTTCTGTGTTGTACAAACCCTGTAATATGTTGGTCCTTGTTTCGCCAATGCAACGAGAGGTCTTGCAAGCATGGGTTGGGCAGCTTTTATAAGTGCTGAGTTTGTGCTTGCACTCAGTATAAGATTTTAATAAAAATAAATTTGTTTTGGCACAAAATGCTTCTTTTTGTTTTCTGAGCTGTTTATGTTGTAAAAATACCTTTAGAATTGCCTTTAAGTTGAGGAAATTCATCAGTTTGACAGCTGAAGCTGTTGCTTTCTTTTTATCATGCCCTTTCATTTGGAGAAGCCTTAATCCAGGCATGTTTTGGTAGGGCAGAGCCAAGAATGAATGTAGCTCGGGTTTTGTAGGGTGAACTGTTTTTTTGGCACTTGGATAAGATTTGCACTTAAGTAACACAAACACTTTGATAAATAGTAAGAAAACTTAGATTGTTGAACTTAGAATGGATCTAGGGCTGAATATTACAGCTTGTTCAGCATTCCTATTCCCTGCATCTAATGAAATGTGTGGCAAACTACTAGTTGATTACTTTGGAAATGCTGTAGATGTTGGCAGAAAGACTGAGCTTGTTATCTGTGGGGTAAACGGTCTGCAATGCCCTCAGCAGCCCTCAAGCCTTGCCCCACGTAAGTAGCATATGATGTTGTTGATGTGAGAAACTGTGTTCTGCTCTGTGTTGAGATGAGTCATTGGTGCTCATCAGAATTAGTGATGATTTAACTGAAGGTGCTGAAAGACAGTGCTAATTCACAAGATTAAGTGAAGAGCAATAGCTTGTTGCTTCATTCTGGTTTCAAATGAATTTGTCATGTAGTAAAGTACCTACTAGAGATGGGTCTTGCAGCTTTGTAGTGCTGTGTGGCACACATTTTGATCCCAAAGCTGGACCTAGAGCAAATTCCATTTGACTTGATTTTGAATAAAGAAAATGTAAATTGAGTTCCTCTTTAGCTTCTGTAACAGCCACCTCCAGTAGAACACTAGATGCTGTTACTGACCTTCATTCAGAGCTGAGAAAGGAAAGGCAGTCCTCTAATGAGTAACTGCACCTACCAATAGCCCTTGCTGAAGGGGGGAGTTATGATTGTTTATAGTATTTAGGCTCCTGCAGGGCTTTGGGATAGTTTACTTTCTCTGATTTGCTGTAAATGATGCTGATTTGCTTTCCTGCCATCACATGCCTGGCTGGTGGGAGATACTGTGCAAACATATGTTTTGTCAGCTCTCGTGTGGTTTAGGTGTTTCACTCATCCTTTACTTCAAAGAGAATCTCTCCCAGCGTGTGCCCCTGTTCAGGTAGCACTCTGGCATTTCTAGCACTGAGCTCCTTGCAGAGTTCAGGCCTTGAGTTTGATACAGGATCTGCCAGTGCTGTCTGCTGTAGCTGAAAGCTGGATGCTGCCCTGCACGGGAGAAGTCTTGCCTGTACCTCTCTCTCATTAGATGAGATGCAGCTGTATAGATTGTTTGATACTTGTTGGGGTAATTTTTTATGTTTGTTTGTTGGTTTGGTTTTTTATTTGTTTAGCTGGTTTTGTTGTTGTTTTGTTGTTTGTTTGTTTTTACCAGGGGAGCTGGGAGCTAAGAGGCAAATTGTTATTTTAATTATCATTGAGATTCTGAATCCAGAAATGCTCTTACACTAGCAGAACCTAGGAGACAAGTCAGGCTGAAAGGAACGTAAGTTTTTGCTTTGTCTTTTTCTTTTCCTCTTGCTTATTTTTCTGTCTTTTTCTCACTGAGTTACCAGACTTGCTACCAAACTTTGAACAGCGTATTGTATCATTCACTCAAATAAATTCTTTCGGGATAGACTTAGCTTTAGAGCTGTTCTGAGCAGGTCAGACAGGCCTTGGTGATTGGGGAAGAATAAACACTGTGCTGTAATTCCCTCTCTTTCAATAGAAGGCTTAGCACAACAGCAAACTTGACTACTTTCAGTTTATAATGTGCTGCAGTGGAGATGATGAGCATGTTTTTCATTTTTTAACCTCCTCTTTGAGGCCCAAGGGTGACACTTGCTGTCTGTCTCCCCAGACAATGTGACGGTTTGATAAATGACTTATCTATTGTCAGCCTAATACAATGTTGTTCTTCTAAAAATGTTTTAAATGGCAAAGCTTTTTATAGTTCTGCAGCTGCCAAACACAAAACTCGGACAAGAACTAGCAGACTGTGGTTCTGACAAAGAAAATAAGGCCAGTGCAAAAGTTTTCTGCATATCAACATTTTCTGCTTCACTTCACTTTGCAGCTCTCTATTGCACATATACCCTTTTTCAACACGTGGATCCACAGAAACTGATTTTCAGTAAACTTCTGTGTTATATATATATATAAAAAAGATTACCTCCGCATCTTAGAGAACTCTTTTCTGTATGTCTAGCTTAAAAAGTGATGTCTGTCTTCTAGTATGTCCATATGGATTAGCTCTGTTCAACCTCATAAAACATGTAGTTAAGACTTCCCTGTGTTTCTCATGATAGGAAGGAGCTGGCTCTTTCCAATACAGCAGTGCTACGTTCTTCTGGATGAGACACTGAAATTTTATCTCTTTGACTTGGCTAATGGATTTGTCACTTTGCCTAGTGGTTAAATTCATTATGGAAACTGTTCAGTTCTGTTTGATCTTAATTTGAATGGTTTGATGTTAAACCTGCAGGTAATTTTAGCTGTGATTATTTGCAAATGAGAGAATGGATTATAATGCCAAATTCTGTCGTTTTGGCAAGTGTTCAGATTATTAAGAATTCCTCTTGTCAAGATGGTCTAAGCATGTAACCAGGGCAGGGGCGGAAGGGAGTGATAATCTGTTTTATTACTCCAAATTATTTAGAGAAGGGGAGACAGGGAGAAATAAGGCCAAGGATTTTCATGTCCTTCTAGCAACTCAGTTTTTCTTATTCCCAACTAGATTGGTCCAATAAATAAACAAACAAAAACCACAAAAAAAACCCCACCCAGAATGAACTCCTCTCCCTTTTAGCCATTTTCTACCTTGCAGGGAATTAGGTATCTTCATTTTGTCATTTGTGTCTGTAGGTAATTTCTGGGATAAAACAACTGCCTCTGTAAATAAGGTTCCTTGATTACAATTATTGGAGGAACTCTCCCCTCATACTGTATGAAGGTTTCTAGATCTAGCCATAAAATGACAAAAATTGTTTGCTGAAGTGCTACCTCTGAATACTGTGGAAAAAAACTAGGTAAGTCTAAACATTATATCTCCCATTGTTTGGAATTTTTTTTAAACAGACTCTCTTTAAAATTTAGAAAAAAAAACACAACAAACACTGGGAGAGCAAATAATTTGCACTAGCATGATGTGTGTAAAGTCTGTTTTCCTGCAGACCCTTTTGTAGGGAAGGTGTTGTGCAACAGCTGCAGGAGGATGAAAGACACTTGTACGAGAACGGATTACCAGTTTAGGTGGTCCCTGGGTAAGAGATGAAGTTTTTGCAAGAGGACCTCCCAAGTATTTGTCATGATGAGTGTGTTGGAAAGAAGAAAAGTCCTCTCTTGCCCCAGTGCCTTGCAGGTGGCTTGGCTTGATGGGTGAAAGTCATGGAAAGCAATGACAGATGTGACCATGTGCTCCAGGTAGGCACCTCTATAGAAAACTTTCCAAGTATAAGTTACTGCTGATCTTAACGCAGAGTGGCTTTTGTTCTGCAGTGTCTGCTACTTCATATTCACTAGTGAATTTGCTGATGTTTGTGTCTCACAGGCTTGTCAAGTAAATCACAGTCAAATACAGACATAGTTGCTCAAAGGTAATAAAATAATTTCTTTTCATCTGGAGTTGGGAGTGTTTTCAGTGCACGTACCACTGTGACTAACTTCTCATTGCACACATGCAACAGATTCCTCTTAGGTTTGGTAACTTGCCCAGGTTGTGATGTGCAGCAGTATTTATTAGAAGGAGGTGTGGGACATGCCTTTCACTCCTTGTGCTGATGCCAGCAGCTTTTACTGGCTTATATCTAGGGGGGAAAAAAATGCTTGCAACAGCACAGAGATCTGTCTGAGCATTGCTCTTTGGTTTCTAAGAGACAGCATAGGCTTAAGTCATTGGGAGGCTTTCAGCTGATTTCAGTCATCTTTACATCGAACCTTTAGGGAATTTAGGAATAAGCAGCTGCACCATTTTATCACAAAAGTATAAGATTAGAGGTAGTATAGTGTGAAATTTCACCATCTTGCTCTGTTAATAAACATGAATTAAAATGAAAGTGTGTGTAAAAGATTGTGCTTACTGATTGTTTAAGACAAAACCTCAAAACAAAAATGGAATTTACCAATAACATCAATTTCTACTAGTAGAGAATCTCATGGAGGCTCCAGCTGCTCCCACAGTTATTTGTCACAAAAATCAAAAATGTTTTTTGATACTCTTTATTTAGCATTATCTTTGTTTCATCTTATGAGCTTCAGAGTGACCAATGCAGTGACACCTTTACCATGCCAGAAGCTGTCCTCTAGCATGCAGGCAAGAAGACCTGGACTTCTTCACAAGACCTTCTGAAGGAAAAACGAGGGCACTAAGTGTGATACCTTGGAGAGCTTGAAGCTGCCCTGCAGAGTTCTTGTAGCTTAATAAAATTTACAAAAGTGCCCTTGAACTGTGACCTTCCAAATGCCCACTAGTCAAGGGCAATGGGGTTTGTGAAACCAGAATGAATGTATGACTCATGCTTGCTGTAACTGGGCCACTCTCCGTAGGGACAAGTAATTGTTTTGGATTTAACAACTGTATTCGAAGTTATAAGATAACAAAGTAATTTCTCATATAAATAGAAAGGAGTGATGGAAAGGCACTGGAAAGCAGCAGAAAGACTCTGACTGCTGCTGTAAAATGAGTTTGGTGTTGGCCACTTTTAAAAAGCTCGTTGCATTTTGAAGATAAGGTTTAATGGCATTGGCAGTGAGAGTGCAGCTGTAACCAGATCTTGTTGTTTAGTGCAAGTGCCTTTCAGGTTTCTCTGCAAGGTCGAATGTCCTATTGACTGGCAGCTGGACTGTTTTCCTTGTAGGAATGTAACTGGTATTTGATGGAGTTGCAAAATGAGTTTCCCACTGAAGCCAAATATAAAAGTGTATGAGAGTTCAGCAGTTTCACTTCCTGCAAAGCTGGAAACCCTTGTAGCAAGTATTAGGATTTCCTGCAGGGAAAGAGGGATATTAATCTTATTTGACTTACAGAATCATAATATTTGTACTGCAATTTGTAACATAGAGCAAGAAGGTTTCAATTAGTATTTCCTGAGAATTAGCAAATTCAATAAAGTGGATGCTTTAAACTGTTTTTGTTGTTGTTTTGGGGGGGTTGAGGGTTTTGGGGGGGGTTTTGTTTGTTTGTTTTTTTTGGTCAGAAAATAAATATAACATCTCCCAGGACCTTAAATGTTGCACACTGTTGGAGCATGGAAGGGTAGTGGTGAACATGGTTACAGATCTTCTAGAAAGCAGCGAGCAGCTGACATCATTCTCAAGTCTTTCTCAATGTCTTTGCTTGGCATCATCGTAATGTATAATCTCTGAACTGTGGTACTACATCAAAGTGTGCTTGTAGGCAGCATAAACTTCAGACTTGTTGATAAAACAGGCACTTGATCAGTTCATCACTGGTTTTAATTTTCCTAGTGTTGCAAAATTTTTCTCAGGCTCTAAGCTGATTGCAATAAATCCTGATTTGGGCCCCAAACCAAATTGGCTTAAAGTCTTGTGAGCCTCTTCACTTTCAGGTTTGTAGTAAGTTCATACTATGGAAAGTGCCTCTTGAAAAGAGGCTTCAGCCTTGTTTTGGGGCAGCATTGTATTCTTCTATCCAAGCAGAAGAATACTTCTAGGAGAGCTGAGGCACTTGGGCTGAGGAGCTCCAAGTCTGTGAGAGTTTCCAGATCTGTGGTGTGCACAGTGATGAGACCATCTCTACACATTTTGTGCATTGCAGATATTCCTCATCTCCATTCTGGACGAGATAGGCCATATATCTGGAACTTCTGGGCATCCAGCATCTGCTTTGTGTATAGTCTGTACATATGCACAGGCTGGTCCTGTTTTGGATGCATTGATTTACTGTCCACTTGCAGACTTATTTGTCATGTAAGACTGAAGGTCTGAGCCAGCTTCTGGATTTTCAGAAATCAGGGGGCAACAGCCAAAATCCTTACATTTTCCCCCAATAAAAGATCTAGGTAGAAACAGAGGGAATGTCTTGAGATACGTGTACTTCAGGGAGTAGATCTTGAAGCTGATTCTTTAGGGGGAACCTCTCTATATATATGTTTGTTAATCCACCTGAAAAATTAGGCATGAACAAAAATTATGCTAGAAGTTGTAAGGGTACTCATTTATTGCTCTGCAAATTAAGAAACATCTTAATTATCTAGAATGCATTACTTATGTTTAGAATTGTCTCCAATTTGAGCGTGAAATGGAATCACAGATTACTTTTCCAGTCCAGTGAGGCTGTGGTTAGACACATCCCTTGCTGAGATTTCCAAATTGTGGCAGAATATAGGAACTATTGGATTTGAACATCAAGACATAGAAAAAAAATAAACCAACATGACTGGGAGAGATACATGTGATTTATTATTTCTTATTCCAAAATTTTGGGACTTTCAAGGGATGTATTGAGCAGTTTCTGTTTTTCGTTAATGAAACTCATTCAGGCCTCGAAGTTCAAGCTATTTGAGTCCTAACACACTGCTGCTTTTCATCTAACACTTTTGAGCTCTGTTCCATTTCTTATCAGTTATGGAGGGCAGTTTCTGAATCCCTGATAGGCATTCAAGAAATGATTGTGTAGTCATGGGCATCATGTTGGCATATTTCACATTTACTTTTGGAGTACTTCAGTGGGGAGCTCAATTTAACTTGGCCAAGGTAATATGGGACATTTATAAGTGAACATGAGTGTCTCCAAATGAATTCCCTAAGCATTCAGCCAGCATACCTGTTTGCTCAGTTGTCGTACCATAGCATCTCTTGTCTATACCAACAATGATCTCAACTGCAGCCTGTTAAAACCACACATATCAACTGCTGTATCCCATACAGGCTATCAAATATGCATTTTTGTATCAAATGAAAAGCATTTTGTAAAATATTTCCCAAAATCTGTGTGCAAAGGAAACAAGTGCTAATAAACAGCTGTTACAGGAGGTTATTTTAATTCTGTTTACCCAAGTTCATTTTTTCTTAATCACTTAAAATTTCTGGGTTTATTGGGTAACAGTTCAAAACTTTGAGTCACACTATGTATAAGTTACAGATGCCAATACCTGTAAATTTGAGGTTATTACCTTGACTGTATAATTAAAGTAATAATTCAAACAGAGAACCAAAATAGAGTAAATACCTCTGCTTAAAGCTAGTAGGCAGAGATCTGGGTGAGTTGTGTGGTCCCCCTGTGGCTGTTGCTTGAGTGTCTGACTGGACAGATGCTACAATCAGTGATTTCATAGAAATCAAGATATTATTGGTCTGGTTTTCCTCTCATTTTATTTAATGACACCTTCCAGCAAATGTCTAGGACTGAATCCAAAGTAGATTGAATTTTATGGGAGGCAAACAAATAATTACAGCCTGTTGCAGTGAGTTATAACCTTATTGGCTTCATATTGTTTAAGAAAGTGTTTTGCTGAACTAAGGCATAGGTTTTTCATTTAGTCTCCCACTGTTGTAAGACTCCAAGTGTCTTCTGGCTAAAGCCTGTCTGAAGAGTGGATTTATAGGAGCACAGCTGGGTTGTAAACAAATGGTGATGCACTCCTGCTCTGCATTCAGAGGGAAGAGAAGCAAAACTAAAAAACAACAATCCGTATTATTGAGTACCAGGCAGAAGAAAATTAACTGCAAAACTGAAATGAACTTGCTGAATGAGCTTCACATAGCTTATGATGTCTCCAGTTGGTATTTGCTTTATTAAATAAACAAAAGGTAAAACACAGCCACTTCAAATGTTAAAACTTTTGAATGTATAAATTTGCTCTCAGGCTTGTACTGCTGAGGTCACATGGAATTTTTTCACTGAATCACTTTCTTCCTTTAATTTAAAAAAGGAAGAGCACAAGAGTAGTGGATAAATGGAAAAACAAAATCCCAAAGTAGTATCACAGATCCTTATATTAGCAGTGGATTTAGTTCCTACATTCTCTAATGCTAGTATAGGAGTTTGTCCTGTCCTTCCCATGTACTATGCAGTAACTGAGCAGTAAGATTGAAGTATGATTGATAAAACAGATACATTAAGGGTGTTTGGAGCCAGGATCTGCCTCCAAGCCATGGAGAGCAAACCTTTCTAAACTATTCTCCTCCTGAAATAGTTAGACGTTAAATTTTTATTCACTATGTCTTGGTGTGAAGAAACATATTCTGATATGTTTGCTATTTTGGTTCAGAAATCCCATGTCCAAGCTCCCTCATTCCTAGGTTTGGGAAGTTAGGGAAAGCAAAGCAAAGTGTAGCAGTAACAAAGAACATAGCGAGGATTGCCCATAAGGTATGATAAAAGGAATAAAACCCCACAGCGATGGCAAACTTGGTCTCTCTTCTACAGACCAGGCACATTTTCAAGCCCAAAGCCCATGTATTTCTTGAGAAGAAAACTGAGATCAGCAGCATGGTGTAAATGTTTGGGGTTTGATTCTACAGGTCCTTAGATATAGTTGTTTACAGTCAGGAAGTGGAATCTTATTTCCTTGGTCCGTATAAAAAGACTTACGCTAGGTAGCAGGTTCAGGATAAGCACAGACTCTGAGATTTGGTAGGAAAATTCAGTGGTAGAAAGATTTGTGAATAATAGGAATGTGGGTGACTAGGTCTGTGCAAACAATACTCCAAAGCATGTATTTTCAATGAGGATAAAAATAAACCCAGAAAGTCTGCTTCTTGCTGAGTCTTAGCAGTGCTGTTCCAACACAAACGTAGTTTAGTAGCTGTTGGGTTTTAGAAAAAAACTGATTTTTTTTTTTTTTTTAATTATGTCTCTTAAGTTATTCAGGTAACCTCAAGCTTTGCTAAACTGCTTAATTTTTCTGGGGAGAAAAAGGCTTGTAGGAGCATCAAGGTGACTTTTATGCAGAAATTTTGACTGAGGCTAGCAAAATTTAATAGAGATTATGTACATTTCCATGAAATAGGAGGCAAATTTAAAACGTGCAACAGCAGGGGTATCCCTCTGCACTTAACTGATGTTTTAGTGGCAAGATTTTAGTAGATACGAAATATACATTCTCAACAGTATAGGACTTGAACAACTTTAATGGGGACACCCATTAAAGTAGAACTTGAAATTTGTCTGAAATTGCCTTTTTTTTCCCCATAAGCAAACACAGACACTTAGACCATGACTTTTTGGCAGAATCTGGCTTCTTTATTCTGAGTCCTGATTGACTCCTGCTGTTCTCTGAAATTCTCTCTTGATTGTCCTGCAGGAAGAGGCATTGCTACTGCCATCTGCAAAGCATCAGCATCTACATCATGCTAAAATCACTCTGACCTCTCAGTATATATCTTTTTAAGAGTGTTCAAAGGCATATCCTTATCGTATGTTAAGCAATGAAGTTAAGGGACTAAATGTGTTTTGTCATGTAACCAATTTGTTAGGTGAGCATCAGCTATTTTATGGTCCTTGTTAGCAGTCACTGTTTCATACTTCAGTTCATGTATTGTGCTGTTGGACAAATTATGTGTTTATCTACGTTGTATTAACTCACTATTTTGTGCTTCTGCATTTTACAATTAAAAACATTTCTGTGAAACAATAACAGCTTTGAATAATACCTTCTAGATGTATTTGCACAACACATCTTTTTTAGAGCTCTCTTTTTATGAATACTGGATGTAGATCACGAATAGAAATGCTTTGAAAATGCATGCATAGCTTCAAGCTTGAGGCCACTTTCTATGGGTAACCTGTAATACTTTGGAGAAAAGTGTGAAACGTTTTGTGCTATTGATATAACCTTATTTCGAATATGACATATGCCAGAAAACAATTTTAACATAACGGAGGGGTTTATCATCAGGAGTACAAGATAAGGAGATGAGAAGCAAAATCTTTACCCTATACTAAAATGAAGAGTGATAACAAAAATGATGTATTGCCTCAGTTTGTATTGTATTTGGGCTGGCTTAGAGGAGCCCATATCCTGGTTCTATTTATCCTGCAAGCAGCACAGCTTCAGTTTATTCATAAAATTGAAAGTCTTGGGCAAACCCATCCAGGAAGAAACATGTGTGGTCCTGTCTGTTGGCATCAGGTCACTGAAAAATGGATGAGAGAGGGGCATCTGAGCCTCACAGTGATCTCTGCCCCACAGAAGACAGACATAAGCTCGGGTGTACTGTAAAGCAGACCTTTTCTTAGTCATAGCAGCCTGATTATCCTGGTAATGCTCCCTGGAGGGCTTTTGAGGATACACAAGATAGGCAAGTGCTTTGAACCCGGCTTTTTGGAAGACATTGAAGAAGTAGGTGGTATTCCCATTTCTGAAATCTTGTATAAAATATATTTGTTTCCAGTTAGCTTAGTTAGTTACTTTTTTCTGCATCTTTAAGCAAAAATAATCCTCTCCAAATAACTTAAAAAAAGCAAAAGAACAACTGATACTGTACAGTGGGGAAAGGAGTAAAGTCTACATAATGCAGTTTACAGGTATAAAATGCCATATAGTTGCAGCACAGTGTGCTTTGCCTTCTTATTCTGTGTCAGTAGCTCTGAGTTTGCAGCACATTAGCGCAGGTATAGGTATCTTGTGCCACCCTGAAGTCAAGGAGGGAATCATTCTTTTCAACTTAATGAATGTATCTCAGGAAAGCAAAGATAGAATGACTACATATGCCCCTCTCTTGCCCTTTGGAGGACTTAAATGTGTGGTGAGAATTTACAGTCAAGTTTAAGATTTGCAAGACTTTCTATTTATCTGGAAACATGTTCAGCTACCAAGGGAAGAACAGAGAAACCTTTTTTTCAGGCCAAATGGTTTTAGCCACAAATAAGTGCCTTTAGTGGATGTAAGTATGTAACTATTTTAATTGCTCACAGTTTACTGAGACTTCTGATACATCTAGAAACACTTTAGGAAAACATCTGATTTAAAGTTGAAGTGAGGATTTTCCATTACAAATACGTGTTTGTTTTCATTGTGCTTCTTCAGATATCAGGTTTTGGTGGTACGATGGTGTTGAAAGAGGTGTTTGTAACCTTTTAACTATTTTTAAGGGCAGGTATTTTAGATAATAACACATAAGCTCTCAAGGAAATGGCAGCATAATGTTTTTTAAAGTGGTTGAAGGTTTCTGTGTGTGTGATATCCAGGAAGGTTGTAACTTGATCTCTAGCATCAAAATCAAATGTGATTGATTACCTGTCTGAACCTCCAGGTAATCTGCCAGCTCTCAGTTGTTTTGTGATCACTAGCAGACTTCCTTGGACTACTAATTGACAAGGACATCCTGATGCTCGTTTAAAACCACAGCTAATAGGCTTCTTTGCCATCTGATCTAGTCTCAATGACATAATTAAATGTTTGCATTTATAATCTGGTTACAGTTTCTTAATGCAGGCTTTATAGCTCAAATTTAGCTGTGTCTCATGGCAATGCATCAGTCAGCACTATCTGTGAATGGGGCTACTTTCAGTGGTGTGTACTACTGGATACCTGCTGAGGTAAAAACTCAAGAAACCCCAATGACATACATCAGATGTAGGCAGTGTCTGTACTAAAAAATTAAACATACTCGAGGCCACTTCTTGCCACTGAGGCCAGTTGCAAGATCTGCATGCACACTACTAAAGCCTTACCCTTTATGACCGTGGGTCTGCTTACTGAGTCTGCTCTGTGATCCATCATAACTCCCAAAGGACCAGTCCAGGAATCATTGGTCCTATAAAAAGGACTGTCTGCTGCAGGGGTTTTGAATCTACTGTTATTGGGACACATCATGGGTTCTCAGGCAGAATGCAGTATTAGCAATTACAACTTTCAGTATACTGGAGCTGTTATGAATTCAGTTATTCTCCTACATTTCTTTTTAATATCATTTGTTATGAAAGTGCAATTCTACTTTTGATATTAACAAAAATACAATTTAGTTTTTATTAAAAAAATCTTCTTTAAATCTCAAAATATAAACTAGGGATTTAGTTCTGCAACTGATTTAAAGCTTGCCTTTAGTCTTTCATTTCAGCCTATTCCATTTTTTTCAGCTAGGGACACTCATTGATACTGTTACTTCTCTTTGATTTGGTGTTACTTGAGGGTGGGTGTTGTGTTTGGCTTGGTTTGTTGGATTTCTTTTCCTTTCCTCATCAGTGATGACCCCAGGTTTTCATTTCTTTTGTTCCATGCTTTCTATTTAGAGACAGATGTACAAATCCCCATATGAGCAACTTCCTCATAGAAGAAAGATTTCTTTTTGAAGCAGAATTAATATCTAATTCTAGTCTTAAAACACAAAATACGCTAAGCGCTTCACATTGCCTTACTGTTCTTGATGTGCCTCAGCTGTGATGTTATGTCTGTTTATTTGCTTTGGAATAAGATATGCAAATTATGAATTACTTTTTTGTGTGACAGCATTTTGCTTTAGTAAGACTTACAAGGTTGGGGCTAAAAGCTTAGAATATGGAAAAGGATGCTGACACTTAAGAGGGTCTGGACAGCTCTGCTTCCCCAGACTTCTGTGCCCATACCTTTTCAGTGTGAATCCAATGTGGTCTGTATGACAGCTCCTTGTGGATTTTTACACTAGTCCACAGCAGAGTCAAAGACCTCTTGTGCAACAAACAGGGATTTTCCACCCATATTTTTAAAGAATTCCTTGAAAATTATATTTCTTGTGGGCTACCTCAATGTTGGTGAATCATGCGGCACAAATTATAGCTTGGTTGTGTGGTCTAGGATAAACAGAAATTTCCAGTATGTGAAGAAGAATTTGTGACGCTGAAAGCTTGTCAATTTACTTTTTTTCCCTGACTGTATTCCATAGCCAAGCTCAATGGCAGTTATGGACATATACCACGAGCTCATAATTTTGGTACTGTGAATGGCAACGCATATGATTAATCCAGAATGCTTAATACATTTGCCCAGCATTTCCAATTGGAAAGTTTTCCATTGCCCCAGGACAGTACTTTTCTCCCGGACTAATTTTCATTATGATAATTAGTACGAAACCTGAGAAAGTGTTTTCAGATAACTTTACATAGTTGCATTGATCTTTTTAGTTTTCGAACTTTTTATTTCTAATATTTAATTCTCTAATAATGTCCTTTAAATCTTGTGTTCTTAATTGGCTTGCACTAATATTTATACTTTATAGTATCTTGCCTATTGCTTGTCATCTGAAGTGGGAAGCTCTTTTTGAAGCAGAATGAAGAACTAGAACCCATTTATGAGGTCTATTTTCTGCAATAGAGTTGGATAAAGTGCTACAGGTTTTGGGGATTGCCCGTACTCTCGGTTTTTTTTGGCCAGTCATTGGAAATGCCCTCCCACCTGCAACACCTATAATGTTGGTATGATTGGAAGGTACATATAAATGGTTTCACATAGAGATACCTGTGTGGAACAGGTCCCAAATATAAGGCAGGTAGTCTGATGGACCTTCAAAAGTAGTACTTCATCAACCCCAGAATAAGCGATAACTTGTGTTTCAAAGAGTAGTTCATTGTCCTTCCAAAAATGATGCCTGTCAAGAGGTGGATGGTGTTCAGCAATCAGGTAATTTGTTCTGGATTTAAAGAGCTAAGTTTAAAGGGAGTTTGAAAATTTAGGTGCTTCACAATTAAAAACCAATGGTTTAAGCTTGCTGGTTCATGCTTTATGTGGGCATGGTAGACTCTTGCTCACTTTACTACAGAGACAAGCAATTCACCAAGGCTACACAGTCACATTGGACCATCAGATATTGAACGATCTTAAATGGCTGCATCAACTATCTTCAGGGCCTTGTGACGGACATTCTACCTGAAAGCCAATCCTCATGCTTTGAACATAAAGCTTTACCACCACAGCGGTTCACAGATCCCCAAAGGACCCTCATCTGTGCAGTGGTACAAGCTCTTCTCTGTGGGTGTTTGGATCTTGAAAGGGTCTGTGCATCTGTGAGCCCTAAAGGGGTTCTTCTCATTTGTACAGTGTTATCAAGTCTCCTTTCTACAAGTAAAGGTTGTGTTTCTCTATAAAAAGGCAAAATATTTTGGGGGGTAATTTTACAGACAGATCTCATATTCATTAAGTATGAAGAAAAGCCTGGTGTTCTACTCAGTAAGACTCCATTTTGAATTGTTTTCAGTGTTAATGTGGGGTTTCAAACATATCTGGCATGGGTGTGGGACCTAGCTGAATGACACTTTTGCTGTGCTATGCTTCAGCACTGCAGAAAGGCATTCAGTTTTTAAGTACATTTAGCACTTTTCGAGAAGCACTACATCTTAGTTTCTGGCTTCACAAACTTGTGAGACATCAGTTTTGTCCTGACTGTTTATCTGAGGGAAACATCCTCTAAGTGCAGTTAGATGGATACATGTAAACATGTTAGTAGCAGAGACCCTGTGATGGAGTTCATGCTGTTGTTCCAAAGGATGTTTGTGCCTTGCTAGTTTTTCCAGTGATAGGTCATAGGCAGCCTCTTTCCTGTGAAGACCTTTCATGGCCAGAGAACTCCCCCACAAGCAGAAGTTTGAGAAACACCTTGATATGTTCAGGAATTGTCTGTGTGTGTACATACAGGGGAGAAAAACCTGTGGATGATGTAGCTGCTTTTTAATCTTGCTTTCTATAATTTTACAGAATCACAGAATATTCTGAGTCAGAAGGGACCCACAAGGTTCATCGAGTCCAACTCCTGGCTCTACAGGACCCTCTCCAAGGGTCACACCATGTGCCTGAGAGTGTTGTCCAGGCACTTCTTGAACTCTCTCAGGCTTGGTGCTGTGACCACTGCCCTGGGGAGCCTGTTTCAGTACCCAACCACCCTCTGGGTAAAGAACCTTTTTCTAATATCCAAACTAAACCTCCCCAGACACAACTTCAGGCCATTTCCTCGGTGCCTGTCACTGGTAACCACAGCGAAGAGATCAGTGCCTGCCCCTCCTCTTCTCCTCACAAGGAAGTTGCAACTGCAATGAGGTCTCTCCTCAGTCTTCTCCAGGCTGAACAGATCAAGTGCCCTCAGCTGCTCCTCATACAGCTTCTCATCCAGGCCCTTCACCATCCTCCTTGCCCTCCTTTGGACACTCTCTAATAGCTTTGTATGTGTCTTATAATTTCCTTATGGATAGCCTTGCATTAACAATGGTGTTATATCCAAACAGTTTCAAATTGCAAAAACACTCTTATTTTTTTCTCTACAGCCTGTTCATCTAAAGCCATTCATACATGTTTCACTCTGTCAGGCGTGCTATTTCTGTAGCACTACCTGTATGATATTTGAGTTTATTTCAGCATTTATGCCTTGCTGTTTTGGCTGTAGCTACCTGTAGCTTGATCACAGAAGCCTTACAGTCAGTGTAGGGCTTTTTGGCCACTAATTGATGCTGGATGGCTCTGTTGGCACAGTTTGGCTGGTCAAGCTGACTGTTCTGTTCTCCCTCCACCCACCCTCTGTTTTGTTTCCCCATGTTCCACAGTTTGGAAAAGGAAAAATAGAATAGTGAAGAAATCTCAGAGATTCCACTACTTCATTCCCAGTTCTCTGTCATGAGGAAGTCCAGTTCTCCTGTGAATTATAACTATTTTAGTGTGAAGTTTACTGTTCAGACAGTGCAGTCTCTTGTGTTGGTGTTAAGAATCAATTCCGTGATGTGCAGCTCTTTGAGTCATTCCTGATGCTGTTTCATTGCTTTATTAGAACTTTTCTCTTTTTAAGAGGATCTTGTTGCAAGCCACTACTTGGTAGTTGCAAAATTATGGTTTCTGCACAAACTGTGTGGTAAGATTCCCTGGCACATGCCTCAGCTCTGTAATGAATTGGCCGTTGAGCACCAAATGCTAAAGATGTGTGTGGAGAACCCCAGAGCAAGAAACGATATGAAAAAGAACATGAGCAACTTGAACTAATTTGGGGTTTCTTTGTGTTCTGCCAGCCAAATGGCTCGTCATATCCTATCTTCTCCTGTATCTCAGGTAGCTTGATAATTTGAGTGCTTGGATATGTCTATGTGGCTTTAATTAGACCAGACCATTTATTCCAGTGTCCTTACAGCAGCCAACAGCAGAGGCTTAGGGTAAAATAGGCATAGTCAAGCGAACAGCAACAGTGTTTCCTGCCACCAGCAGTTTGTGGCTCAGGGACCTACTAGCTAAAATAATTTGATTTAATAGCTTCCAAAATATTTTTTCTCTTCTGTTTGTTAAATGCTTTTAAACTCTATATCCAAAGAAGTATTATGTGAGTCAAGGAGTCCTTTAAGCTGACTGTGTTGTATAAAGCAGTATCTCATTTATTTTGAATCTGAAGTTTGGTGGCATTGTTTGGTGTCTTCTTGCCTGTCTATTAGAAGAGACTGGGATTAATCACAGATTTTTGTGTCCCTCTCCAGGAGAAATATTATTTCCAGCAGCTTTTTAAGAGAGACTTCTAGAGAATCTCAGTGTCTGAGTACCTGGTGATGGGATAAAGGCATTACTGATGAAGGTCTTGAGGTGGTGGGATGAAGGTTCTGCAGTAGGACAACTACCCTAATCCAATTTCTCAGACATAGGAGACAATTACTAGTGCTAACTCTTCTTTATTTTCAAGTTTTCTGCTTAATATAATACATTAATAATGCTCAGATGTTCATGGCCTCCTCTATCAGCACCATTTTTTTCCCAATGTGTGCAGGGAAGAGATAACAGAGTCAGGAAATGTAGATTGCATTTGAAGCATGTTAGTTTTGAGTCTCACCAAGGCTGAAAAATAGCAAACAGACAACAAATAGCCCCCAACACCACACAAGATGATTACCCAAAACTAGTACATCTAAAATCAGTTGATTTTTTTTTAAGTAATTAGTTCTCAGACAGCTGCTTAACTTCTTATGGGGAATGAGTGAAAAATTCAAAAATAGGATGGAGACTTGATATTTAAAAGTCCTAGTGTGATGGAATAGAGCTGGAAAATGAATTTGAAATATGCATTTATATAAAGTCATTTTTCTCATTTCAAAAGAAAATAATTCTAAAGCAATGTCTAGAATACAGCTCTGAAATGAAAATTACTATCATAATCTGAAGCTGTAACTTCAAGTGCAGCTCATGAGCACGTATTCCACAGCCTCAAAACACATTTAGTAAATTGATACGTTAGAATTTCAGTGCAAATCACTCTGTGAAAGAGTAAACACCACCATGGTGATAAAGCTGTAGAAATAAGCCAAAAGGGTCTTTGCAATAGTTTTTATGTGTTGATTTTTATTAAAAAAACCCTCCCCACTGCTGTAAAATATACTTTTTCTTAAAGAGACAGTCCTTGTCCATTTTATGTAATAATTTACTCTGAGCCTGGCTTCAATTTAAATAGCTATGTTGCCACAGGCTAGCTTTGAAGTTGCCACATATTTTGAAGTCATGTGCTGCACAGTGGGCTCTGAGTATTCATTATTAGCTGGTATGGGAATGAATGCAAAAGCAGCAGGTTCATTATCACAACCTCAGCGGAAACTCCCCAGGGATGTCCTGTGGAGCTGTAGAAACAGACTCTAAAGCTCATTTATGCTCTCAATCCCTTCAACTTTATCTTGCTGGACACTCATCTGATTCACTGAGGAGCCTCTCTGAGCTGTGCTGAGGATCTCACACTGGGCTTCGGTTCCACAGAGAATGGGAAAGAAAGTAAGTCTGAAACCTAGAACCAAGGAAAGATTTTGCTGATTGGAGAAATACAGGGAGGGAAAGCCCTGGTGCTTCCTTCAGAATTGCAGGGGAGTTCCTTCCACTACAGTGCTGGAGATGACACCTGAGGGTGACCTGAGGGCAGTCAGGGAGTCAGGGCAGCTGTGGACTTAGCCTTGGGTATTGTTCTCAGAATTATGGTGTGCCCTTCAAGGCGCCTATAGGGACTGATGTGACCAGAAGTGCTCATCTGCAGTCTTGAGAGGTGCAGCTCTGGTACAGCATTCTTCTCAGCCTTGGCTCTAAAATTCTTTCCTGTCTACATCATTTGTAACTTCAATTTGTCAGCTTTTGTACCCCAGCTCTCCTGGCATGTACTTCAAAGTTGCTTCTGCAGGAAGCCCTATGGGTCTATGCAGTTTCATCTGTCCTGGTTATTTGTCATCACTGTGGTTGCATGTTCTGTTTGGGGTGTTTTGCTTTTTCTTTCAGACTGGTATTGGGGCCTGCGTTATGGTTGTCATAATTCACCTCACTTGCATCCAGGGAATTTGACCTGGAATTCTTTTTGCAGGTCTCTCTTGATTTATGAGAGAGTGCAGGGAAGTGAGCTGTTTTGTCCTGAAGTCTACTTAGAATTTGGGAATCTGCTGAAAATTGCTAGTCAACTTTTTCCATTAGGACTGGTAGTGCCATACAAGGGGTCAGCACAATGTCTTGTGAGTAGGAACAAATAGAAATATAGAATAGTTTGGGTTAGAAGGGACCTTTAAAGACACCTAGTCCACTCCCCCATGCCCCCTGCCATGATCAGGGACATCTTCAACTAGATCAGGTTGCTCAGAGCCCTGTCCAACCTGGCCTTGAATGTTTCTAGGGATGGGACATCCACCCCTTCTCTGGGCAACCTGTTCCAGTTCCACCCTCATTGCAAAAAATTCTTTTCTTATAAGGAGTCGGAATTTACCCTCTTTTAGTATAAAACCATTACCCCTTGTCCTGTTGCTACAAGCCCTACTAAAAGATCTGTTCACAACATTCTGAGAACTTAATTTGAGGTTTCATTTATTTGTCATTAAAAACCTTTTCCCTTAGAAAAGTATCGAAATTTTTCAGGGGAAAGCTTTTGTTAGAAGTTTTCCAGCTTCTGATAAAAATTAAATATAAAATTATTTTGGTTTTAATTTAGTCTTTTTTAAAAAGTTTAACTTTTTGTCACTAAGTACAATAAAAGCCTACTTACTGTTTTTTGTTCTTCCTGATATTCACACTGCAAGGATTTTTATTTTAATGGCTCAAACTTAAGCTAGAATAACAAAAATGAAGTTTAAAATGTGGAGGGAGGAGAGAACTGATATGTGTATATACTTTTTCTTCTAGAAAGACAGAACGAGAGGGGAGGAAATAAAGTTTGAGTAACAAAAGCCAATCTCTTCCAAGGTTCCTGCAGGCACTCAGTGAACACAATCAGATGACTTTTTCAGTAATTTATCTGACAAAAAATGAGGCAAAAGGGGACTATGCAGACGAAAACATTCCTAAAATGAATGTATTCCTGTAATTATATTGTCTAGAACTGTACAGCATAGGGTCCAATCTAGGGTCCAATTGTGTTAACTACATTAATTCAGATAGCGAGAAACACCATTTTGCTGTTCTCTGCCACGTAAGAGAAGCAGGGAGTGGAAGAGGGAGCAATTAAAGATCAAGAGACACTTGGTTTTGGTTCCTTCAGACAGATGAATAATGATGCAGATGCTCAGTCAGTGACTGTCAGTGAAGAACTGCATCAGGCTGAGAGAGTTGGGCATGCCTAGCTCAGGTGTGCCAGGTCTGGGCAACAATAAATATTTTGCTTGTCTCCGTTCCTGATCATTTTGTCATTTAAAAACCAAACCAAAACACAACAAAACTTGGTTTATTATGGGTATCCAAAGCCATGTTCATTTTTCAACTGTTTCCATCTCTTTTATTCTGAAAAGTGAGTCTAAATGGTGAGGTCAGATTTGTGCTCCAGTCCCATTATTCTCTTTGCTCTGTCAAACCCACCTGGTTTTTGCAAACCACTAAGAAGGCATGATCCTGAACAAGCTGACCTGCTCTGAGCACGGGAAGGACTAGATCACACCTGGAGGTCCCTTTATACATACATTTGTCTGTGACTGTGTGATGCAGTCATGTAACCAAGGGAGATTCTACTTCAGTACATTTTGTATCACAGTATTTAAAGTTTTGCCTCCACTGCTGACCTGGAGAGCTAGAAGAGGAGCTCTGTCCTTGTGATGGAAGCCAAGAGCTCCGGGGGTTGAAGACTTTAATTTCTAGCTATTAATTTCTAGGTATTAAACCCAAATTGGTTTGTTTCTTTTTATTTAACTTGACATTAATTGATCCTTTTTTGCTGCCTAAGGGATACAAAATGTAGAATTTTAATGTTCTGTAAAGTTTATATTTAAAGTGAGACCAAAATTAAACTACAGCTTTTGGCAGAAGATGTATTTTTTTTTAATCTGTGCCAAGAGAATTATTGTTTTATTTCTCCTTCCCTGTTCCTCAGCATAGAACTCTTAAAGTTAAAACCCTCCACATCCATACAACATCTCTGGAGCACATTGCTCTTCCTAGCTAGGTCTTCACAGATAATTTAAACACACTCTCGGATGGCAAAAAATACTTAGACAACTTGTTTTTATGCACAGAAGTCTCTGGCTTGGTTAAGACTTGAAGGCAGGGCTTGACCTGTTTTCCACTAGAAATACCTGTGCCACTGCTCAGAATGAAAGTCCATGTGCTCAGTATAGCACTACAGGGATGTGAAAAAATAATTCTGAGAATAGCATCTCCTAGCACTGCTTTGTGGCTGTGAAAACTAGGCAGACAGAGCTGCTGCCATCTCATCTCTGACAGGCACTGAGATAAAATCCTTACAAATAGCAATTCCACACAAAAACTAACCCCTACTTAGCATCAATTTTTCATGCTCCTTTTTTTCTTTTTTTTTACTGTTAATTTTTGAAAGATTTGTACATAGCCAATTCCTTTGTTTCTTTAAAGGCCATCAGGAAGACCTGTCAAAGGTTTATTTTGGAGATGAGAGAACAGAACAACTGTACTTCCAACTTTTAGATACCACCTGCCATCTGGAAGGGCTTAATTCACAGTGAGGTGCAAGTCTGGACATGAATTTGTAGTGTTTGAGACCAGTCAAAAAAGCCCCACAAAACAGTTTAAATGTCAAGTTTGGTAGCAGGAGTTGTCAGGAATTCTATGCAACCTGAGCTGAAATTTCATGTCCAAGAGGAAGAAACTAACACTGGATCCTTACTACTGTCTCTTCTGCCAGGACCATGACTCTTTAACTGCATATACAGAAATCACAGGGGCAGAAAATACTCTTATATGTGGAAAATCCGGTTACCACCATGTCTGTTGCTTCACATCTTGTCTAATATTTGCCCAGAGGTGAAATGGGCAGACAGTGTCTGTGATTGTTTCCTGCAGCAGCTGATCAAGGTGCATCACAACAGAAAATACACCACTTGATTTGACATTAAGTAAGGTGACAGATCTGGCTGTAAATCATGCAGTTTAAGTGCAGCTCATAGCAGTGCCCACAAGGTACTTTAAATTCAGTGTCCCTACAGAGATAAAAAGACCAAACATGCACCACAGTTGTGCTTATCTCCTATAAGATTAAGTATGTGTGGAAGTATATGAGGAAGATTTATAAAAGGATGTGAAAAGGGAATTTTAAGAGAATGAAACGCCTGAAGGAGGTATGGAGTTGTTGAACAATATCCCACTGGAATTACTAGTACATATCACCTTTTAATAAGGGCTTATAAAATGTTCAAAGGGAGCAGATGCAGGCTAAACAGCAAATTAAATTAGGTTATGAAATTATGGGAAGACGGTTTTTAAAAAGCAGAAAGCATATCCAAAGGATGAGAAGGGAAAGGATCCTAATCTCCAATGGAGGAGATAAAAAATTAAAATGCAAAAAGAAGGAACAGTTAGCTAAAGGACTCAAACCCAAGTATTAATTCTTCAAACTCTAGAGAGCAAAAAGCTGACCAGAGAGTCTGTATGATCACTTTATGATCACTGTTAAAAATGATCAGCTAGAGATGATGGGCATCTCCCATTGCAGAGAAGCCAAATTCGTTACCTGTATTATTATTTACCGTGGAAGAAACAGGTGAAACAGACATAGAGCATTTTGAAGTAAATTCGCGAGAGAATATGTCCAATATTGAGGCTACTGTGGAGGAAGTTATGATGTAGTAGGTGATAAAACAGGATGGTCTTCACCTAAGAATTCAAGGGAACTCAAACCTGAAGTAGCTGCCTTGATTACAGTAAAACGTATAGTCATTTAAAACTTTCTCAGTTACCTGAAGACCTCAGTGTGGGTCATGGATGTCCACCGTGAAAGGATCCTAAGGGAATGTGGGGAGCTAAAGGTCTGCAACACCAGCAGATTAGCAGAGGTTCTCTAATAAGGGATGGAATGAGTAGATGTGTGGATAATTGAGTCTGCTGAGGAACAATCCATACAGCTCCTTTAAAGACTGTGGTAAACCCCTTGTTTTGTACATCTCTGAAGGGATCAACAAGTACATAGGTAATGTGGTTTGGTTGATACTATTCATATGGATTTTGATAAGTTTTTGAAGCAGCCCTTGAGAAAGGTTTTTTAGGAGGGGAAGCAATTGTGATAGAGGAGGGAAGATCCTGACATGGTTGTATCAGTAATTAAAAGATAAGAAACAAAGGCTTGGGGTGAATGAAGGGAGTTACCAGTGAAGTCCATGAGGAATCTGTGCTGAGATCTGTCCTGCTCATCTCATTCATAAGTGCCCTGCAAAAGGGGCATCCTGGCAGAGGTCCCCAAAAGGGCAGCAGGGCTTGCATATAGGGAACAATTGACCAGATTGAGATTGTTTGGTTCCCAAAATTGTGAGTGTCACAGAAAGGATAGACAAAGACGACTTTAGTTTTCCCAGCATGAATGAAAAGTAGAAGATAATTTTCATGAGTTATCTCTTGAAACAAAATCCTCAGGAATTAAAATAGGGAGTTGAAAATGTCACAAGTTCCCTCTGCATTTCTTAGTACCTTCCTTAACCTTTCAGGTCCTAAATTGAGATGTGAATTTTATTTGGAGGGTTTAGTCTGTCTGGTTTCATTTTGTTTCTGAAGTCCTGGCCGTCTCCAGAGCTTGATGAAGTCATGTCTTCTCTGAAAGTGAAATACAAGGTGCTTCAGCACAAGACCTCAAAATTAATGACCATTTTCAAATTCCTGAGTATTGCTTAAGTCATTTTTTGTAAGACACAAGTTGTGTCTAAGTAAATGGGTCTAGAGAGACTTGAATTTACTTGCTTCTGCTAGAAAACTGGCTAGAAATAATGTAGCTCCACTTCAGAAGTCTGTGACCACATAAGTCACTGCTGAAATGGCCTGCTGCTCTGTTTCCAGAGTGGAGTGGCTCTGGGTTCATTCAGATTGGAATGTGAGGACAGTAAATTTTTGTTCTTCCATGTAGGCGTTCGCTATAGCCTCCAGATTGTTCATAGTCTTCTGAAGGATGTTGCAGACTTGTCAGATTAAAAGGAAGAGAGAAAAGCAATTTTTGAGTTTCTGTATTGGGGGGAAAAATACTATTTAAAACAATTTGCATTCACCGAGTAAATAAAAGATTATGAGATTAGAAGCAGCCAAAAATATTTCAATGGCCACCCTTTCAAGTTTACATGGTACCTCTGCTGCATTGTACATACTTGTTTTTCATGAATACACATGAGAGTTAGATAAGCCAGGACAAGCTTGGATCTGATAGAAATAGGCACAGAACTTCTATTGCCTGTGGTCCTGAGTCTCTACTTTCACTTAGCCTGATTTAACCCCATTGTTATGTTATTGACATGACTGGAGTTGCTCCAGGTATTGCTGATAAGGGATATCAAAATCAGATTTTTAATGAGAACTGGGCTCACTATTTCAAGGGAAAACTGTGCCCTTAACTGTTGCCAGAAGAAGAGCAGCACTCATTTTAAAACCAGACCAACTAGTGCTGAGATTTATTTGCTATGAGATTTGTTGCAGAAGTATTGGGGTTTATGCTGATCAATAAAGGGACTCCTTTAAGCCAAAGTATTAAAGCTGTTAACTTACTCTCTATGGATCACTTAAAAGACTTACTTCATTAAGAGGGAGTGAACATTAAATCACTGCCATGAACATGAAACCCTGTTGTGTTCACGTGCAGTACAATTAAAGGTTTCAGGCATTCCAGTAAGGATCAGCCCACGCTGATCCGAATCACTGAACAGGAAATGTTGCTAGTCAAGATTGTGAGCTTAACTAAGTAATTTTAATTTATGTATTAAATTGTTGATCTAGATAATGCAATAATTGCAAATGTTTGTGTTTGAAGACCATGAAAATTGCTAAAAAAGAATGAAATTTTGCAATCTTCAGACTGTGAAGGTTGATCACATTTGGCAAAGAAATGTTTGTCTCATGCCAGGGCAATGCATCTGTAATTAAGGTACAAATAAAGACTCTTCAGTAGACTTAGGTCTCTGAAGCACGTACCAGCTTTTAGACTCAGTAACACACTACTGTTGCATGTGCAGTCACAGAAATGTATATTTGTGCAAGATTCCCAGCTAATAATGTCAAAACCTATCCCAAAGTCCCTGAATGTCCAAACTATCCATTCTGCACTGTGTCCTTCAAATGACTTATTTTTCTTCCCAGAACGTTCAGTTTAACCATATTAATTTCTGAATGATGGAATGAGACAGTGTTTTCAGGGTCAGCAACTGATTTCACACTCCTGCTCTTTGCCTTCAGGCAGTGGATTCTCACCCACTAGAGACCTGGAGAAGTTTGTCTGTTGTTCTGCCAGTCCCTAAATCAGCTGCTTCTAGGGGAGTGTAAAATGTATCTCAGACTTTAGAGAACTAGTTAGCTTATATCTAGCTAGCTTATATCCGAGAGAATTAGTCACTTCATCCTGTTCAATGAACTGCTGCTCCCAAAGGTGTCCCACAACTGTCAGATCACTGAGAAGTTGTTTTAGTGCCAGCCATAACTCAAGAGTTAATGTTTGTCCTTTATCTTCATAAAGAGGATCAGAAATTATGATTATACTACTTTGAACACCTACAAAAGAAAATCATAAGAAAATGTCCTTCTAGGGACATTTTTAGCAAGTACCCTTCCTTTTCAGTAGCAGTGTCTTGGCTCGCTGCCGCTGCCTTCTCTTCCAGCCACCTGAGGCTGCCCTGCCAAAGAGCGGACTCTACTTTGTGGTACCCTGCAGTCACTCATGGTGAAACTTGGCCTTCTGTAGATGGGATGATGTCTCCTTCTTTCTCTGCCCTTTTAGGCTTCTTGTTTGGGGCTTTTCAGTAGGAATTCTGCTTTAGGCCTTGCATTAAATGTATGTTGAAAGTGTCTTCTTTTTTGCTCATTTTGCATCTGGGAGAACACTGATTCCCATGCTGCTTCTAGACTGGACCTCTCTCTGCTTTCCTGACCTTTTGTTACTAACACTACCCTGGGATCCTTAGTCACCATATCTTTTCTTACACTAAGCTGATTTTCCTTGTTTTCAGCTTTCAGCAATCCCAGGGTGTTTAAATGTACACGTATCTCATTGGATTTGTCATGTGTAGCTTTCTGCAAGCATTTCCTATTTCACACATAATACACTAATGTATATGCCAGTTTTGGCACCGAGTCTTGCCCTAAATGACTCATCTCACCTGCCTGCTCTTGCTCTGTGTTAGCTGGAGGATTTTGCTATTACAGCACCCCATGTTTCCAGGTGCTTTGTTGCACCTGAGTGTGCTCTCCTTAAGGCATAAGAAGATTATGTTCTGCCAGTTCCAAAGTTTGTTTCCGTTTGAAGCTGAAAATCCAGATGATCAACATACACTATGAATGTTAAATTTACATTAGAGTTGCATTCAAAATCTCCAGATAGGCAGTTCCTGCAGGGACCTTAAAATCTAGAAGATTCACGTTGTTGCTGTGCTGCCTGTATTCTATCTCACCTGTGATTTGTTTGTCATTTTGCTTTTCATCCAGTCTGGCCATGTACATCTGGTATGAAAATATAAGGGGTTTCCAGTGAAGATTTAACTCCTTCAGCAACTAAAGATCTAAAGGTGGTATATCTCTAATGTCTTCTAATTCTGCTTTTCATTTAAAGCCTGGGTATGTATGTTGCTAAAATGTCTATTGCCTTTGAGAGAAAAGTTACTATTAGCCAACCATTTTTTCTCACTCTTAGAGAGTTTCACAGTAAATGTGTTTCCTACCTGCATCCGCTTCAGCAGCTGTGCACGTGCCCATGTACATTTTTTGTAGAAAAACTACTTGCACTAGTTAGAAGCAGAGTGAGATATAAACTGTGGCCTCATGTCAGCAGGATTTCAGTTTTGCTGAAGGTAATGGGAAATTAGTGTGTCATTCCACTCGAGTGTTTTCTGACTTTGTGGCTGTCCTACATATAAATACCTGTTGCATCTTCCATGATCCTAATATAGCCAGGGCAACTCAACACGCAGCTGTGGAAGAGGTAAGAGGAAGTGGGCAAAAAAGGAATTGCTGCAGCATGTCATGAACATGGACAGCACTTCCCAGAGATTTAAAATGGGTATTTGTTGTCTCCTTTCATCAACTTTTTCTTAAGACTGTTTACTTAAAAGCTCTACAGCTATTGCCAGGAATGCATCTATCCTATTTTAGGCTATATGTACTCAATAAAGCTCTAAGCTGTTCCCACAGTGGGTGGGGGAGGCTTTACTTTGGTGTTATAATTCTGCAATGCTGTGGTCCACCAAACTCTGCAAGTATTTAAAATAAACCTATTTGCTTTAAGGTGCTCACCCTCTCAGAGATAATGAGCAAACACTTAAATGTAACTTTGTTGTTTGATCATTTTTTTTTCATTTGTATAAACTGAAGCTCCTAAATTACACAAAGTTAGTATCTCCAGATAATCTACCAAAATCAGATGCCGAGAGAGGGCTAAGAGATGATCTGCAGCTCAGGGAGTAGGCAATAGACAGGAGAGGCCGTAAGGCAGATGGAAGGGAGGAACTGATAGAAATTTAGCCTCTTTATATGTGTTGCATATCACCAGTGCTTCTGCTAAATCACTGGGTCTTGTGCTTTTAACAAATTACCCCATTATGGTTGTGAAAATGCAGGAAAGAAAGAGTTTATACTTCTATAACGTGCTGCAGAGAAGTTCTTTTTTATTCAGCCTTGGAGACTATGGGGGTCATAATGCTTTCACTGCTGTATCTATGAATGCTTTTTGTATACTTTGTGGCCTCTACTCTGAATCTAAACAAACTGACCTAAACTTCAACAGCCTTGTAAGTGAACTCTGTTCAGTCTCCCTGATACAGAGGGAGCCCTCTATCAGAAGCAATTTCAGATGGAGTAACTTCCCTTTGTCTGGCCTATGTTCTTTGTATCAGGTCTTTATTTTTTTTATAAATAGATTAAAAAGTGGAAAAGTGGTAGCAGTTTGGGTCTGTGTGGGGATTAACCAAAACAATTTTTAACTGCTTGGATCAGATGCAGCCCAGCAGCAGAAGTCCAGACCCAAGCAGGGCTGAATTTGGCACCATCAGACACTACTTCACTGCTGATGGGGTGGATTTGTCCTGCCTGGAATTTGAGAAACAGGCTGTTTCTTGTGCTTTCTTCACTCTGCTGCTTATTAAGAATTTGACCTCTTGAGAGGTCAGGGTCTTGGTGCACCCGAGAGTCTTGTAGGTGAGTAGGTATTCAAGCTAAATCTTCAAATACAAGTCAGCCCTGCAGCTATATTAAAGAGCAACATCTTCTCCTCTGCTTATGGCTGGCTGGATTCTACTCCACAGCCACTTTCTGTGTTGCACTGCCACTCCTTTCTGTGTAAGGGTTTTTGCTGGGACCCAAAAGCTCATGTCTGATTGCGTCTCTCATTTCTGCATTTAGCTCTTGTTGAAATCCTTGTGCTACTTCACCTCACTTCATTGAAGTGTTCATCTGAGAGTTATTTAATTTTTTCCCATTGCTCTCTACTGGGTGAAACAAGGCCATCTGTTTACAGCTATGAGCTTTTCCAATAAGGGAATAGTTTAAAACTAACATTTTTTTTTTTCTTTGACATCAGCTCACAACCTGATGTCAGTGTGCAGGGCTTAAGAAAGCCTGTTTTGGCTGGCATAGCAGGCTGTCTGTCTGTGCACATGCATAAAGTGATCTCCTGCTGGGGGTCGGGAAGGGAATTCCTCTACCAGGAGCAGCACACAAAGAGCCAGGAGAATTTCTGAAGGGGGGAAAAGCTCACATTCCTTCAGGGCATCAGCTACCTGCAGCTTTGATGGAGACATGCAGCAAGGGACCTACCAGCCCTTTGCCCAGGCAACCAGCTTGTGTCTTGCGTGTGGATACCCATGTTTTTGACTCTCTGTGCACCACACATTTGTTACACATTCTCCAGGATGAAATCCTGATTTCTGGTTCCTACCTGCTGTATTAAAGCCCCTTAATTTTATTTCCCTCTGGGTGATTCGAGGCCATTGTGGTCTGTAGCTCCCCACAGTGGGAGATCTCTGGAAATGCTTTAGGCTTCAGTGATTTTGCAGGGATGTAGGAGGGTGGCTGGGTTTGTTTTTTTAACAATCTCTGCACTTGGCCTGTTTCACCCTTTGCAGGAGGTAAAATATGTCCCAAGTAATGAGATTTGTTTTGGTCAGTTTGTCTGCAAGGTTCAAAGGAGCAGAGATGGTCAGCAGCCTTTGTCTCCACTTTGGGAAAGAAAAATGCAGCCCTCAAATTCTTGTTGCACTGCTGGAGAGTGAAATCTGTCCTGAACTGTCTCAGTATATCACTGAGGGCAGGAAGAGGAACATCTTACATTATGCAAAATACAAACACACAGGCATCTGTATGCCAAAGAATATCTTCAGTCACAAATTAAGAAGTGAGGGATTTAAAAGTGGGTTCTGGTTTTGTTTGGGTCAGTACCTTTGGGTAAGGTTTGACTCAGATGAGATGATTAACAGTTCTCCCATGTTTCGGGCTGCTTCTCTGAAGAGCAGTGTGTGCTCTTCAGATGAGGGTGGCTGGAGAGATGCTGCAGCTCTGCTAGTCTCTCCTGGAAAAAAGCTGCTTGGGATGTCCCTTGTGGTGGCCTAGGTGATTCCTCAAGTGGGCATGGGATCTATTGATGACCACAAGAGAGAATAAGGGCAAGAAAATGGGATGGAGAGTTGTACCTTTGTCAAGTCCCCCCTACAGCTGCTGGAGGTGGATCTTATATTGAGACTGGTCTTGACTGAACTCATTGTGCGTGGAGAGGGAATGGCCCTCATGGGACAGCCTTCAGCAACAGCAGACCTTTTCTAGGATAAAGTGTCCTCTAATATTAAAACTCAGAAAGGTCCTCAGGGCTGGTTCCATAATGGGTTGATCATGGAAAGGACACTGGTGAGCAACAGACTATTGATGGACTCCTTGTGCCTACCTTATGGATCTGGGTTACACCAAGGAGCATGAGCCATACCTATCACTGTTGATCAAGTGCATGAACTGGAGGTTCAGTTATTTCAATAAGAAGGCACTTAAGTCCAGCATTTTCCAGGTTGAAGCAACTCAAAATAAGACTTTTCACAGTCCACGCACTGGTCACCTTACAAGTGGCTGTCACACAAAACAGAACGATTCCACATCAACGATCCAGCCTTGAGTTCATTCTTGAGCCTGAGGTAATCCTAAAGAACAGAAGAGGATGTTCCTCCTGATCTTCACCTCATTATGTTACTGTGATTCGTTTATTTTTTATGTCTGTATCTGTGGATAATTCTTTAAAATGGGTTTAAATATTTCTTCAAAAACATGATTTGCATCTTATATTTGGTGCTAACAACTTTGGTTTGCGTGTGTGTATTTGCTGCCACTTGCTATAGTTGCATTTAATTCAGCTGAAGTAACAAGCATCTACACAGGTTAATCTTCTGTTCATAATCTGTTTTGATTCCAGTTCACTTCCTTGTGTGCCCCAGCACTGGGACTCCAGCCCTCCATCCCCTACTGCATCATGCAAACAGAAGCAGTATCTTCTCATAAGCACAGGTCTCTCTGAGAGAAACAGATCTCTGTGTGGAAAATTTGAGAACCAGTGCACTAGTTTAGCATTTAAACTTTTGGACTGCACACACAACAGGAAGATAAGAGTAGTCTGAAAACACTCAGACTTTTTGGACCATTCCTGTTGGGCTGTCTTTTCAGGTCTGTTGCAAACATTGTGTGCCTTCAGTCAGTATTGAATTTTCTTTTTTTTTCCTTACCTCTATACGTACTTTATATAATGTCTCTAGGGTCAAGGAAGGGGGACAATCTTTCATAAGAATATGGGGAATAACCCCCTAGTGTATCCCTTCTGGTCAGTCCTGGCCTGAAGTAGTCTAAACTGTTTCTTGAATGTATTTCACCATGGTTAATTCAGCTGTGATTTGTGCCCTACGCATTTTTTTCCACAAAAGTATTAAATTAAAGGAAGCATAAACACAATAAATCTTTACTTTTGCTTATATGAAATTTACTAAACCTAGCTATAAAAATTACTGGTTTATATTATATGTTAACTTTTGAAAAACAGATAGCGAAGGGCTAAATTTAAAGGGTTTGAAAAATTAATCTATAGGAATGCTACCCAACTCATTTCAGTGTAATCATATTCAAGTAGCACCAACAAGAGCAGCTGATGAGCTTCAGTGGGGACTGCTCTTCGCACACTTGGGGTTTCTGCCTTTTTTAGAACACTGAATGATTTCAAGAAGCAATATAGCAACACAGAAAAGCATGTAAAGTTTTCATTTTTAAATCCATCATCATTGCATCTGTACTTTAAGCAGCATCCCTGTGCACTGCAGTTGAGACTTGGCCACCAGGCACTGAAAACCTGATCATTTTCAGGCAGGTCATGATACAGATCTGTGTCACTGCTCTGATTCATGACACAATTTTCCAAAGTTGTAAAAGTCAAATGCCAGTGCCCTGGAAACTACATTTTGCTGTGGATGCACATTAGTAAGGGGTTTTCCAGGGGAGAGGGTTCACACAGCACTGAGTGTCTAACCAGTCCTGTCTCATGAACTCAGTGCTGTGGTGGAGGGCTGCAATAACATCTTTGCTGCAAGCAGATTTACACAGATACACCCAGAACAAACATTTCCTGTCATTTTTTATCTCCTTTGTTAGATACAAACACAAATGTCTCCAAGGACAATCAAATGGAAACACTTTGAAATGAACCCAAGCAGTGAGCAAGTGCATTAACATGCAGGGTCCCATTTGAGTTTTCTAATTAAACTCAATTGTGTTCTCTGACCTTCATTTTAAATACTGCATATTTAGTGAGATTCATACTTTTTTTTCCTCCTAGCCTGGCTCCTTTCAGGCTTTGTTCAGTATGTGAATAGCTCCATTAGGGAAATGTGAAAGCACTGGACTATGCATTGAGTTGCTATTTTGACATTCCACAGGGAGATGCTACTAAGCTGTAAATTACAGAATTGGACATCATTGATTTGAATTCAGATCAGTTTGGCCTGAAAAGCTGGGTTTAGCTATTTGACCTGCACTGACCCGTTTCTGTCCTTTGTTTAGTAGATACCTGAGTTGTTTGCTAATTTCTTCTTACTTTACTGCATAGAGAAATCTTAAGGATTCAAATGTTGTAGCCCATATCCCTTGCTTTGGTGGAATAAAAATAATTCTGTGTTTCATCATAACATGAGATTTCTAAACATTTCTGTTGCAGTGCTCTGCTTGTATGTTGGAGGAACAGAGCTGGGACAGTAAGACCAGTGCTGGTGGATGTGTGCTGTGCTTGAGGTAGATGCTGAAAAAGGAGCAGTAGCCACTCTGAGCGGGAGGGAGAGGTGGAAAGAAGCAGTGAAGTGAGGAACATCACCTGTTTTCTCAAGTGAGATTCAGTTACAGAAAGGTTGAGATTTAAGAGACTTGATGTAGTTCCATGGATTTTCCTGTTATTTACTGAATGAACTTGAAAGTTCAGAGCATTGCTGAATTACAATAAAAATAGAAGTTCCTGTTTTCTACTTCCAAAGCTTCTTAAGCCGAGTGCACGAACGCCTCAGCCACTACATATGTAGGTGCAGAGTGCTCAGGCACAAGCTCACTTCAAAGGAAACCCCCTGGATGCAAAGTGGATGCCCGTTTGCCATCTTTGCAAATCATTTCCCATTTTTTCAGCTGGTGCTGGCTGTTGTCAGAGCCTGCTCTCTCTCCTGGGCAGGTTGGTTGGGTCATTGGTCTGACACCATTGATGCTCTGGCTGTGCCACTGTGGGTGCTCTGCATCCTGCCTGCACCTCCTGCCTTCTCTCCAGCTCTGGTATGAGACGTCCTGTCTGTTCCCACACTGCAGTTCCCGGCTTTTCGGAAAGGCGGACACTGGGCTTTGCAGGGAGCTTGCTGAGGCACTCTGCTGCTGCTTCTGCTGCTTCTGCTTTCTTCCCTGGGGTTAATGTCCTTCCAACTCAAGCGCTCCAACCTCCGTAGCTTGCTGACTCAAGCTTTTAAAAAGACACATGTACTGTAGCAGACTTACTGCACCAAGTCATTTGTGTCCTATTCCCTTTTCCATTTGGCCTATGAAGAGGCTAGGAGAAATGGGAAAACATAGCTTAACGTTATTTATTCAGGTCTCTTGGGGAGGCAGGAGGTGCCTTCTTGGTTGTTGGTAACTTCCCTTGTCTGCCACAATTTGGCTATTGTCCAAATCCGGGGGAGATCTTCTGAAGCTGAATTCTATTGTTCATCCTCCCTGTAACTTATAGAATGGGGAAAATTTTGTTTTCGTTTCCTCAGTGCAAGTCATGAATGCAATGGTACTGTGCCCAGGATTTCTTTTGTAGGTTGGCTGATGCAGGGTCATTAAAGGTCTGTATACCGGGCAGGTAAAGGTGATATAAAAGGTTTTTCTTGTTTGGGAAGAGGAGCTGGTACTGAGCCATCTGCATCTTTTTCCATTTCGGCGCAGGGGATTTGCAAGGCAACTGTAAAAGTCATGGCCTGTGGGTGGCATTGGCTGGGAAACAAGTCCTTTGGCTGACTGAAGGACTGGCTCCACATGTGGGCTGACAGCCACTTCTGCCTGCAGCCCTGAGCTGTCTTGGCTGACTGCAGACATAGCTGAGAGGGATGTCTAGAGATGGAGGGTAATGCCTGACTGCAGTGAACAGCCTGGATGTTGTACACAAGACTGTCATGTAGACCATGGTAGTGTGAAGAAATGATAATTTAAGAGTGCTCATCACTACAATGTAGTAACAACTATGCCTAAACTTAAAGGAATGGAAAGGAGAGAAGAGTTAGGAAGCCAGAGAATATGTACAAAACAGAGAAATATGTACATAGATTGCATCTCCTTAACCCATATTAACCCATATTTTGCTTTGTTTGATGCTTTTGAAGACATTTTTCTACCTGATTTTTACACTTTTATAGCAACCAGGAACCACAAATTAAGCAAATAGCTTATTCCATTTTGCCTTTTCCAGTCCTGCATTGTTCTCCTGAGAAGCACAGTGCAGAGGTTCTCTGGATGTAGCTGCTGAGCTGCTGATGGGGACCTGCTTCTCTTTGAATCATCCGGTCTAGGATGTTTTCCCCTGAAATTTGAGGTGTAGCAACCATTTCTGGTAGTGGCACCTGCAGTACTTACTTTTTGTTCACCTGAACAGTTGTGCTTTGTGTGTTTTTAATACAATACATAGAAATGATACAGTAAAATGACTCCATGGAGATATTACCTGCCTGTTTACTCACTGCTCTTTTGTAGCTGTGGGAGACAGGATGGGAAGTAGTGAGCTTTACTGCAAGTGTGGGCTGGATGAGGAGGCTGGGCAGTATGGAACTTGTAATGTGGAAGATTGTTAGAACTAAAGAAAAGGTCTGTACAGAGAGATGGAGGTGCAGCTCATCTTGCCTTAAGGTGGAAGAATGAGCCAGATGACCTTTTCATGCCCCTCCAACCCCCTTTTCTTCTCTGTGACTAAGAGACAGTAACTTTGCTGCTGAGCAGACCTTAGACCCAAAGGGTGTATTGTCTGTGGGTTATTCCCATGGAGGCTTGACTGAGTGGAAAAGAAATGAATACTCTCCTAAGGCCACTTGATGGGGAATGTAATCTCTTCAGGTAGATCAATAATCATGCATTTCCCTCTCGCCACCCCAGGAGGACTAATGGAGCAAGCAGCATTTGGCAAAAAAAAGTTGTCTCGACTACAAAATTGTTCATAGGTCTTCCAGATGTATTTCCTACCCTGTGCCAATATGCTAAAATGTGCCAGCATGCAGTGGTATTATGTGGCTATGCTAGCAGGGTACTGGGAGGGAGAGAGAAGCTGGATTTGCCCCTTGAAGCATTCAGCTGGGGGAACAGTATGCAAAGGGAATTCACTTTCATTAAAGTAGCAAGTTCAGCTGGAAGTAAAAGATTCACAGAGGCTGCTGCTCTCTGTAGATTTATGTTGGTACTGTGAGCACAGCCTGAGATCAGAATGATGCAAGTGCAGCATCCAGAACAGCAAATTCCCATTCATTGATTCTCATATCCCATCTTGTTAAGTGTGTACCACATAAGCAGCTCTGAGCACTTGCTTTCTTCCTCCTTCCATGCAACAACCAGCCACCTTTTTAACCAAGAGGAAAATTGAAATCAGGTCAGAATTTACTTTAGAGAACAGAATTACTATTTATGCTGAGTATGAAACAATTTGGGCTTAGCATAGTAGGGAGTAAGACAGTAATTACAATTTGTCATTTTTCCCTTACTCATTTCCAAAAAGCAAAAGACCAAGATGGTTTGGGATTTATTTGGCAAATTTGACAGCAATACTTACTTCCTGAGACTGAAGGGAGGGAAACAAGGTGGAAAGTTCAGTCTCAGACAGAAAAGAAACATCTAGGAAAAAAATAACAGCGATGTTAATAATTCCATCGTGATGCCATAATGGTGTGTATAGGCTTAACCACAGTCCAGGGAGCTTTAAAGTCCTGAATACTGACTCAAACATGTTCATATAAAGTGGATGGTGTGTCTCAACCATAAATAACAGGGATGAGGGAAGAATCCTGGAGGTAGTTTTGAGCCAAACTTGCTTTTAATGAAGCCCCTCAACTTTTTGCCTCTAAATTCAGTCAGGTCAGATTGCAGCCTTTGGAAATGATCCTCCCTAGAATGAGAAATGGGCTGAGCTTTTAAATAGGTGGATGGGGTTTGTCTCCAATTTCTGTGAATTTTCCAGGTTAGCTTTGGGAGTTAAGTTATGCAAGTAAATTAGAAGAAATGGAAAAAACGTGATGTGGTTTTAGAAAAACATATTGAATATATTAACACTGAATGAGAGCAGAGGGAATTCATAAAACATTTTACATTCTACTAATTCCTGAGCTACGCAACAGATGTAAAAGTAAACCAAGTGGCACTGGTAGAAAAAGCTTTTTGCAGAGTTCAGTGGACATCTGGCTACAGTTAAGGGATGCTTTTTTAATATGAAATGAATACCCTGTTAAAATATGCAGTCCTATAGGTTCAGAATTGGGAAGGGCCTGCATTAGTCAAGGGCACTATAAATAGATGTGTGCTATTGGGGGAAGTGTTCAATAACTTCCACGTTATGGGCATTCAAATTGTTTTGGCTCTGAATCTAAGAATTGTCCTGATGAGATGCTCAGAATTCAGAAGGAATCAGAAGAGAAAGAAAGAGAGAAGGACCCCAACTGGGGGGAATCTCCTCTCTTGATGGCTGCCTTCTCCTGTGACATTGGCTGCAGGATGTTGCTGGCTTAGCTTAAAACATTCCTCTGTATCCCACTGGGCTAGCCCAGTATTGCTTCTGGTAGTAGTGTTGCCTTGTTGATAAACCCCCTGTAGAGGTTGATGAAGAGATCTGGAGCTTTTGGATAGGACAAATTCCTCAGCAAGGTTTTTGAAGACTAGGTATTTATTTCTAAGGAGTGCAAGACTTCCTATTTCATGGCTGTTTGAAGGCTGATATAAGCCTTTCACATCAAAATGTTCAACCTGTTTCCATGGGAGAGGAGTTGTGCACTCACAGATTATTGTCATTCCTTTGTCTCGGCTTCACCCTTTCTGACGTTTTGCTGTGCTTTTCATCTGTATTTCTCCCTGTTTTTTCTTTGCAGCCGAGCTGTGCTTTAAAAAACCCAATAAATTCTTTGCATTACTTTTTTCTTTTTTTTTTTTCAGAGAGAACAGGTGTGACACCAGGAATGGGAAGTTAGTGGACCAGATCTTAGTGATATGGAAGTTTCTTGTTCTGTAATAGAAGTTTGAATGCAGTATTACTCTGTGATCTAAATAACTGTGTGCTATGTGCTTCATATTCCTGCTGGGAGAAGCATTTCTAGTGACCTTGTCTTAGGAAAAACTCAAAGACAGTATTTTACACCCTTCCTTCTATATCTACCAGCCTTAGCAAAGTCCATGACATTCTTGAAGTCCCAACATCCTTTGGCATCTGTGGCTATTTGCCCCTATTCATACTTCTCTCATCATGTTCTATTTTCTTCTCATTTGCGGATTTCTTTGGGAAATATCTCCTTCCATTTGTCCCTTTCTCTCAAAGATCAAGGGAAAAAACCATAACCACAAGAGTAACTACTGTCGCCTTGTGTGATGTACATCTTATGTTTAATTTCTCCAAATGCAAATCACTTTCCAAACTGCATTCCTTGCTCTGTGAGCTACAATTTAGCCTATTTCAGATACAATCTTATCTGACCTTTCTTAAGGGCTATCTAGCTATTAGCTCAGCTCTGTGTACCTAGTACCATACTTTTGGATCACTCTGAGCAGCATCCACCCCCGTGCCAATGTAAGCAGTCACTCTGTGTCTCTCTAAAGGTTATACTCAGTATGTCAGCATATTATCAGCTTCTTTTTGCATAACATCTCCAACATATGGCCTTTCTTATGCTGAAATGTCACACAGCTATAATTTCACCAGGCTTCTAGAATCCTGTATCGGAATTTACCTGAAGCATTTTTGCTTTGTTTCTGTCTTTTCTGTGTGCTGCTATTCTTTCTCCACTTTTCTCTAATGGATCAAACTGGTCCTAGTTAGAGCGGTTCACAGGTGATTCTCATTACATTGCTTCTTTTATTTATTGTCAGATGTTGAGTCCTGACTCAAAGCAGCCTGCAACGTGAGCATCTTTCTTTCCCTTTTAATATTTTCTGCTTTCTCTCATTTTCCCCATACTAGAAAGAACTTGTTTTGAATACCACCAAAGCTGACACACTTTTCAAAAAGTGACTACCTGACCAAGTTAAGCTACTGATACAGAATTGTAGAATCCTTTCGGTGGGAGAAGACCTTTAAGATTGAGTCCAGACGTTAAAACAGCACTGCCAAGTTGATCACTAAATTGTGTCCCTAAGCACCACATCTCTCAAAAGCATTGCTTATCTTGCAGGTGTGTATTCATGCTCTGCTGGGTGCTTGGACCTGAAAGCTGGACTTCCTGTCCTTTATGATATATTTGGGTAGAATTTTGCTCTGTTGGTACCACCTCAAAGAAAAGTGCTCTTGCTCTCACTAACAGAGATGCCCTCCCAGAATACCATGTTAATTCAAGGAGAGTAAGAAGTTTACAAAACATTTGGAGGGCTCCACCTGCTTACCGCTGAGCTCTGGCCTTTGAGTCTTTCTTTAACCTTTTGTCCAGTATAGAAACAATGACTTAATTCCTTTCTCGGTTTAGGGAAGGTGCTGTGAACCCTTAGCCTGTGACCTTCCTGAAGGGCTGCACTGGCAGGAGTGTTTGCGTGTGCTTCTCATCCCTTCCTGCAAGGCTGAAATCAAACAACCATGTTTGGCTGCAGTTCTGCAGTCTGGAAAAGCTTCCCTTTGGTGCAGTAAAACTGAAAAGTCATTTTGCACATTTCAGACAAAAACCATAAAATTCAGTTTGTGAACTTTGCGTGACAGCAGTGTTGGAAATGTGAAATGCCTTTGTGTTCACAGTAAAATGTCTATGGGAAGTGAGCTATTGGGGAAATGAGTTAATCCTTAACTTATTATTTACTGCCTATCAGATTTATAGGATCGGTGATGTATTCACAAAATATGTGAAAAAATGTAATAGGACTCAAGTACAACGTCCCTGGCAATGGATTATTACTAGGAGCCATCTATACCCTTTGGTGCAGGGCCATCCCAAAACTTCATCTTACAGCCTCCAGATCTATGTTTTCCTCAGTGGGGGTGGTCTATCGCTACTCCTGAGTGGTATTAGAAGGAAAAAATCTCATATAGTGTTGTTGTCTACTTTTATTCTGATTTTCCTGGCTCACACAATTAATTCTGAGGGCAATTGTTGCCTATTAAGTAGTTGATGATGCAGTAATTTTTGCTGGTTACATGCCTCCTGCAGCTGGTAATGCATCCCTGAAGTAAGGCTGAAATTTGGAGCATGTCTTGCTCAGTCTTTCTTGCTTCTGCAAAGAACAACATGCCCTCTTTTCCTCTCTGCTGTATAGGTCCATAGTGTCTGCTCAGTATAGTCCCTCTGAGGAAGCATGCCTTGGCTGTGTGTTATGCTATAGAATGATTGTCCAGCTTAGCCGTGTCTGTCCACAACAGGCCTGGTGACTGCCAAAGCTGGCACTGGTAGCACCTCATTTACATGGCATGCCCAGCTGCGTATCACACAGCTCCATCGGAGTAGCCTGATTTTCTATGCAGACATTTCAATGGAGCCATAGGAAATAAATCGGTGTCCTATGGCGGGGGTTTTTTCTTCATGTCACTCACGGTAAGAATTCATTCAAAGATCCTGTTTTACCTCTGAGACAAATGTCATCCTACACTAAAACGGCTTGCATAGAGGATTACTTTAACATAACAAATATTTTTGAGCTGACTTACTGACTTGGCAGTGGGCATGCTGAGAGTACTGTGAGGCTTGTGCTGAGGATGAAGCTCATCATGTTAATCAATACTGCTCCTCTGCTGTCTTCTGCATCTCTTTACCAGTTGTCTCTATGTGACAGAGCCCACCTTTTTCCATTGCTGTGTTTTGATCCCGTTTTTTTTCTTACGGTATGCTTTAGACCCTAAGGCTGTGATATGACAAGGGCTATTGTAATATGAATATTTTTGAGGGTTTGTTCATAGTCCAGAGCAAAACTTTAACATTTATTGAAAAGACATATGCTGCTGTTCTTTCAGTCTGCAACTCACTGTCCTTGAATCGAGTTTTTGTGTCTGTGCTCCTGTTGAGCAATGCTCACAAGTGTAGTTGTCCATACTAAGTGCTGCCAGGCTGTTTCTATAAAGGGCTATGTCTCACTCACCACGGTGCTTTTTGTTTTGGTTTGGGTTTTTTTCAAAAGGAGAATTTATGTAGGTTAATTTCTTGAACCAAATAAAATGCTCAAAATACTATAAATGGCACTATTTGCTTCTTATTTTCAAAGGAGTTTTACTGATAAATGAATAATACAGTACACCTCAGATTTAGATAATAACAAAGGAGATAAGTTAAAAGGTAAGAGAGAAAGCTTAGGGCTCCCAGTCTGTAAAGAATTATGTGTGGACTTGACATTACATGTCAAATGAAGGAAAAAGCATTTCCAAAGCCTTTGTAAAATCAGGAAGCCTTAATTTCTGATGTTTGGAAAAGAATTAAGTCAGAGGAGGAAGGGTATGCAGGGGAGTGTTTCATGAGAGAGGCAAAATTAACAAAAATCCAAATTATCTTGATTAGGAATGTAGTGTGAAAAGGCAGTAGAGGCTAAGGTTACCTGGATACACAGTACCCATGCACTGCAACACTTCCTGAGTTGCACCTCTGCAAAACCTTCCCCATAACATTCCCACTCCTAGTGCTATGCTGCTCACCAAGCTTTAGACCAGAACCCATGTACCCTGTGTGTGTGTGTATAGAATCTGGCATGAGAAGGCATCAGTCTTTGTTGGAGACTGCAGGTGACGCAGGGTGGCTCTGAGCCTGCAAGACAGGAGGGAGCCAAATCCAGAACCGCCAAGATAAATGGTGTGACAAATTAACTGAGGTGGAAGCGCCCAGCTCAGATCTTGGTTGGCATTTGGGGGCTTTCCCACAAACTTCTTAGCACAGGGCGTGCTACAGAGACAACGCATCAGGAGCAGAGCTGTGCTTTGTGTAAGGGCAGACTGCGAGGAACAGCCAGTACTGAAAGTTAGCTAAGGGCTTCTGAGCCCCTCGCCATGTGTGACAGAAGAAATCAGATACTGTACATCCCAGAGCTTGCTTGAAAGGTGGCACTTCAATGTGTTGACCGTATGGAAAGATCCCTTTCTCTCCTCACCTGGAGGGTTTTAATTTCTGGAGCTGGTTCTGGGCTAAAAAAGGTAGCAAAGGGCAAGCAGTGAAGTGGTGGAAAGGCATATTTGTGTTGCCTCTAGTGTGAGCACGTCTGGATGAACTTCTGGTTTGACCTGAAGACTTCCTATTTTTTTAATTTTCTTTTTTTAACCAGCATTAGGGAATTCCTCACCAGCTTGTTCTTGCAGTAGTCAGGCCAACAATGACAAGAATGTGGAAATCAACTAAGCAATTATATTCACAGTGGTGGTTAACAGCATCCCTTCATCTGAAACAAATCAGTTACACTCCACTGAAACCTGCTGTACCTAGTGCCTGTACATAATAGCACCCTTGTGCATTTTCAGAGTGTGCCAGACCACTTAAACAGGATCGATGAGAGGAAACAGGAGAGAAATTTTATGTTTTATTAACCAGAGACACAGAAACCTGGATATTCTTTTATTTAACTCTCTTCCACACAGAGAAATTTGCCATTGTATTTATAATGGTATTTCTCCAGGTACTGCAAAACATCATAGGAATGAAGTCCAAGAGTATAACTTAGAATTAGGTGAATGAGAGTGGTGAGCAATTGCCAAGGTAGGAAAAGTTAGCTAAGAGACTTAAAATTAGTGGGAATTACTGTGAGCTTGGTGACCTCTGAAAATCGGCTGTATTTTCACTGGTGTTTAATCTACAAACCCCAGAAGTCTGTGAATTGCTTCTAAGCATGCCAGTGAAGAGTGCTTAGGAGCACAAGTGTACATCTGCTAAACAGCAAATAATGTATGGACATTTCTAAAAGAACTTTTGTATCTTGCTGAAAGATTTTCAGTGACTTACCGCTCAAACAAGACTACAGAAATGCAGTATGTTGTGATAGATAGAAGCTTAGAGAATTCAGGTAGGATGTGCAAGAGGCGATTTGGAAGGTCTGCCCTAAGGTACAGTCCCACTAGTGTGAGCACTGACATACAACTAGAGAGAAATTGATCCTTGGTGTTCCCTGACCTAAAGAATCAGCTGCTGCTTTAGGAGGTGAAAGGCATTCGTGATCCCAGGCTATGCACCATAGAAACCCCTTGTTTATGGGTCTTTTGTTGTCTTTTTGTTGAAGTGACAGGGAAGGCACTGCTTTCGTGTGTTCAGTGACTTAGTGCCTGTTAGCAGGTTTGGGAAGATTCTGCAGTGGGGTTTGGCAGTGTCTAGCCAGCAGACATACAGTTAATGCATCTAATGCCTGCTCTTGCTGAATTTGTTGTTTGAATTATTCTTGGGTCTTGCACAATTATCTTGAAAGTGAAAACAAGCTGGTTCAGAGTGAATTGAACAACAGAGTCCTAAATGGGAGGGCAGTGTGAACCAGAGTAGCAAATTTTCATGGATTAATGGCCAAATTGTTGTCTCATTAAAGTCCAATGGCAGAATTCCCATAGGCTACAATAGGGACAGGATTTGACCCTAAGAAAAGATTCCATTTGAATCATTTGAGTGTCTCCCAAAAGCCAATTATTAAATCAGAGGCACCATAATAACTGAGCTCAAATTTATTTCGGGACCAGGAAACACAGCTGGGGGGTCAGTACATGCTCATCATGTCATTTCTATGGTGACTTCATTGCAGAACTCGGCACTGGCCCATGTAAGGGGCTGACAATGAGGCTGAGCTGAGAAAGAGCCTGAAAGAATCACATTGTAACTGATGAAAAGAAGCTGTTTCCATCAACCACCTCATCAAGCAACTTGGCAAAGCAGAAGCAAAGAAAGGTCTCTTCTGGTGACTGACTTCCTTCGTGTTTCTGTTCTTTCAGTGCCATCAATAGGCACCACCTGGCTCTGCTCCAGGCTCTAAAGAAAGCTGCAATCAAATGTTTGCTGACAAAACCATACTAACAGAGTTTGTCTGTCTCCTAGGTACAGTTTAATATCTGCACATCATTATTTACTCTTCCTCTAAGCAAACAAACAAACAAAAAAAATCATCATAAAAGATACATTTCCATGGCTCCATGTGAAATGTGTTGTGTATTTACTTTTAACTTTTTGTTTGTTTGTTTATTCATAGTTAAATAGAAGAAAACTAACAGAGGCTTGTGTTTTTTCAATAAAATGCTATTTTATCTTAAGCCCTTTTGCTAGGGACACTAACCCCCTAGTGATTCTGAACTCTCTCATTAGCAAGACAGTAAATGCACATGTACACCCTTTTAATATGCTGGGATGCTCTGAGCCTTGGAAGCTGCAGAGGAGGCCTCAAAATTTAAAGATAAGGAGCTTGGTTGTCCAACAAAATGTCCCTCTAGGAAAACTCACACCTAGCCCCCTCATCGAAGTGAACCCCTGTAGTGGAAGCAACTCACTGGTTACAACACTGTGGTGCAGAAACAGCATCCAGCTGGAGTAAAGGATCTGGAGGGAAGTCCTCGCTCACTGAAGTGGGATGGCCTGACCTGTAACAAGCAGGAAACCTGGTTTTGTATTTTGTCTTTTCCTTAATATTCTTTCTCCTTGGCTGACAATGCTTCTGCACATGTTTTTCTGTAAGCAAATTCATCTTACCAGAAGCGAGCACCAAGACATTATTTTTAGTTGAGCAGCCAGGTAGCTTGTCTAGATCCATTCATACATGTTCTCCTTTTTCCAGATGCTTTTACTCTGCCTTTATATTAGGGCTATTTGGCTGGATATTAGAGCTCTCTTTTAAAGAAATGTTTTATGGCTTTCCTTTTTGGATTTGAGGTGGGGGGGGTTGGTTTTTGTTTGTTTGCTTGGGGTTTTTGGTTTCTTTGGGTTTTTTTGTTTTGTTTTGTGGGGTTTTTTTGTGTTTGTGTGTGTGTGCATGTACACAGCCCCTCTTAGGATAGTGTTATAAGAAAAGCAAATTCATAAAGTAAAATACAGCCAGTAGAGAATGTGTTGTTTCTTATTGCCTTTTCAATCAGAATTGTGGAATTATTTAGGCAGTGCTATATTAAATCTCTGGGATCTGAACACAGTGCAAATTAGAGAGCTATTTTCTTAATAAATCTTTGATAATCCAGCTGTGTGTATGTATGCATTGACAAGTACCTAAATACTCTTGGAAAGTATGACTCTGTTTTCATGTTTTCTTTTTTTGGTAAAAGTACGGAGAAGGAAAACCAGTGCTCCTTTATCAAATATGAGCTGGTTTTCCAACTTTGTGGCTAGCCCAAATGAAAAGAAAACACTGTACCTGCTAGCTAAATTCAAATCCAAAGATACTAAGTTGAGGCATTTCAGAGTAGCAGAAATTAAGGGATTTTTATTTGAAAGAGTGCACTTCTTTGGTATTTGTTACATCTGATACCATATAATGGACTTTGATTCAGTTGATTCTATGTAAATTAAAAAGCATGAGTTTTCCTTCCAAGAAATATAGCTTAATAATATGACATTTCTTTTTCTACAGAAATTCTATGTATTTTAAAAACCTGAAGTCTATAGTATCATAGAATATCTCAAGTTGGAAGGAACCCATAAGGATCATTGAATCCTCCTCCCTGCTCCACACAGGACCTCGCAGGTTTAATGTGATTAAACCTTGGCATGCCTTGCCATTGCTTCAGCTTTCATTTAAAGGAGGTTTTATTTTTTTAATAACAGTGGAATAATTTTCACTATTTACATTTTTGTTTTTGTCTAGCAAACAAATTCCAAAGACTTACCATGTCTGATCTGCTCTGGATGCAACATGAATTTTACTGTGTAGTTCACTGGAGCTGGGGTTTAACCTCTGGAGTCCAATTTGCCTTAAACTGGAAAGAAGGCCTAGGCTGAGTGCTAAGCCGAACTCTCTGGCTAAGGAACAAAGGAAGCTTAGTCCACTTTGCTTTTCATTTCAGTACATACAGGGTATGATTTTGCCCAGCCTAAATGTCAGCTTCGTAATTCCCACCCTAGCCTGCTGCTGAGTGAAAGCCTGTGTTAGGCTCAGAACAAATCAGCAAGCCTTGGGCACAAGAGATGGCTTTCAGACAAACTTCTGAAATTGTCTTTGAAGTTTTCATTTTTAAAAGTTATTTGAGCAGAAGGATTAACTCAGTGGTTTTGTCTTTAGATCCTCCTGCTTTCTCATCTCTAGACTTCATATAACTCGCTCTTTGCCATCCTGGGACTTAGATGGGAAGATGTGGCACTCCTTCCTTTGGGGAGTCCAGACTCCATCTGTGGTTAGGCTCTCCATTGTGCTTTATGTTTTTGAAGGGTCGAGTTGACAAGGCTTTAAGAATAAAAGGTTGCTTTGAATTGTGAGGGATACAGTTGCTGAAGGGAAAAGCATTTAGATGTTTCCACAAGGTCACACACAGGATCTATTTGAAATTCTGTGAAAGCTTCTTCGAGAGCTAGATGACCTTGACAGCATGTACGCAGCTTGCACACAGTTTGCCTGGGGATGTGGTATCTGCCCTGTCTCAGCAGACAAGATGCTGAGGTGGCTCAGAGGTCCAGCTCTAAGTCAGAATTCAATCTGTGTAAACAAGGGCTCAGTCCATTGAATTGTGATATGGCCTGGGTTGAAAGGGACTTTAAATATTGATTTGTTTAAAAAGCAAGACCGAAGGTGGAAACCAGTGTATACAATTGAACAGAAGGCTAGTGGACTCACAATTGCCACTGTCCCAAAGGGAGCAGGTAGCTACTCTGTGTGAGCTGGAGTTATTTTGTGATTTTCAAATTAGTGTGCACCAAGTTGCCTAACAGCCTAGAGCAACAAATTGGTAGGAACTGACTGAAGGATCCTCTGTATTTATCACTGACATTATTTATACACAGAATGCTTTCATGAAAGTACTAATAAGATACTAATAACTGCAAAAATAATCAACTTTTAGTGCAAGTTTTCTTTATTTTGTGCTGAAGTAGCAGTAAGGTTCATCCTGCAGGTTTGGAATGGTATTCATTTCCTAAGTTTCTGGCACACACACATCTAGTATCAGCTAGAAAAAACAAAAGCCCTGCTTCAGGAAGTCATCAGAGGAAATACGATGACAGTGTGTCACTACTGCAGCCCAAACACAATGTTCACTGACGCTCCTGAAAGCTCTGAGTGATACATCCTGGAAATAGCAACTACCATGAGATAATCTGGCATTTGTTATCACCTCAGCCAAGTAAATGCTTTGCATTTTCTGTGAAAGAATATCAGAAGAGAGAGAGAGAGAAGGACAGAATGAGCAAGCTACATCTGTGTTGTAATAAAGCAGTAGAAACTGCTCTAGGAATGGAAATGCAATTGAGCTTGGAAATGCCATTGCCCAAGTGACTCTCTAGGAGCTCCCCTTGAGCCCTCGAGGAGCTGAGTCAGCTCCTGGGGCAGTACATGACCCTGCTGTGGGGGCTGAAGTATCCCATTGGCTTCCTCCTGACCATTGCATAGTATTAGAGAGCTGCACAAAAAAACCCACGCTCTGTTTGCCCACAACGGTATCAGGAGTGGGATACCATCTTTAGTACTCATGGATTTTTGTCCAGACTATGGCTTTTATTTATTGAAGAGGCTGCTGATGCTGTTGTATGTGCATTCTTAAATAACTGTTCAGTAACTCCCTGGGGTGCCTTCGTCTTCACAGCTTCCCTCTGAGAGCATCCTTTAGTTCATCAGCATCAGTAAAGGATCAGTCAGTCAAAACTGCCAGCCTCTTCTGCGTTTGGAAAAGGTGCTGCCATGTGGGAGCAAGGCAGAGAAACTGATAGAAAGTAGGTGATATTGCTTAATGACTGACCTGGCAAAGTCAGCACTTCTGGGTACCGATGGGACAGAAGACAAAGCTTTTTTAAACACACAAAAGACATGTCATATGAACACATGCTCTGACAAATATGCTTTTATTATGAGGGGTAATAAAGCAGAGTGTGACTTCTTAGGTTTTGTTTAATACTAACATAATGGTAACCTACAACTTCAGGAGTGGTCCCTCACTCGGATTTTATGGATAGTGTTTATCTGAGTTTTAGCCCCAGGAAGACATATATTGCTGTATATGACAAAACTCCATATAGCCCTTGACAACTGACAAAATCATACTGGTGCTGAACTATAACCTTGTTTTTCCCAGAATATAGACTCATGGTTTGAATTGGAAGGGACCTTAAAGATTCTCTAGTTCAAATCCCCCTGCCATGGGATAGGATGTCACTCATTAGATCAGGTTGCTCAAAACCTCATCCATCATGCCTCCAGTACTCCCCACACTGTGACATCCCTTTTTAGCAAGGCAGATATTATTATTAAGTAGAAACCCAACTTTGAATAGCAGGTTTGAAGATTTGATGCATCAGTTGGTCTCTCCTGACAGAGGTGCATGAGAGAAATAAATGCTTTAGCCACTGCCTTTGCCTGATCATCCATAAATCAAATTATTTTGGGGTAACACTTGTGTATTCAAAGAGCCTGGGCTGTGTTTGTTATCCTTATGGCAGTCACGCTTCATCTTTGTGTCATTTAGCCAAATTGTTTCAGTTACAGAAGAACAGACGTTCTGCTGGAGGAAGGAAGCTGCTGCGTTGACCTTGGACAATGCTCATCTAAGCTAGGAGAGGCTGGAGTAATTGTGCCAAGGTGGACAGGCAGCAGCCGTGCCAAGAGTAATATTGTTTGCATTTTAAGCTATAGCATCTAATGGAATCAAGAACAGAACCAGTTTATTTTGAAACTCATGTGAAGGTTTGCCAGAGAGGTGATTTACAGCTTCCTAGCAGTAATGAACAGTTCAGCTGTCTTGACCAACATGTAGTCACGCATGTTATAAACTGACATAAATATTTCATAACATCGTGCTGCAAGTGCTGTTCCAAAGAAATATTTGTCAAACAGTTCAAGGAATCAAAAGGGTTTTAATCTTTAAATTTCATCTCAGAGTAATTGTACTTTTTTTTTTTTTTATTCTGAAGTTGGATAACTTGTTTCATACTGTCCTTGATTTAAAACAGTTGGAAGATGAGGATTGGAGTTTCATTTTTTTAACTGGTTTTGGAAAAATCTCAGGAACTTTATTAGTTATTTGATTTATAGTCCAGTGTAAATATCTTTCTAGTGCAGCATGTGCTTTTGAAACTTAAAGCAGTTAAGCTCAATCTCAAGAAAGTGATAAAAATTAAAGCACTTGTATGAAATTAATGGTATTTTGTCACCTGGAATATTTGGCCGTAGTCTACTCACACCATATGGAAACAATAGAATTGAAATTTTGAGGAGCAAAGAAAGTGGAAAATTAAAGAACTATATCATTCGAAGAATATTTAGAGGTCCTGGAGGGGAGGTTTGATAGAAAGTATGTATCATTTTGTATTTGTGTTCTTGTACAAATTGCAGTCCAGATGCTCTGGTATCTGGGCCAAGCATGCTGAGTGCTGTGCGTTCAACTGCACAGAATTTAGGAACAGCCCAAATTGAGTTGACAGGAGACAAAGAGGAGAGTGCACACAAAGGTGATGAGAGCTGAAGACACGAAAGGTCAGATTGCATGTATGTGAGCACTTCATGCATCTTCCTTTTATCCTCTGCATTAAAAAGGAAGAAAAAGTTTGAAGTAAACTATTCAGACAACAGGGCAGGTCAGAGGTAGTCATGGTAGGCTAGCTGCTCTCCTGGTGGTGCCAAAAGTAGTTTGGACAGTTACATGACTGATCCACATGTGCTTGGGAAAAACATGTGCTTGGCAAAATGACAGCCCCTAAGGTCAGCACGGGGATCATCCTAGGGCTGGCTGGAGGCTGGATTGGAAAAGGACATGCATTGATGCTACATGTGTGTGTATGTGTGTGTGTGTGTTTGTATATATATATATATATATACACACACACAGATATGCGTCTGTATAGAGCTTTAGCTACCTGTCACTGTCAAAAAGGGGGTTTGTGAAATACAGCTGTAGAAATGTTGGAGTAAAGAGAGGGAAGCAAGTTGCTTAATGCCCTCAGGGTCAAAACCATCAGCAGGCTGAGTATGTGGAAGGCTGAGAAGTGGGAAGAATAATTTCATCATGGTGCAAAGCAGGCCTAAACTCTGAGGTGAGCTGCCAAATGAGGACAGCACAAAGATCTCCTCTAGCCTTCCAAAGGGAAGTTACACTGCTAGTTTCTCTGCTGAACCCCAGCATAAGCTGTCTGGGTTGAAGTCCATCAAGGACCTCACCACGTAGATGGACTGAAGAAGCAGTGAGAGGGAAAAACAGAAGTTGTGCAAATTACTCAAACAGAAAATGGAGGCCCACACAGATTTCCTGTGGGATGCTCTGTACTTACCTGTGTGTTTAGGTGCCTTCAAGTGGTGGTTGTATCATTGGAGGACAGTTTAGTGGTGCTTCTTCTAGCACGTTTGTTTTACTAAGATGACAGATTTCTTATTTAGACCCTTGTTTATTTCTCATGTTCCTAATTTTTTTAAGAAAACATTGCCTTTCTCTAGAATCTTTTATCTGAGAGGGTGTCTGAATATTTTGTAAACATCTCAAAAGCTTTGAAGCAGGCATGTGTTAGATCTCCTTGAACAGCTGTCAAAATTGTGGTTCAGGAGTCAAGCCTGGTTGTCCTGGGTTTGATGAGGATGTGCAAAGAACATCTGGTACTGCTCAAGAAGCTGCTGCTGCTGATTCCTTTCTACAGAGTTTTCGTAGAAGCAGCATATAAGGACATATGAATGGTACAGTAAAGAAAGCATGTCTAGTAAAGTCAGTAACAAAACTATTCTTGGTTCCATTCAGATTAAACTTCCATTCAAGCAATTTTCTTGTGAAACAGCTAGTTTTATGGCTTAGGCAGTACTTTTCAGTGAAGTTTAACCAAATACAGCCATCAGCAATAATCCATGAACTGTAATCCAGCTCCAGCCTACATTTGGAGGAACCCCATTTTCTGGGCGGCAAGAGCAAATGAGAGACAAATTGCAGAGAGACTCCCATCCTCCAAACCCACGGCATGGTGCAGTTTGCGTGCAAGCAGTAAGTGCACAAGCCTCATTTTATGTAATTTGCTGGAACCTCAAAAGGAAATTAGTGCTCTCTATAGCACCAAATCCAAATTATATGCAACCACAAGTCACATGATCAGCTGCATGTACAATGGGAAAAGTTTCCAGACATTGTAAAATTGGCTTTTAAAACTGTATTCTCTTAATGTTTTGGATCACATTTAAACCTTGAAATTGCCTTGATCTTTCTTCTCAGACATACTTGCTTGTTCAGATTGGTGATGGAGACTGGTTTTCATAGGCTTAGGAATGCAAGCATTGTAATTTATGCTGAATTCTTCCTGTCTAGTGGCAACATCGCGCTGGGATGAAATGTGTGTCTGCAACATCACAGAAACTGCCATACTCTTGCAGAAATAATGGGTTTTGTGCTTGGCAAACCTCCTGCAGAAACTTATTTTACCCTGCCCCCTTTCCTCATGAGGTGAAAGAATAGCATCCCCTGCAACTGAGACATAGCCATGTGGACTACAAGCTTCTCACTTCCATCCTGGACTAGCTCATTTCACTCACTAATTGACATGAAAAGGTGTAACAGTCTTAGCTGTAAAACTGATGCAGAATTACTTAGGGAGACTTCATTTTCTTTGGAGTCAGGAGGGCAAATCCACCAGAATCTGTGTGCCAGATTCATAGGGGATATTTTTGATAGGGAGCTGAGAATTTGAGTTTTGCCTCAGGATTCTGCCCACGCGCTTGGCTGTAGCCCAAAACCTGATGTCCTCATTACTGCTTGCTCCATGGGGCCTCCCTTCTCTACAGGTATTTTCCTATACATGAGGAAGAAACCAAAGTGCTTTATCCAGGCAGGAACAGTCTTTGACTCAGTTGTTTGCATATACACGTGCGCAATGTGTCCCACCCCATTTGGGATTCTGTGCTGCTCTATTGCTCTTACTAATTTCTCTGAATTTCTCTGGGTCTCCTTCCCATGACATCTGATTTTCTTGTAGTATGGCAGTCCTGTTCTCCCTGCACTGATTTTGCTCTTCTTGTTTACCAAAAGACACTGAAGCTTGTATTTAGACACTTCATGCATGTAAAGACATTTGTGAATCTAGTCAAAATCAAAAGAAATGTCAGGCTCACCCATTTGTCTGTAGAGCCAAAGAAATATTCCCATTATCTTGGCTATAACTCTATGAAGATCTTAATATCGCTTTTGTGAGAAGAAGCAGGGCATTGGATTTGAGTTTCTTTAAAAATACACAACTGCATCTTTTCACCTCTTATTTGGCATTAACTATCTGTCTTCACCTTTCCTATCAATAGAGCAGTTATGCTATTTTTAACTCCCTGCAAAGTTCATAGATCCTTCACAAAGCCAGTCTGCCAAACCAGCTGTTCTCTGGGGAAGTTTGTCTAGTTCATCTTTAAAAATCTGTTTTATCTGTTTTTCTAAGTGCAGCAGAATCTTGTTTGCAAACAAAACACATACAGTCTCTAGCACATAGATTGATTTTTTTACATGGAGGACAAATCACTGCCCTAGAGGCTGACAAACTGTGGGAAATCATAATGAGTTCTCTACTAAATTTGATACAGAGCTGTACCCCTGCAGTCTGAACTCACAGTGCAGGGCTTGAGGAGACAACACTACAGTTCTTCCTATGGATTGAATATCTCCCTGAGGACATTTGTCTTATGAGTTTTATTTGTTAGACTAAGCCTCCTGTAGCATGTGGGAACAGCATGACTTTGCTACTTCTTGCCTAGGACCCTGTCACATCTTGCCTGTCACAGGCCCATCAGGGATATCCTCATCATGAAAACATTTACTTTTGTGAGATGAACTGTGCAGGATCAGGTCACTCTGGCACAGGGGCTGTGTCATGTTCCAGTTCCACTCAGTCTTACAGTGGGGTGAATCAAAAGTCACTAAGAAGAATAATGGAAATATGTCCCTGTAATCCAGTGAAAGGAAGTTACTTGCACAAAACAAAAGAGTTACTGGTAAAACCTCATTAATAGTAGGGAGAACTTATGTTGTAATTGAATTAGTGAACCTCATTAAAGATGGTTCTCCAGGAAATAAAACAAACATGTAGTTGAGTTGCTTAATTATCTTTGTCTTGGAGGTTTTCATAGTGTTCCCAGACTCTGTGGGAGAGGAAGGAAGAATGATATGAAAGATTTAGAAATCCACTATTATATCACTGTGTACCAAAGGGGATAGCCAAGAGTGTGGGATCTTTCAACTAAGGACTGTGAGCTCAGAAAGAGGAACAGACACTGTGAGAAGAGTTTGTAAATCACAGTCAAAAAAAGGTTTGTTCAGCAATAACTGTTGAGAAGGCACAGTGGGGATTCTTCTTTCCAGATTTTGGAGATGTCTTCCCCATGCCCCAAAACATCATGGGTTTGGGTTTTTTCCCAAGCTTAAGAGCACAAACATATATAAATTAAAGATAATATGAAACTACAAGACATTTAAAATTAGAAAATAAAGGATTGCCCTTCCAATGTCCCTCCTTCCCTCTTTTGATGCAGATAATATTTTCAATAAACCTTTTCCAGGGTAGGATGCAGTGAAGGACACACCTGTGTCAGTTCATCCACACCATCAAGAGAAGTTTGAGTAGCTGAGAAGAAGCATTATGAAGAGGGTTATCAAGTCAGCTGAAGCCAAGGAGGCCAAGTAGGAGCTGATCTTTGTAGAAAAATCTTTCTCAGTGTAGAAAATTAATGTTTTCTGACATTGCTCTCTTCTCCCCAGCCCCTTCATGCAGTTTAGCTTCTGGTACTGACCCCTTATGGGAGGACCTTTTCCTTGCAGATAGTCAAAGTACATCCCAACCACAGAATGGACAGATGCAATTATCTATGGAAAACACATTATGGGGAAAATCTGTATGGAATAAGCTTATTAAGTTCACTGACTATTAGGTCTTCCCTAGCCTGGCTGTTATCATGTTAGTTATAAAGGAGAAGTCGATTAACTGTGCCTGCTCTTGCACTCTGCAGTGATGATCACTGTGTGTCTGTATTGCTCGTGTTTGCCCTTCCAGCACTCTGCTCTTACCAGACTAGGAAGTTCCCAGTTTCAGGGTCTGTTTCCAGTTAGACATGTTCTCTTGTTTACTCAGCTCAGAGACTACCAGACCAGCTTTCAGTTGCGTGGACAAGGGATGTGGTCCCAAAGGTTGGCTAAGAACTGCAGCTGGAGTTCCAGCATCACAGAGGGCAGTGGTCTGGGACTGTACAAACTGCATAACCTCCTTCTTCTGGCCATCCAAGAAGTCCCACAGCCCTCCCTGTACTGTGGCTGCTTGTTGTTCTCTAGAGCACAGGGATATGGATAGATGTAATAAGGCAAGGCATTGCTCCAAAAAGATGCTGAGGAGATGATGATTGTCCGAGCCACAGTGGACTCTGGGTGTTCTGCACTACAGCATAATTCAGCCCTTCATTAAGCACCCATTACCTTCAAAATAGTTTTCTGATACCATAGGAACTCTCTTTTGTGTCTTTGTTCCCACCTGCAGAAGAATGATCTATAATAAGTAAATTACAAACCGAAGCCATGCTAGCATCTCTCGTATTTGTATTCGGCTCTGAGTGAAACACCCTATTCTCAGTGCTGGAGAGTGCAAGTCGTAATAAAACTAATCGTTATCTGTGAATTGGCTTCACCCTTCACTTTCTGAAATAACTGACTTTTATGGCTTGAGCTGCAGAGAGGGACCCGCCACATAATTGACTTGGTGCCATCAGTGAAAAGGAAACAAGTATTTGAGTTTCTTTGCAGTAAGCCTTTTTCAGAGCAAAACCTCTCCCTTATCCTCTCTATAGCATGAAGCCTTGTGGGCAGCTGGTATTTTTGCTTTTGTTTTTGGGTAGTGACATAGCATCTGCCCTCTCCATGCCAACTCATTCCCAACACATTTAAAATTGAATTGGAGCACCTGATTATAGCTCTGCAGGGCTGTAGCTCATCATCTAGTCATTAAACCTTTCAAGACCAGAAAAAAGAGTGGTACAATATGGCTTTCAGGGAGTCTTAAAAAAAATCCAAGCCTAAACGCTTTAATCTTAAACATAGCAATACCTCAATGAGTTCCAACTTTTGATCTGGGGCAGACTGTGTTTCCAAATTCATTTCACGCTGTGCTGTTTCACTGAATATAACCACTTCACCCAGGGGTCCTGCTCCGAGGCCTTCACAGAAACTTCAGAAATCAGCCTTAATGTCAGAGCCAGCAATTTCTGTTCCGCTTCCAACCCTGCCATGGAGCCTCTGTATAATGGACCAGCTCTGTACCGAAGAGTGTTTTGGAGATTTAACTGGTTGTGAAGGCAGTGACTTCCTCATAACATGTTTGCAATTGTTACAGTATGAAGATGCTCATCACTGGTATAGCTCGTTCAGCTGCAATAAATGCAGAACTGCAGTCAGCTAGAGATGTTGTATTGCTATTGCCATGCTTACACTTGGACTGTTACCATCACAATTGTGGTTGTGTTTAAGGAGTTTAAATGGCTGTCACATGCCAAGAACATGCATTCATGCACATAGATCTCCAAATTGCTTAAAATTTAGGTTCAGGGTCTTGCATTTTCTGTGTCTTCAAATAGGGAGTTGGCACTGGCATGATGCAAACCCAAAAACTAGAAATTAAGCACCCAGCAGAATTGTGTCCAAAGTGTGCACAAAATGCTCCATTTTGATCCTCTTCAATCTTATACATCATTACATGAATTTCCAATACCACATCAAGAGGTTTCCCAGCACACTGGGAACAAGCTGAATATATTTTCAGCCTGGTGATCTCCCCCTCAGAAAGGGGGTGGGTGGGTAAAGCCCCACAGGAACTGAAGGGCAAGTGCCTGACTACAAGTGCTTCACTTTCATGGCAGCTGTAATTCGTAGAATCATAGAATGGTTTAGGTTGGAAGGGAATGTTAAACATCATGGTGTTCCAACCCCCCTGCCATGGGCAGGAACACCTCCTGCTAGACCAGGTTGCTCAGAGCCCCGCCCAACCAGGATTTGGCCTTAAACACTTCCAGGAATGGGACAGCCACCACTTCTCTGGGCAGCCTGTGCCAATGTGCCCACCACCCTCTGAGTAAAGAGTTTCTTCCTAATATCTAATCTAAACCTACCCTCTTTCAGTTTGAAGCCATTCCCCTTTGCCCTATCTATTTGGCATGCCCTTATCAAAAGTCCCTTCTCAGCTTTCTTGCAGCCCCTTTAGGAACTGGAGGGCTGCTGTAAATCTTCCAGAAATGCCACTACAGCTTTCTCACTGCCCCTTAGCAAAGGGAAGCTGGTTTCTCCTGGTCTTGTGGGATGATTGGAAATGTCCTTCAGGCAGAGCCCAACCCACCAGAAAACAAGAGTGGCTTACTATAGTGGCCATGCAGACTGCTGTTTCTGTAAGGTATCATGGTATTGTTTTTAATAGAAATGAGCTGAAAGACAGAAATTTTTTCTTGTACTGGGTGCATGATCATTTGATGAAATATTGAAACTTTACTGTCTTAGTGAGTGGAAAATCACTGAAAGGCTTTTATTTTCTATTGAAAAAATGCCACAGGAAGATTTTCAGTGGTTTGATGCAGCAGTGCCTAGGATACAGTGTTTCTGCCTGTTCTGTCTCATTCAGAAGTATAACCACTGCTGGCTTACTGTGTTTGCTGAGCTTCATTTCTGTTCTAAGGGATGAGAAGCAGTCAAGTCTGAGACCCTGATCAGCCAGCCTGTGTGATGTGACTCTCTAGACAAGCAAGTGGAGTATTTACTGCCAAATATTTCTGTCCCCTTTTATTTGTCCTCCATGTTCAGAGGTCACAGGAAGTAAATGGCTTGAAATTGTATCCTTTTTTTTTTTTTTTTGCCATTCATTGAAGATAAACTTTGACATTCACAGTAGCTCTGTTTTCCCTGCCATGATACAATATTGGCAGGGTAAAGCCAAATACTGGTGCAGAACTGATGTCCAGTGTTGATATTAGTCTAGTATTTCAGAAGTCTCCAGCCTGGAGAATGCAGATTATTACAAGTATTCTGATGAGTATGTGTTGCCATTTTTTTTTTTTTAACTTCAGAAATAACGATTCACTCAAATCGTTAAAAAACTCAAACTTCATCCTATGTGAGAACATACCAGTTTTGCTATGAAATTCATTTGGGAGAAGATTTCTTGTGTCCAAGAAGGGAATTGGGGTCAGAAATGTCAGGCACTTCAGCAGAACCAGCCATGACCTGGATACAACATTCAGCAGTGGCTATGAAGACCTCAGTGCTCTTTCTGGGTTTGACAGTGAAATCCTGACCTCCTGCCTCCCAGGTGACTTCTCATCTGCTGGCTGGAAGAGTAACGGTTTCTCTCTGCCATATCCTTACAGCAAAGATTTTTGACAATACTAGGTTCTATCCAAATACAGAGCAGGAAGAAAACTATGAAAATGCTTGTGAAATAAAGATTGTTATCTTCTCAGATGTCCTGAAAGCTGAATAAGTTTTCTGAAATATGTGAAGACTCTTTTTTCTTCTTTTAATTTGTGCTAGTGCACATTTTACTAATGAAAGGAGTGTACAAAGCATGGATCTGGCAAACAGGAGAATCAGTTTCAGTCCTTTCATCTGTCCTGGCCCAGGTTCCTTGGCATTGCTGAGAGTTTGACATTTCCACCAGCATCTGCACCACTTACAAGTGAAGGCCTCTTCCAGTGGTTCACTTCCACTGCTGTATGTTCCCAGTGACTGTGTTCAGGCTTGCCAATGTCTGTAGAGCCACGTATGATGTATCATCAGCCAGGGAAACTGCGCTGAAATCAAGTGATGGGGTTATTTTTAAGTCAGGTACTTCCTCTTGCTGATTAACCACGTGAATGCATACATGTTTGTGCTGGCACAATGACTGAGATGGCACAGGGACAGGAACAAGCAACAGGAATAGAGGGTGAACCAAGTTCATTGAGAGAAGTCCTCAGGTTTTTATCATGTGCAATGATAATATTTATCACAGAGAATTCTTAAATCCAATGGTAGAAAATAGCAGCTTAACAATTATGCAGCCGTAAATCTGCTCATTAATATTTTGTCAAGCATATGTCTGTGTGCTTGAGTCGATGTAGTTCAATAATTACAGATTTTAAATATTCTACTGCCAGCTGTTTGTCCAGATAGGAATCAGTTAGTTGAAGGTGAGGTTTTCATTAGGATTTAAGCTCCTTAGACACTCCTGAAAATGTTTTCTTCTATCCTGCTGTCTAATCTGATACCAGCATAGCAGAAATACCATCAAGTAAGAACTTTTATAATCTTCTTCACAGAATGCAGAATGTATTTACCATTGGTGTTCGTTGGGCTGAGTCCAGGACAGGGCACTGCTGGTCATCTGGAGGATCTGGCCCTGCATGCACAAGAGCAGGACATGGTTGGGCTTCTGCCCAGGAAGGATGAAATTGTCCTATAAGAGCAGGGTTATCCTACAAAATCTAGCATTTGAGCTCCAGCTGTGGACCAGTGTCAGCTACTTAGTAAGACTTGTGGCACTTTATGTGCCACTTTTATTAAAATAAATATAAAAAAAAAAAAGAGTTAACATGGAGAAAGCATCCTACATGTCATATCTGTCTTCTGCACTGCTAATTTGCCATTAATACATATTGCATCTGGTGGCAAACTAAAAGGCACATGAAGTTGATGAGTTGGGGGTACTATTCAGTATCCAAATCTACATCTTTGCTATCAGGAGGTTAGCAGATATGACACTCATCTACAAGAAGGGCTGCAAGGGGGATCCAGAAAACTTCAGGCCTGTTAACCTGACCTCAGTGCTGGGGAAGGTCATGGACTAGATCATCTTGAGAGTCATCATGCAACACATGCAAGACAACCAGGGGATCAGCTTGGGTTTGTGAAAGGAAGGTCCCACTTGACCAACCTGATCTCCTTCTATGACCTGCTTAGTGCATGAGGGAAAAGCTGTGGATGTCATCTACCTAGACTTCAGTAAAGCCTTGGACACTGTCTCCCACAGCATTCTCCTGGAAAATCTGGCTGGCCATGGCCTGGACGGGTGCAGTGTTTGCTGGGTAAAAAACTGGCTGGAATGCCAGGCCCAGAGAGTGGTGGTGAATGGAGTTACATCTGGTTAGTGGCCACTCACCAGTGGTGTTCCCCAGGGCTCAGGACTGGGGCCAGTCCAGTTTAGCATCTTTATCACTCATCTGGACAAGGGAGTCAAGGACACCTTCATTAAGTTTGCAGACAACACCTAGTTGGGTGGGTGTGTCAATCTGCTGGAAGGTTGTAAGGCTCTGCAGAGGGATCTGCACTGGCTGGATTGTTGGGCCAAGATGAATTGTATGAGGTTCAACACAGTAAAGTGCTGGGTCCTGCGAGGCCAATGACATCCTGGCCTGTATCAGCAACAGTGTGGTCAGCAGGACCAGGGCAGTGATTGTCCCCCCTGTACTTGGCACTGGTGAGGCTGCACCTCAAATCCTGTGTTAAGTTTTGGGCCCCTCTCTGCAAGAAAGATATTGAGGTACTGCAGTGTGTCCAGAGAAGGGCAGCAGAGCTGGGGAGGGGTCTGGAACACAAATCCTGTGAGGAGTGATTGAGGAAGCTGGGATTGTTTAGGCTGCAGAAAAAGAGACTCTTGAATATGATGTTATACAAAGATGACAAGACAGTCATCAAGCAGTTGGGTCTGATGATCTTAAAGGTCTTTTCTAACCTAAATGATTCTATGATTCCAAACATGTTACGTGATTTGTAAAGGAGTATGATTGCCAGGCTTCCAGGAAGGCCATGGAAACTAGTAGGTGTGAGCTAATGAAGTAATATAAAAAGAGCACAAAGTGAAAGAAACTCTAAGAATATTTATACTTTAAAGTTGTATACGCTATAGAGACAAACCAAATTCAAACAGCGAAAGAGTATTAGTATCAAAGCCCTGCTGGTATTGGGACTGCTAATCCAGAATCTGTAGGGTCTGGATGGTCTGAGCCCCACAGTCCCTGCAGGGCAGGACTGCCTCCAGACCCTCAGGGGCTGCGTGCTGTTGCTTGCTTTCTTGTTGGATGTCCCATCTGATAGTGTGCATTGTGCCAGTTGAATATGCCTTTCTTTTTTCTTCCCAGGGAATGGCTTTTACACTTAAAGAAAGGCTGCAGCTGGGAATTCATGGCCTCCTTCCTCCTTGTTTCCTGAGCCAAGACATTCAAGTTCTCCGTGTAATGAAAAACTTTGAAAACAAATCTAATGATCTAGACAGGTATGTCAAAAACATCTTGTTTTCTCCTCCCTTCTCCTTTACTTTTCAATTCCTTAAAGCCTCGAGGATCCTGCTTTAAGGCATATGTTTCCCTCAGAGTCACTTTATTTTCCAGCTGCCCATACTCTCCAGCATCCAGGAGTGTTTATTCGGGCTAGTCCACCTTCATCTCAGTTACATGCCATCCTAGTCCCAAAGCAGATTCACAGAATAGTTTGGGTTGGAAGGGACCTTAAAAATCATCTAGTTCCAAACCCTCTGCCATGGGCAGGGACACTTTCCAGTAGACCAGGTTGTTCAAAGCCCCACCTCCAACCTGCCCTTGAAAATTTCCAGAGATAGGGCGTCCACAACTTCTCTGGGCACCCTGTGCAAGTGCTTCACCATGCTCACAATCAAGAATTTCTTCCTAATATCTATTCTAAAGCTACCTTCTTTCAGTTTGAAACCATTACCCCTTGTCCTGTTGCTACATGCCCTGCTAAAAAAGTCCCTCTCCACCTTTTCTTTAGGCTCCCCTTAAGAACTGGAAGGCTGCTATAAGGCCTCCCTAGAGCCTTCTCTTCTCCAGGCTGAGCAAATCCAACTCTCTCAGCCTGTCTTCATAAGAGAGAGGTGCTCCAGCCCTTTGATCATCTTCGTGACCTCCCTTTTGACCCACTCCAACAGGTCCACTGATACTACTTTTTTCTACCACTACATTACTGGAGAGCTCTGGTATCCTTGGGATACCAGTACCCAATAATAAAGCAGTTCATGTCCCAGAGCCCTGGAGGTGGAGTGAACACACATACTACATTTACCTATCTGTACACTCATCGATACACTCACTAAAATACTGGATGGAAGAACAGAAAATAAATTGTCAGTGGGTAGGAAAAAACTTTTAAAAATTGAAACAGTGATATATATTGACTAATCTTACCGAACTTCCATTGCATTCAGTATTGTTCATTAGGATTATTGATGGAAGATACTCTTTGATTCCTTCTGTGATGGACAATAGGGCTTGCATCTCCATCTCTCTCAGCTGCCGTTGGTTTGGGGACTGAGGCAGCAGGACTCTTATCCTGTAGAGCAATTGCATTTGCTTTTCTGAATCACAAATACCTGCATTGATCTTGCAAGTTATATATTGTTGGCTGTGTATGATGCCTTTTGATGCAAATTCCAAAATTCTGAGGTTATGCATGGTCTGACTTCCAGCCCCACTGAGTCTTTGTGAGCTGTCGGTGAGGATGGTGGAGCTGGTGGAGCTGGCCAGGCCATCTGGGAAATTTTGTTTCGAGTAGCTGGTCATGATGTAGCACCAAGGAGTGTCAGGACCTGGGAGAACTGAGTACCTACTGAGTGAGCCAACAACTGGTTTTTATGAAACTGTTAATGACCATAAACACTGATATATAACTATTTTATTTTACTTTTAAGGTATATTGTTCTTATGACATTGCAAGACAGGAATGAGAAGCTTTTTTACCGAGTGCTGACCTCTGATATTGAGAGATTCATGCCCATCGTTTACACCCCAACAGTTGGCCTGGCTTGTCAGCAGTATGGTTTGGCTTTCAGGAGACCACGGTGAGTGAAGAGACTGTGCTTACCCTTCTTTTAGTTTCATGTGAATATTTCTTTTGTATCAACAGTCCCTCTTTATGTGGGTGGCCCAAAACATCTAAAACTCAATCCCGCATCACAAGATAGACCAGCAAGCGACGTTGTGTGTGTACTTTTGATGATGAGCTGGGGAGTCGAGAATAGCTCTGCCTTCTTCCTCTCAACAGCTAACAGAGTGGTTTTGTTCTCAAACAGTACTGTACAGTCTGTGCAGCTTAGCTCCAGAGAGCTCACTGAACTTATGGCTGCACCCATCCCCATCTGCTGTCTCAGGAGCACTGAGCGCCTTCTGCAGTGCTGGCCTTCAAGTAATTGTTGGGGTTTGGATACACTGTGCTGATTTTGAACTTTTGTATGCACTTCCACAAACCACCGCACCAGAATCGTTTTCATAGGACGTGATGCTCTGCATCAGTGCCTTCCTCTATGCTCAGAACAGTCACCATGTGAATTCATGCAACGTTAAACACTCTGTACCATGTTGGAAGACCCTACTCTGTATAATTCTTTTTAATGATTAATGCTTAGATAAAGCCCTTGTTAGCATTCTGAAATATGTTTTAGTCCTAGCCTGAAAATCCAATGATAAGGTTCCATTTTCTTTGCAAGCTTATTACTTTTTTGTCCTTGAATGTACCAGTTGACAGATAAACATTTTAACTTATAGCATTTTCAAAGCATTTTACAAGCATGAGTTTTGACTGCAGTTTCAGCTGAGAATAGTGTAGTAGGTGAGAATAGTGTTGTAGGTAGGCAAGTCCTACTGACTCAACATCACAGGGGGACGCTGAGACAGATCTTGAAGATGTAAGGGCTGTGTAGACAGATAATGAGTAACATATTATGGGTAGTCTTGGCAAACATGCTTGCTTCCTGCTTCTCATCAAAATTTCTAGTAAAGCCACTGTAGCTCCTTCATATGAGCTGCTACTTAGGATTGCTTTTTGGCTTGTTTGTTTCCCAGGTAATTGCATTCTGTGCCCTGATATGCAATTTCTGGGTCTGCTGGGCTGTGGTGAACTTATTTATCTAGTCAAGCCTTGATCATATCCCCTCCTCCTCCTCAGTGTATATAAGGAAACCAGAGAAAGAATTACTCTTTGTATGGGGGGAGGACACTTACTTCTTCTGGGCATGAGCGAAAGGCAGCAGAGGTAAGAGAACCCAGACTGTGTCTCCAGGTGTTGAGCTGTGAGCGCTGTCAGGCAGGGAAGAGCACACTGCTGGTTCTCAGCTAGTCAATATTCAAGCACCAATTCCTGCTGTAAGCCACTGTGGCTTTGCCTCCAGGCTGCCTTTACCTTGCAATAAGTTAAAACAATATTTGGGACCTTTGCTTCTTTTATTTTCCATTCATCGTTATCTTCAGGAAAGCAGAGATGTCTTTCCACATACCAGACTCTTTCTGCAGTTGTTGCTGTTGGAGAATTACCCTTCCTATAACTCACATCTTTCTCATGTTTTAAATCCACAGCATTTTACCCATGTGGTAAGAACATCTGTTCTCTTAGTCTGACAGTTTTGCTGCTGAATTTGGGCTGGGGCTATTCTGGATTCCATTCCATGACTTCTGCAGGAGAGGGCAAACGACCAGGCCTTTAGTACACTCAACTTCCTGTGGTGGGGATTTTGTTTCCCTGAAGATGCAGTCTATCTTCAAATTTGGTTTTAATCAAGGTTGTTTTAGCATAAGAATGTTTTTTGTTGTGAAAAGAGCTGTTATATCATGTAAAGTGATGAGATTAAAATGGGAAGCATTAATATGTGCTTTTTTTTCCAAATCTCTGATTGTCATAGAATATATATTTTCTCTCCTGAAGCATATTACATATTTTTGGGTTTGGCCTGCAAGATACATAGTTCAAGGGAGGATGCCAACACTTTCTGCTAGAATCATTAGGACTTGCAGATTTGGGGAGCTCAAGAATTAAGATAAGTTTGAACTTTTAGCTCTTCCCATGCTTGTTATCCTAAGGTGCACTGGCAGTCTGAAAAGCTGATACTTCTACCCTAATTTTATTTGTATTGGAAAGTTTTTAAAACAGAATGACACTTATGTGTCAAATATATTTCACTGGTGTTTTAGGGATAAAATGGCGCCTGGAACTGAAGAGGATGTCGAAGCCATTCAGTTTCACTCTGGCATCACAGGAAGCTTTGTCTTTTAATCCTGTTCATTAACTGATTATATTTTACTTTGAATCTGCAATAAGGCTGCCCTACATAGCCCTTTCCAGTACTTAAGTCTCATATAAATGGAAAGTGTTTTTCCCTTCCTATATAACCTAAATATTCTTTGCCAACATCTCCCTCTCTGCAGTAGAAGAATGGGATCATGTTCACTCTGGTGGTTTTCTTGCCTGTAGTTTGTGCTGCTCTGTCCTGGTGTTCCCACTCTGGAGTGTCCTGTTTGGCCACATTTCTCCTGAAATCCACCACAGAAGAGTGAGAACTGCTTTGCCACAGAGGATTGGCAGTGTTGAAGAGACTGGAGCAGTCAGTTCACTTCTGCTAATATGTCCCAGTGTGCCCTCACCTTTTTTGGCATTGTCAGGGTGGTCTGGTCACTGTAATTCATTTTGCCATCTCCCTGTGAATCCTTTGCTTGAGACAATTACCCCACCACATACGTTCCACTCTAGAATTGTGCTTAGCATTTCTCCTCACTAAATGTCCTGCTGTGAACTCTGTCCTGTTGGGTTAGGGTCATTCTCTTCCTGGAATCAGTGTCTTTTGTCCTCCAGAGTGCCACACTTCCCAGCCCAACTCTTTGGGCAACAGTGAGCTGATTTGAAGGTTGGCTGTAGCAATTACCTTTTCATCCAAACTGTCATGTTTAATGCTAATAATAGGCAGGAGAGATGGCATATCTCAATTTTAAAAGCCCATATGGTGCTCCAACATGGATTGAAATGTCCATACAGCATAGCCTATGGTGCAGAGGGAGGTTGACAGAATATGATGCAGGCTGTCTACAGCCACAGCAGCAGCAATTAGTGACCTTTGGGCACGATTAACTTTTTCCCCATGTTGACATCTTTCTTAGTCCCATTAGTACTTGGCTTTATATTTGAAGGTTGAGCCTGGAAAGATTAAAGTGCAAGTAATTTGCTTACAAAGCAGCTCATGTACAGCAGCATCTAAAACCAGTCCGCTCATGTCCAGCAGGGCTTCTCTCATCAGTGCTTGCATGGCTGTACATTTCGTTTGCCAAATACTGCTATTGTAATTGCAGGACTCAATGCTTCTTTTACCTTTCTTAGTCTTTACAAACAAACCCTTAAAGGTGGACCTGTTACGTGCACTTTTATGGGGCTGGTCTCCAGAGTTGTCCTCCCAGGTCAGGGCTCCAGCATCCTCCCTGCCAGCAGATTTATCTGCTCCAAATGGACTCAGACATCTGCTGTTCTTTTCTTTCAAAAACCTACCTAGCCAGCAGTCTAAAAGCATAAGCTTTCTCTGTGTGCCAGTTGAAAAGAGCTACTAGGATAAAACCACTTGCAAACATCCAGCTCTTCTCATGCTTATCTGTGATGCCCATAGTCTCCCCACGGGGCCAGGCAGAGCTCCTTACACCCCAGCAGGTTCTCGTCTGTGCCTTCCCCAAACTCTTAACTGCTTTTCTCTTCACTAGTTGCTCTAAATTCTTAAGGCAGGATTTTTTTTCCTTTGGCTTCAGACTTTTTTCTATGTGATGAAGCCTCAGGGGTTTAGAATGACTGAAATAGAGTGGAACCATAAAATAAATAAAAATTAACATCTGTTGCCTAAGAGCTCTGAAGTTTTTGCTGGAAGGTGTCTATATTGAATGCATTTTTCCTATCTTGTTTTCCAGGCATCTCCCTGGTGAGTTAACAATATTTGTTTATTCAAAGCCATTTAATAAGATTTACAACCTTCAGGCTAAAGTAGAGTTTCATTTTGTATTTTGAATTTTTGAAGTAAAAATACAAAATTTTTTGTAATTTGTTAGTACAGGTTGAAGTACTAAGCAATAGCGTCTCTGTCGCATGATTAAGGACCCTGTCAAAATCTCTCTTCTGTGATAAAACCACATTAAATGAGCAAAAGAGAAGAGTAACCATGTCCAAAGAGAAATCTTCCTAGGCAGGGAACCTTTCTCCAGCAGTGACTAACAACAGGAGGAGTACAGGACTAGGGTAAGCAAATACGGTCACTTCTTGGGAGCTTGTCAGGTTATGCTCCTCATTTTGTGTCTCAGGGTCTTGTGGTTGCAGTTTTGTTACAAAAATCTGCTGCTCTGTTTGACTCCACAAGTTCTGGAATGTTTGTGAGGTGACTCAGATGAATACACACTGTCAAGGCCAAATGATGTGGCTGGAAATAGAGTCCCAAGGTGACAAGACTCATTTAACTTATAGAACAATATGTCTTTTACAAGGTATGATGTTCAAGGATGATTCAGACTTTAGGGAGATTTCTTGCAGAGTTGTACAGCCTCATATCCTATGGCTGCGCATGCACAGCTTTGCAGTCTGTCTCTTGCAATCCATCCCTGGCATCCCTTCACTCTTCCTCCCGTCACGCCTCCCACTGCCTCCAGAGATGTCCATGCAGCTGTGTAATGACCTGGCTCAAGGATAAATCTGGGTAGATCCAAGTCCTTTTGGGGCCAGACTAGCAGTAATCCAAATAGCCAGTTCACTGCCACCTGCAACTGGAGTTGTGCTGACATGATGAAAGGGATGTGCTGCAAGAGGAACAAGCTGCTCAAGGCGTGGGGAGGGCAGGTTTGCTTATGTTCAGCAGCAGTGATAACACAACTAGCTTCAACCAAAGGACAGGTTACCCTAGGTACTAAGGAACACAGGCCTTGGAAGTGTTTTTTTTTGCTTTTCAAAGCCCAGAGATCCCCATCAGGAATTTGGTAGAAGGAAAGAATGAAATGTAACAGAGCTGGGCTTGCAACATTCTGAGACTAAATGAGGGAAGGAAGGCAGAATCCTTGTTCTTTGATCCCAGTAACAGATAGAGTCACCGTTTCCTTAGGAAATGCTTCTACCAACCATATAAGCTTTCAGACTGTGGCTGAGAGTCCCTTTTGCTTTAGAGTAAGGATACAAAGGCCTCTATGAAGAAAATTTCATGGTAGTATTTTGATGGGGTTTTTTTCCTTTTTTTGCTCTTTTTCTTCAGTGTAAAATGTACTTAATTAATATCATGGAGGTCTTTTTACAGCACAGGACTGAACATGTACAATGTATTTAAAAGGTATGTTTTAAGCCTGAGGATCTCTTTTAATTGTGAGAGTGTCTTTGAAAGAGACTATACTTTTGACAAAGAGGAAGCGAAGTGGAAACTTATCTTAGGGCATGGAATTAGGGTTTTGTTTCTTCTGTGATAGTGAGGGGTTGTTTATTACAGTTGTATAAGACCACAGTTCCTCAAGACATTGACTAATCCATGAGCATACTGATATTTGAAAGTATGAACTTGTCAACTGCTCCTCAAAAGCTTTTGGCATCCCCTTAGAGCAGGACTGGAAAAGGTTGGTGTATCACCACTGGAGGAAAGTTATGAGGACTGAAGAACCTTGCCTAAGTTCACTCTTTTTTCTAGAAACATAAATATCCTCGAGGACTGCTTGCAGAACAATGCCAAATATGTTGGGATTAAGCTGAACCTGGAGAATGAAAGCTAACAGGATGCAGATGGTGTGAAAATTAAGTCTGACAGAATAATGATCTGTGTCTCTGATGAAAAATGAGCAAATGAAACATCAGCCACTCTACAGAATTGTCTTGTCAGCAGGTCTGGCTCTGCTGAGTGGCTTTTTTTTTAATGGTGTTGTGCAGTCTGAGCAGCAGGAGAGAAAGTTGCCTGCCATTTCTAGACACTTAAGACCAAACAAAATGGAATTAGAACAAAGGTGTAAATCCCACAGAGTTGTCCCTAATCACAGAATTGTCTGCACTGCATCTTCTATTAAACAGTGGAGAGCAGAAGTAAGTGGGAGGACTGGGGCTTGGTTTATTGTCCTGAAAATTTGTTTTGAAACCCCTTTAGGCAATCTCTATTTCTTGTAAAAATGCTGGTTGTCATAACTTCTCTTCTTGCCACCAGCTTGGTTCAGTCTCCTTCCAGAGGCAGATGAATTCAGTGTATGAGAGGATGAATGTGTTTAACAATGTTAGGTAACCACCACAAGCAGACTGGTCTTGTAATAGACTGAAGAGGAGGCGATGCCTGTGGACAGTCTCATGGACACTGTGTAGTCAGGAAGCCCTGAAGAGGTTGGCAGGAGCTATAGATGGGAGACAGTACTTGGTAGAAGACAAGATTATTGAATGAGGAAGCTAAGACTGTGGCTGGAGGAGGTGAAGAGAAAGCAGTTAGTGTGGAGGGAGCCCAGGGCTGCTGAAAATGGCTCAGCCTGTGTGGAACTTCTTCTGAAAGCTGGTAAAATAGTTCAAAGGTTTCCCCTGTGCTCACCTCACTTTTTCCAGGCAAGTCTTTTCAGTATGCTGTACCCCTATCCTTGTCCCTTCTCTGGTCCCACTTCAGTGAAGTGTTTCTGAAAATGGAGAGAGGAGGGTAAACTGACTTCTGGGCATACAGAGAGGAGAGTGGGTGTATCAGTCCTGATCTGAGGTTCCATGAAGGCTGGGGAATGGGATGGACACTGTTGGCGTTGTGAGGCTGTACTATAGTTACTGCTTTGCCATGGGAGTGAAAAAGAACTTTGATTCATTTTTTTAATTCAAAAAACTGTCAGTGCTTCTTATTCCGTATTTCCAGTCTTCTCTCTCTCTTCTGTACTTAAGGAAAATATGTGTGCAGTAGCTCTAACACCACAAGAAACTTCTATGGGCATGAGGTAAAATTTCAGAAGTTAACAGCAAATCTCTTGTTAATTTATGAAGGTCAGGCTTTCTGCTGCTGTCAGAAGTGATTTAGTTTTAAGTCTGTTGAAATTCCTTGATTTACCAGGAGAAGCTTGAAGGAAGAGGTGGAGTGGCCAAAAGAAAGAGTTTGACCTGGTGAAGGAAATACAAGAGGATGTGTTCGCCTTTGAACTGGCATAAATCTGTGCTGCTGCCACAAGAAACAACCCCACCTCAAACAAAAAACGCCAAAGACAGGGAGGAGATAGGAGAATTATTTAGAATAATGAATACCAGGATGTAAACTGGAGGGGAAATGATCCTGACTATCATGAAAACCTTGGACAGCAGTATCCACTGGGAACAGCTGTGGATTTGTGCTTGGTGACTTGGAAACATTTTTTATGAGGAGTGATCCTCTTTTTAATGGTTTAGTTCATTTATCATTTATAATAATAAACAATACCTTTTTATGATATAATTTATATTGACTTTTATATGCCACTGTAAGGTAACAGATGCAGTCTCATTTTGCTGTGTAATGGCTGTGTCAGAGCTAGCAAGCTTGCACCCTTATCCTCTAGTAACAGGGCATCCATTTTTGAAAGAGAGGAGATGGGCTGCTTAAAGAACTGTTTTGCAATTGGCAAAGACTTCCCCAACATAGAGTGAAGGCTTCTGTGCTTTGCCGCTGTAATTCTTGTGTTTCTTAGGTTTTGCTGTGCCCAGGTGTTGTTTCTGGAGAACTGCATGCAGGCACATAGTTCAAACATTTTGACAAGTTGAGACACACACATCAGAGGTGGGCCCATGTGAGACTCATTGAAGTTCAACAAGGACAAGTGCACAGTCCTGCATCTGGGTCAGGGCAATCCCAAGCACAAACACAGGTTAGGCAAAGAATGAATTGAGAGCGGCCCTGGCAAGAAGGACTTGAGGGTGTAGCTGGAACCATTATATGACCTGGCAACATGTGTGCTTACAGCCCAGGAAGCAACCATATCCTGGGCTGCATCCAAAGCAGCGTGGCCAGCAAGTTGAGGGAGGTGACTCTGCCCCTCTACTGTGCTCTGGTGAGACCCTGTCAGGAGGGCTGTCTCCAGCTCTGGGTGCCCCATCATAAGAAGGATGTGAACCTGTTAGAGGGAGCCCAGACAAGGCCACAAAGATGCTCAGGTGGCTGGAGAACCTCTCCTATGGAAGACAGGCTGAAAAAGTTGGGCTTGTTCCGCCTGGAGAAGAGAAGGATCCAGGAAGACTTTATAGCACTTTCCTTAAGGGATCTACAAGAGAGCAGGAGAGGGACTTTCTACAAGGGCATATAGTGATAGGATGAGGAGCAATGGTTTTAAAATGAAAGAGGGTAGGTTTAGATTAGATATAAGAAGCTTTTGACTGTGAGAGTGGTGAGGCACGGGCACAAGTTCCCTGAGAAGTTGTAGGTGCCCCATCCCTGTTCAAGACGAGGTTGGATGGAGCTCCGAGCAATCTGGTCTAGTGGAAAGTGTCCCTGCCCATGGCAAAGGGGTTTGACCTAGGTGATCTTTAAGGTCCTGTCCATTCTGTGATCCTGAGATTCTATGGCATGATTATGGAAGACTTCTTTAAAAGCTGATGATGTTTTCTGTATTTACTGCAATTTATGGCAAAAGTTAGATTTTTTTTTATTAAGTGCATTCACTAAGAGTATGCCAACTTATGTTTAATTTATCTGAAAGCTGATTGCTCTAATATCATCAAAATAATCTTTCTTTTCTTTGTCAAACTTTGTCCTAATTATGAGTTCATTCTTGGGGCTCCCTGCAGTGCACTTTAAAAGTGAAAGTGTGGGTCTTGGAAGGATTTGCACAGTTCAGGAAGGAAATATAATCAGGGTAGGACTTAATTTCCCAAGGATTTTTGATCCCACCTTAACCTCTCTACTATCAAGTAACACAGAATACATTATGTGCTTAGCAGTGGAAACAGATAAGGTCTCCTTGTTCAACATCAACTGAGCAACAGCACTAATTGACCATCTCAACATGTTTCTCTTTGTAACCCTGTAATCTTCCAATTACTGAGATGCTGCCAGGATCCAACACACAGGCAGGTTTAGGACTCAATCTCCAAAAAGGCAGAGGAAAATCAAGATTGAGTCAGATTTTCCTACACTTCAAGTTGTTTTTAAACAAAGGGCTTTGAGCATGATGAGCTTGAACGCAACAAAGTATACTGAATTTAGGAAAAGCCCACACTTGCTTGTTGGTGGAATCCCTGGATGGTGGGAATTTACGTCTCGCCTCAAAGCCTGGTCTTTACCCATCTGCATCTGTAAATTTATGTGTGGGTGACAGAAGACAGTCTGGTTTCTCCACTGCTGAAAAGGACACTGGAAAAATTTGGTTTGTTAAGTTATAAAATACAAGGAAGATTTAACCCCTAAATTATGCTATGACCTGACAGTTCTCTGGTTCAACCAGAGAATCCAGTCCTGAGAATACAGTAGGGAGAGGCAGCTCATAATAAGCTAAGAGCAGCATGGGTATTTTTGCCTCCTTCCTTATTCCTAAAATGTGGGTAGCAGACATCCACTGGGTTCCTGATTCCAACACTCTGCATTCTCACATTGCTGGATATTGACCAATAACAGTAGTTACTGAGCTAGTCTTTCTCCATCAATTCCCCCCTGGAGAGAAAGAAAGGACTGTTTATTCTTTAGACTGTTTCTTGACTAGCAGAACTAATAAATCCAGAATTCCACCTGTTTCTGTCCACTGTCCCCTAACATTTCATATTTGTGATACCTTCTGTTCCCTTCCACATTCCCTTCATCCCTTTTCTTTATCCATTTGTTCTGCACCATAGCCACGTATACCAGCTTGTGCTTCCCCCCTTCCCTCACCTCTTCCTTAGGGAGCAGCGAGCATGCCTTTCAGTGCTCTGATTGCTGTCCCCTCTGATTTCCTGTCTGTGCCCTTTTGCTCCTGCCCCATAACTATTCCTTTTTTTTCATTTGGTTCCCTATACAGTCATTTTGGTCTTTTTCTCTGTCTTCTGCTTAGTCCTGCAGCCCAGGAAAGCTCTAAGACTTTGCTAGTGAGGGCTTAGAAGGTACTGGGTGGGAAGCAGCACACGTTGTGTGTAACTGCAAGCTGTCTTTTTGGCCAACTCTCAGAATAATTGTCAGAGGAAGGTTTATGTTCCCCTCCCCAGAGTGGTGGGGACATGAACCCCTTTATCTTTTTATCTCAACAGCATTTTTCATAAAAGGGTGTAGGAATAAACATCTTTGAGACCTTTGCCTTTCTGATAAATGTGTTGAAATGAGCCTGCAGGTGAGAGAGGACACAAAGTGATTGTATAATCACCCTTTTCCTGGAAAAGAACCCAAAACTAAATTTAGTATATGATAGACTAGGAGATGGATCCAAAAGCTTTGTTTTAGGCTGTGATCTGGACCTTCCTGCTGTGGCGGGGGTTGGACTGTAGCAAAGCAGAGGGAGGACTAGAGCTTGCACTGAATCCTGTGTGCACTGCTCTCTGCATTTGGGTGCAGTCACTCACATGTGCTCATTCAAATCTCCATGTCTTTTGTCAGATTCCTACAGCTTAGCACTTTTCCTCCCTTGGGATCATGGACATTTCCCTCTGTGGGTTTGGGAGGTTTGTGTGGATAATGAATCTTTCATTATTGTAGCTTGGAGCCTGTATCTTCTGGCTTCCACACTGAATTTTGGGTTTTCTGCCTAAAATATATGGTGTAAACACAAAGGACATTTATAGTAGTAATGCAATCATTCACCTTGTAGATCATTTGAAATTAAATCTGTTAGTGTACTTAAATTATAGATATACCACTCTATAAATCTCTGTATAGAATTCATTAATAGATGACTGTGCTTGGTTTCTATTATTTTTATCAGTACCTCAAGGTACTGTTCAGCATCCTACAATTTACAAAGAAAATTATCTAAAATAATGAAAAGTTCCTGGCTTGTATTATAAACAAATTGCAAAAAAAAGCTGATGAATCATCATAGAGGTTTTGTCCAATCTGATGATTAATTGTACTGTATTTGGACAAATCAGTGCATGCTAGCACATACTGTCTCTCCAAAGCCTGTAGCCCACAGGCATTTGTAATCTCAAGCTCTCTAAAACAGCCAAGCAATTTCAAAGTTTATTTTGTTATTCTGAAGCCTTTTGTCCTTTTCTGGCAGAGACCAGAACCAAAAAAAAATCACCACTGAGGGTGCAGCTGGTGGAAATGCCTCTAAAGACTCATATTGCTCAACCGGTCACTTTTGTATATGAGTTGTGGAAGTGTAAATAAATAAACCCAAATGTAGGGCTTTACTGTAAGCACATTTTATTGCATCTGTAGCACAGACTGGCCTGTAATCCAGAGTGGGTCCTGCAGCCTGTTCTCTGGTACAGCAGTGAGAGTTTTCTGTGGTTTGTATGCAATAAAAGCCAAGTCCATCAGCTGATCCCTCCCTCGTGTGTGTCCCTTTTGCAGCCTTGGACAGCCAAAATAGCTACCAGTCAGCTGGGCTTGGGGCATAATTCAGCTAGACTACAAAGAGCAGAATGGCATGCAGCAGCAGTCAGCATCCTTCCACAGTGACAAGCCAACTTGTTTCTTAATTTCCTGAGTGTGAAAATAATTTCGACATGTGAATTTCACCGTTGCCCTGAAACAGTCTTGCTCAAGGTTTTCTGAGAGCATCATGCCTTTCTGTAAGGCAGTGGCTGTGATCGCTGAAGAAGGTCGGCTTGCACCATGCCTGTCAGAGCCCTCTTCTGTCCAGCCTTATATCTCAGTGTAGGTTTCTGGCTGCTTTCTCACAACTTTTTCATGGCTCGTCAACAGCCTAGTGCAGGCTGGGATGCTGGCAAAGATCTGACTCATCTCTTTTGTTAGTTGCTTTTTAAGCCGTGGTTTCCCAAGGACTTCCTATGTCTTCTAAAGGAAATCCAGGCCTAATTAAGAGTAAACACTCGAGGACTTTTATGTGGGCAGAATTTCATCACCTTCAGGTTGCAAGTGGAGACACTTAACCTTTGTCCTGAAAATTTTTATTCTGAGAATGAGGCATTCTATCTGGATGAAAACACTGACATGATGTCTGCTTCTTTGATACAAGTATTGGGAATATGTGCACTTTCTTAAATGCTAACTCATCCAGTAGTTTTTGTCATCTCCTCACTTGTGAAGTAAGTTCCCCTCATAGCAGCCAGACTGGAAGTTAGTAAGTGCAAAGAAAGAAAAGAAAATGAAATAAAGCCTGAGTTTTCTTGCCATGTTCACGGTCTAGTGTTGCAATTCACTGCACACAGGTAGGGCAGCACACACAGAATGAGGCAGATTCCTTGGAAGGACCATTTCTTGGCTGGATCAGTAGCAGTGTGCAAGTATCTGGAGAGTTAGGGACTTTAGCTACTATTTTAATCAGCTTTCCTTCATCAGTTCCTCTTCTCAGGAAGAAGTAATTATATAAGGCAAACCCTGATAGCCCATTAAAGAAGATACCTGTTTTCTGAGATCAAATAAACAATGGACTGGCCATAGTGCAGAAAGCACATGGAATTTGCAGTTGAGGTTTTTTATGTTCTTCATGCTATATATCAATGCCTGAGCAAGCCTGGCCATTCCAGTGTGAGTAAATATTGAAGAATTCTGTAAATACATTCCTCCCTTACTGAGGAAGTATTTCTTTCTTCAAAAAAAAGTTTTTTTGGAGGAGGAAGCAAGGAAAAGAAGGATGAAGCTGCAATAGTTGTCTTCTTAGGAGCTTTTGAAGTCCTTCTGGCAACCTCCCTCTTCCTCCCCAGGAACAAAAATATACAGTAATTTTCTATCTCAGTTATTAAGGGAAATTTATGTGAAGCAAAGAGTGGTGTCCTTTTGCTTCATGCTACTGTATGTATCAGTGATGCAGTGCCATCATATATTCTACTCTTTTATGCATTTTGACCAGTGTAATGTAAAGTCAGTAGGTTTAATTACTGGGTTGTACTCATGTATGATCAGTGTAAAGAGGCCATTAATTTTATAGCTATAAACAGGCAACTAAAGTCATAGGAGCACTGTCTAAATCCACAGCACAGGCCAAGACTGGAAGAGGAACACAGCATTGGCCAAATACATTTTACATGTAGCTTGATAAAGCAGAGGCATTGATTGCATTTGATTGCATTATATTTCTGTTTGATTTCATGTCAGAGGCAGCAGTGGGCTGGAAAAGTGGGGCAAGACCACACCAGGGAGGTTGTAAACAAAGCCACAAGAGCTTGGTAATTGCCAAGAAAAAGCTATTAGGAGCGGGAGACTTTTGGGTAGGAGGGAAGTGAGGAGAGATTTGGAGCTGTGAGGAAAGAAGTTGCATAATGTTTTTCACTCCCCTCTGTGCTTTGGGAAATGAACATTCTCCTGTAAATAAACAATAGTGCTTTAGAGATAGCACTGTTGGCTCCACTCTTTGTTCTAATGGGAGATAGCTCAGTAGTCTGCATTGCTAACCAGGAATATCAGAAAGATGAACACTACTTAGCCTTTTTTAAAGAAGTAAGCGCTTATTGAATGAAAGGATTTAAAGAATATTTCTGTTTCCTAATGTCTGAGACATGTTAAACCTAATTCCTTCCCAAATGTCTAAAAGAATCATAGAATCATGGAATGGTTTGGGTTGGAAGGGACCTTAAAGATCATCTAGTTCCAACCCCGCTCTCATAGGCAGGGACATCTTTCACTAGATCAGGTTGCTCAACGCCCCATCCAACCTGGCCTTGAACACTTCCAGGGATGGGGAGTCCCCAGACTCTGAGCAAGCTGGTCCAGTGCCTCACCATCCTCACAGTAAAGAATTTCTTCCTAATGCCTAATCTAAACCTGCATTCTTTCAGTTTGAAGGCATTAACCTTTGTCCTATCACTGCATGTCCTTTTAAAAAAATATTAATGTTATTCTAAAAAGCCATCACCAGTATCTAGCATCACTTCCTCTGAGCATCAAATGTGCTATGTTTTCCTTGTCTCTGAACTCTTTCTAAAATGAGCCTTGTAGTTAAGGGATTGCCTTCATTGTGGGACTTTCAGAATGCCATCGGGATGGCCAAGATCCAGCCTGCACTGACAACCAGTGCAGGATTCTTCCCATGGCTCACACGGCATGTTGTCTAGGTTTAGAATTCATGGAGTACTTCCATAAGTAGAGTCACGACAAGAGAAGAGAAGGAGCGGAGAGG
>JAWWEE010000001.1:34512318-34559227 GCA_035221455.1 Xenops minutus | reverse complement strand
TTCTTTCTTTCTTTCTTTCTTTCTTTCTTTCTTTCTTTCTTTCTTTCTTTCTTTCTTTCTTTCTTTCTTTCCTTCCTCCCTTCCTCCCTTCCTCCCTTCCTCCCTTCCTCCCTTCCTCCCTTCCTTCCTTCCTTTTTCTCTTTCTCTTTCTCTCTTTCTCTCTTTCTTTCTCTCATTCTCTCTCTCTCTCTTTCTCTCTTTCTCTCTCTCTCGCTTTCTTTCTCTCTTTCTTTCTCTTCCTTTTCTTTCTTGTCTTACTTTTCTTTCTTCTTTTTTAGGGGATTGTTTATCACCATCCATGACAAAGGCCATATTGCAACAATTCTAAACTCTTGGCCTGAAGAAAATATTAAGGTATGTGGCATGTCTTCTGTGAACTAGGAAATTACAGGGAGTTGGATGAAAAAGGGTTTATAATGGAACTCATTGGCATCATTTACAGAATTGGCTGTTTAAAAGGACAAGCAAAGAATTACTCCCTTCCTCAGAGAATTCTCAGGCTGGACTTCAGCTTCAGTTTCCAGTGCAGTTGGGACTTCAGAGACTCTTGTCATGTGTGTATGAGGCCAAGAACAACTTTTTCAGAGGTAGCAGGATCTTGGTTAAAAAACAAAAAAATGAGCATGATAATAAATTTGTACAGAATAGGGGTCCTAGTGAAAAAATAATATATGTGTGTTGAAGAATTGTGTGGCTAACTTGTGACTTGTTAGATGTACCAAAGCTCTTTAAGATACCTCTGTAGCCAAGGCTTCTAGGACTTCTTTCCAAATCCAGTGAGTCATGCAGCATCAAGAACACTGGCAACTCTGCAAATCATGTCTGATATCTAGCAGCTGACAATATTACTGACACCCCACCCAAAAAGTATTCTAGTTAAGTGTTTTTCACAAGAGCTCGGGGTCTGGGCAAGTCCCTGGCATGAAATAAAGTCAACACTTAAGGCAGGTCTTGCTAGTCACCTCACCTCCTGCTATTGGTCTCAAAGTACATGTGCCTGGGAATTTCCCTGGCTATTGACAGAGCTTTAGTCCCCTATCAGTCATCTGTTTCTTCCAAGAACAAAGGTTTGGCAGCTGAAAAATTCTTGCAAGCATTTTCCACTTCCAAGGGGAAAAAAAAAAGGAAATTTAACATGTTTTCAGAAAAAGTGATCACATTCATATACTTTGTCTTTGGAACCATGGAGAACAGATGCAAAATAAGTATTTTGTCCTTATTCTGTCCAAACATCTCAGTATTTCCATTTGTTTCCAACTCAGGACTGTGAGCAGAACTCAATATGGCTAATAAACATGTTTTTGCAGATGGGGAAACTGGCATAGAAAGTTTAGACACTATTGTTGAAAGAGCCCTCTCTGACACCCAAAACAGACTATAGGAAGGGCAGTGGGCCATGAAAGAGATTCAGACTATCTGCTTTCCAGATTTATCAAACTACAAAGGCAATCAATTTTATCAGTATCTCTGTTGTGGACCACAGAGTTCTCTGTATCAGACTGTGCACAGACTTCTCCATGCCTGAACTGGTAGGCATTGGAACACTCAAGAATTTGAGAAAGTAGGGAGGTACCTGGACTGCACCTAAGTCCCTCGAGGGACCCAGGTTTTTTTTATACCATCAGCTTTAAGTCTCTAAACACAGTGTAGAAATATCTGAAGATGCTGCCCACATTTTGCTATGTGGCTCATTAGAGTTTCATGGCAACAGTATTTACCGTAGAAAAGAGAAATCTGAGCTATAGGCCTGGATCCTCTCCCTCGAAGGGCTGGAAGGGTGCTAGTGCTCTGCTTAGCTTACCAAAGCCTAGTCAGGCTTTAATGAGCCCTGCCTTCACCCCTCCTGTCAAAGCTGGGCTGCCCTGAAACAATCATAGTGCCAGAAGCAGAACAAGTGAGAAGAAACCCCTTCTGGACATACTTATGTGGGAATGAGGGTTGGTTTTTGTCTCTTCTGGGATGGCTAATGAATCCTGCCATGAAGAAATATTGCATAAAATTTTTTCTGGCCACCTGCAGCCAGTGCCTCCCCTTTTCTCTCTGGTTCCATAGTCTTGTAGTCTTTTCTGCATGATGGCCCAGCTAAAGCAAGAGGAATGCAGAGAATCCTACAGGATAGCATTGTGGTAGGGTGTCATCCTGGCAGCTCTTGAGTTCAAACCACCTCAAAATGAGGATGATCTATAAACCATGTATTCTATTCCAAGGCAAGTGAGCTGCCGTGCTAGCTACAGCACTGGCTTTCCATCCTTCCTTCCCTCCCTTTTTTCCTCCCTTCTTCCATAGGATGCTCATGGAGTGTTTTCTATTGGTACACTCAAGGCAGAGTATCAGTTTGTCATGTAAAGGCTGACCTTGTGCAACCAGTTCAGAGAGCTGGGAATGCCAACAGCAGCACTTGCCTCTCTGCATTGCCTTGGCACACTGGAGATCATTGCAGTGCTCTGCATCACTCTGCCGGACCACATGTGTCCTACTTAGGCATTGCAAACCTGGGGTAGTCAAGCGGATACAGCCTGTGGTCCAGAGTCATCTCAACTAACATCAGCTGCCTGGAGACTCAGTGCCTCGTGTCAGATTGTGAATATTTTTGCAGTGATCACTGAAGAGCAAACTGAGCTTTTCAATGAGAAACACCTCATTCATCTGTTCCCAAAACAGCTGCTGGGGGAGGAGATGCAGTCTGGAGTTTTCTGTCTCTTGCCATCAACCGTCAAATAAGTTTAGAAGTGATTTAGATGGTTGAACTGCACAACTAACCTTTATCCAATGACTTGGCTAGAGTAATCAAGAAAATTTGTATCACAGATGGAAATAGAAAACAGGTTCCTAAATATTAAACCAGCAACCCACAACCTTCAGTTAGAAGGGTCTGTCCTGCTCAGCCAGAGATTAATGTCTGGCTTGTTGAGTTCTGATCATATGAACATGAGTGAGTAAAAGCATTATTTTAATATGCTGGTGTCTCAGGTGCTCACAGAAACTGTCCTCTTTTTTATGGTGCTTTTCAAATCCAAAGAGCCACAAACAAATGTGAATTTAATTCATCCTCTCTGTTACAAAGGGCCATGGATGTCTCCCATGCTGTATTTTCTGTTCTGATACATTTTTCGATGTTGCCTTGAGGAGCTTTGGTACCTATAGAGTGCAGCACATCCAAGGCTGAAGAAATTTTCTTGCTCTGATGGATATGTGAGTGCTATTGGGAGGTTTTTAGGTTTGCCTGAGAACACTGATTTGTTAGGATGAAAGGGGATCGGTGCTCCAGAGGAGTATTTTGATTCATTGGAATGTAATTTTTTTTTTATATACTCTCTGCATAGTTTGAATATAAACTCTTTTTCATACAATTTCAGGATAAACCTGTAGTAGTGTATGTGCTTGCTGTTTTCCCTGTTCCCATTACTGCCTTTCAGTCCCAATTGCATCCTGTGGGTGTGGTAAAGAAGTGAGTGCACACCCAAAACCAGATGGAGCCCACCCAAAAAGAGACTTTCTCCTTGCTAACACTTCACATTGGCTAAGAAGGAAAGAAAATAGAAAAATGCTCAAAAATGGATAGGATGTGTGTATAGTTTATGATGAATAAGAAAGGACACTGAAACAGACGAGTACGATTCTTCCTGAAATCCGAAAGTGCAGCAAGAAGTTTATTCTGTTCCTGAACAACAAAATGCTCCTCCATCGCCATTGCGGCAGTAAACCAATGCATCTTTATTTTCCCCCTACTCGCCAAGGAACTGCATGTATTGAGGTTGTTTCTAATCTCCCATTCTCTTAGTTCTCACTAAAGCACACGTGTGTATGTCCTATGTCCTAAGTTTAGCCTTTACTTTGCAGACCAGCAAATAAAAAACTTCTTTGCAGTCTTCTCCTTTGAAATCCAACCTAGGCTGTGCACTTGAGTCCCCCACAGTCTGATAAAACATTTGGTGTGAGCTCTCTGTTACGTGAATTGCTGGGACAGTGCTGAAAGTTGAAGTTTGTTATTGTGTTTACAATTTTTTTCCCCACAGTGGGACTGGACTCCAATATATTCCTATACTTACTGGATTTCGAAACTGACCCAAAGACTGTCTGATGCTGGGACAAAACCAACAGAGTAGTGGACTTAAAAATTTGGAAATTTAGTCAGATCTGCTTGATTGTTTGCCTCCTAAGGTTTCAGTGTACAGTGTGGGTTGAGGAGCTCAACTTTAGGATTCTAATTTGAGCATCATTAAGCAAGCTTTTATTTACCCTCTTGTGACAAAGAAACTAAATATTAACAAGAAAAACCTTAACAAGAAAAACCTAAAATTATGGATCAGAGATTTTGGTGAGGTAGCACCATACGGTACTGCTGAAATGCAAAAGACCAGTTGCACAAAGAGTTAAATTGTTAACTTCCAGCTGGGTGGGGATAAAAGGCCTAATATCATATACATAGCATGGGAGCTCTGCAGCCCATGCTGATGGCTTCTGTCTACATGTCTCACTGTCAGGGGGATGAGGCGCAAAGGGACTCAATTACATTGAGTTTTGTTTATCTGATGTTGGCTACTCCACAGCTACTCTACAACTCTGTGAAGACATGAGTTTGTTTATTCCACAGATGCAGTTCATAAGCATAAACACTTTTTTCTTCTAGAAAAAGAGATCAAAAAATCAAGGCCACATCTCTTTTTTTGAAGCTCCTTGTTATACAGCTGAGAATGCACAAAAAACTATGCCGGTTGGGCTCTGCTACAAGCAAATCAAAGTGCTGACATGTAGAGCTGCTGCTCTCTCACACTATGAGCAGCTACCTGTAAACCACATTTTCTCTACTACCAGAAATGAACAGCCCCATCACTAACAGCTAATGAACATGTGTCATGTAGAAGGAGTAAATATCCATCACACAATACATTTGCAAATGGCATTAGGGTGAAAACAGTGGGGCTGGTTTTGCTTCTAGAGCCTTGGCAACCCTGTATGACAGTCTTTTTTGATCCTCCTAGGCTATCGTGGTGACAGATGGAGAGAGGATTCTTGGCTTAGGAGATCTAGGATGTTACGGCATGGGTATTCCAGTTGGGAAGCTTGCTTTGTACACAGCTTGTGGTGGAGTTCACCCACAACAGTGTCTCCCTGTTCTGCTGGATGTTGGCACAGACAATGAGGTAAGAGTTTTTCATAAAACTGACATGGGGGGAGAAAGAATTGAGATTAATGCTTAACTGAGTCCAGTTCCCTAAATGTGGAGGCAAGCCAGAGACATCCAAGATGAGGCGATGGCTAGACCAGCACTGCAGGGAAGTGGGAAGGTTTAATTCCTGTTTGATGCATGAGAAACTTTTGCTCTTATTGGGAATTGAAATAAACACTAAATAGACTCAAGGTCCCCCTGGTGAGAAGACTCAGATCGTTACCAGTTGTTGCTGAAGGGTCAGCTCCACCTTTCAGCATGGCAAGGTGAGTTCACAGGCTTTGTACAGGAAGTTCCGGATTTATTTTTCCACTGGTAATTGTGAGTAAACAGACAGACATTCGTGTCTGTGTAGAGGTGACTGTATTCCAGAAATGGAGAATCCCTGATGAGTGGTTTGGGAATGATTAATTTCACTGTTTTGTCAGATTGCACATGTTAATGCACATGATAACCAAGCAAGAGGACTCCATGTGTTTGCAAATTTTTGCCTTATGACTCTGGCTTAGAAAGGCCAAAGTGAAACATTTTAGCAATGCCAGAATGGACATCTGTGAGGATGTCCTTTTTAAAATTAATATCTTATAGCTTTTTGTGATGGCCTGGGTTTGTCCATTTTTGTAGAATGTACTTGTGCCTCACATGACCCCAAGTAAACCAAACACAGGTTTCATGAGAGAAATAACAAATCTGGTGTATAAGAGCTCTGATTTTGTGTATGAAGATGAATTAATGCTGACATTTTCAGACATGCCAATGCTCATTTTCTGCACCTCTTTCACTTCAGCCCCAAGTGTGTCACGCTGGACACTTGAAAAGAATGAAAGAATGCAAAATCAGTGGCTGTAGACAACATCGGAGATTCCAAATTACCTCTTTGGTCTCTGGTCCTTGAATTATGTTATCCCTTTAGCATAGTGGCCTGTCATGGACTTAGGGAATATAGGGTATGCTCATCTCACCCTAATCCATGGTTTTCCTGAAAAGAGGGAACTCTGAGCTTGGACCCTCTGAGGCTAAAGCAGGAATTAAGTCTCAGTCTCTCTCTCACTTTTTGGAGTCTCCAGTGAGTAGAGCCTTGTACTTGACTTTGGGCCTGCCATGTCTTCTTTCTCCTCCATGCTGCTGTGCACACCACCAGTGCTAGTATGCTCTGAGCCCCCCCAGCTAGAGTTTCCATCCAGAGGGACCTGGGTGAAAGCACTTCCCATCCCGTGGGAAGCTTCTGATCATTCATGACCATCTGTTTCTATCTCAGAATCCAAGGGACACTAAAATCCAAAGTGGCACCAATGATTTTTAGGCCTCTCCAGGGGTCAGATGGCATCAGAAAAAGGGACTCACGGAGTCAGTGTTGGGAACTTTTGTTCTGCCCAAGATCAGATGTAACTTACATGTCTAGGAACTTCTCTGCAAAACTAATTTCCACATCTGAGATTAAGATACAGAAGCTGCCATTTTCCAATAATATGAACAATATATTTCCACACAATATAAATTATTTATTTATTTAATGGCTTTCTTGTGTGCATAAACCCAGATTAATTGAACCCTAAGCACATCCTAGCACATTCTGCCCCACAACTAAACTCGTTTATCTGTGCATAAATAAGACACCTCTTAGAGCCATTCATCCTTTTAATCTCTGCCTATTAATATCTGGTGAGCCAGGGGGATGATGTTGGTAACAGGAACCTCACGTAGAACTCAGTAAGTATAGCAGTCATATTATATTTTTATGTTTTTTCTGACAGTCCATAATACCTTGTATATGCTTTCAGCAAATCAGTCTTTTTTTCTGGGCTTGGCATTTCTCAGCTTGTCTGTGGGACAATTTTTTACTCCATGAACAGGACCCAGAGCACATGGTACTGTAGGAGCAATCAGTGAAGGAATGCAAGTGAATCTCCTGTCTGTTTAGTGGCCCTGAAGAGCTAATTTATGAAACTCAGAGGAAAACCTCTTTCATCTTTTCTTCTAAGGGAAAACAGCTGTGGCTGTAAAAACATATCTGATATTAGCATACCTGCCAATACTTAGGGCCATATGGCTGCAGGACAATAGGTTTGAGATGGCTCATCGCCTCTCATATGGATTGTTCAGTTCCTGAAATTGGAAAGGAAGTAGAATTGCTTTGCAGTGACTCACAGAAATGTTGGCACACCTGTCTCTTGCCACTGTTTGGTCTGTAATTTTCCCCCAAATATATGCTATTTCCATGCTGACCCAGTCCTTTTTAGGTGGCTTATGGGTCCTGACTCAACACCTGCTGGATTGGTTGAAGGAATGGCCTGTTTTTATGTTCCTATTAGGAGCCAAAAAATAAATTTATCTGTTGTATGAAAATATTTTGCCTTGACACCTGCCAGATAAGTGAGGTGAGTGCAAAGTAGGTGCAGGTTTTGGGAATATTTTGGCATCTGATCACTGATTCTGGTCAACTCTGGGCTGTCACCTAAAAGGCCTAAACAGCACATGGCATTTCAAGCTACTCAAGGCGATCTTCATTGCTCAAAGAACTGCTTACAGTCAACAGCTTTCCTGGTAACCTCAGTGCAAAATTAAAAACTGAATCCACAGTGAACACTGCCCACAGAATGTCAGTTTTATTCGCTAGGAGTGAGGCACCTTGGCAGAGAGCCTTTGGTAGAGCTGTTCTGGAAACGCAGAGCTCCATTTCCTATGGCAGTTAAGAAATGTTACATCCCTCCGACTTTATTTACATAAAAAGATAGTCCATAGCTTCCTATGGAAACACTTTCTGCTTGGGAAGTGATGTGTGAGCTGGCCTTCACTGAATAGTAAGTAAAATTATTATGACCACATCAGACAAACATTTTTGGTAGGCTGGGACATAAATCTCCATCCATGGAAGAGAAGATGTCAACAGAATTGCTTTGTGTCCTAGGCTCTCCTGAATGATCCACTCTATATTGGACTGAAACACAAGAGGGTTCGTGGGAAACAATACGACGAACTGATTGATGAGTTTATGCAGGCAGTTACCAACAAGTAAGTGGGGTTATATACATGGCTCCTCTGGCCTGCTTCCATTTAAGAGCAAATGTTGCAACTCGTGAAATAAACATTAGTATAATTGATCATCCAAGCAAAGGAAGGTCATTTCAATGCAAGTCTCCTGGGTGGTCCGCAAATGACTCTTTGTGCTTGAGCACTCCGTGTCAAAAATATTTGTCTTCAGAGAAGTGAAATGGGACTGACTATTTATAACCATTTCCTGTCCGTATAGGCCAGAGGTGTCAAACATATGTCCTGTGGGCTATATCTGGCCTCCATCATGCGTTTATGAGCTTCATTCAGCATAGTCAGAACCTAAACTTTGGGTTGTTTACATTTATAAAGGAAGTTTCTAGTTCTCACCATTGTGAAGGAAATCATCTAAATGGAAACGGTATGTCCCTTCACACGGTGTGGAGTCTGCAGACTGCCTGTCTGTTGCTTTGTCTAAAATAGGAACTTCCCTGCTGGCATTTAAGTCTGTGGAGTCAGAAGGCCAGGATTATAAGCATTGTCCTTTTAATGATGGGACAGACCAACTGCGTATTTCCATTCTTACTTGCTAACTCTGTGAGTGCTAGAGGCACTCTGATGTACCAGCGAGTTTAATTTGGCAAGAACAGAACCATCATCTCAGCCCTGTATGTGCACCTCTCTCTGAAAAATAAAAGAAAATATGTTAAGATCTCCATGACTATCTGGAGAGGTTACCATAAGAAAGAAGGTGGAGACAACTGTTAAGAAAAAAAAAGGATAATATTTGGAAAGCTCTGATCCCCTAAGCTGCTTTTTTGCCTTTCTTAAAGCAGCAGATAATACTGATAAGGAGCAGCAGAGAGCTATGGTCTGTGCCTGATTACCAGGCTGCTGCCTCTCTGTACAACCTATGCATAGCTGAAGGAGCTATGTTTGATCTTCCCTCCGACTGTGTCTCCAGCTGGCTGCTGGAGTGTGTGTGTGTTCCTGCACAAATGGAAGGGAGTGGGTGGTACGTTTGTCATCAACACACAGTTCATCCTGTCTCCTTGGAAGCAGGAGGCATCATGACCAGTGTCTGATGGCAGCACCTACCCATCCACTGAGAAGCATCTCTTTTACACCCGGCCTGACCGCTCAGCTGGCTGTGGGTGAAGCAGTGTAGGAAATAGGGGCAGAAATGCAGAGGACCATTCAGTCACAACTGGCAAACCAAGTTTTGAGGAGGATGAGTGCATTGTGGAGAATCTCAGCATCTGTGCAGTGTTGTGCAGATCCAGTGCTGGTGTTAGTCAAGAGCTTCTCTGCTGCTCAGCAGCACAGTGTAACATGTGCCATGTGGCAGCCGGCCAGAACATCAACCTGCCCAGCTGCAATTGCCCACTTTCTGTGGAAAGATACTGGCTGTCAGGCAGGGCCATAGCCCCTGTATCTGTGAGTATGAATACAACAACACTACCTTGCCTGCTGGATTAAACAGGTACTGCAGAGACAATTCTGTGTTTGTGCTCTGGTTTATTCCTCTTTATATTTGATAAAAAAAGCTTGACTGAAATGCCATTTGATTACAGTTAGACGCTTGTGGGTTATCTAGTGGGAAAAAAATTCTTAGAGCCTAGAAAAGTGGTAAAACACAACTAGGAAATCACAAGAGACTCTATAAGTAGAAAAGATTTGAGAGACATCAGGGTTCATTTGTGGGTTTTCTGTTTGTTTTAATTGTAGTCACCGATTAATCCTTCAAGAAAACTATGCCACTTCCTTCTGGACAGAAGACCACAGGGGTATTAAAGTGTTGGTGTTGATGATAGAATGCAACAATAGGATGAGAATGCAGATGATGGTCTCAGGCATCGTAAATTTGGCTCTGAGATTTATACTTGTGGTGTTAAATGCAAAGCTCATTGCTCCCACTATTCCTGTGATGTCAGTGAAAGGGCCAGAAGGACAATTCGCCTTTTCTGTCCTTGCTGTTGGAGAGGAAGGATTGGCCGCTATTTTCCTGTGTTTAGTTTACATGAGCTAATCTCCACACTGAAGGGAGAAGACCATGAAACAATGAACTCTTATCTTGTGAGGAGGTGATGTCATGTCTAATGCTTTCATTCAAGTACTGGGAATCAAGTTCCTGTGGCCCCTGTCTCAGCTTTTCTATTTCCCCTAGCCAGGAAGAATTACTTGAACACAGTAAGCCCCCCCAAAATTCTCAACAAAGTGGAGCTGGGAAATTCTGCTTTACACTTCTCCTTTCACATCTGTAAAGTATTTGCAGATCCTTGAGCAAAAGGAACCATTACCCTATATTATTATCCTGACCACCAGCATACTTTAAAGTGTGATCCTCTGTGAGCTCTGGGATGGTGAATAATCCTGCTATCAGCCTGCGTTTGGCAAACTCATATAAAACAGGTTCCTTTGGTCTCAAATTTCCACTGGAATGACTGGATTCAACGTAGTAGGAGCTCTTGGTTCTGTTACAAAAGGAAGCAGAAGTTGTTCAGAAGGTCAAGAACATGCTGCTTTATTGTAGCCTGCTTTCACTTATGAGGAAACCTGTGAGTATGAGCTGCTGTGATCTCTTATGCAAGTCTGAAATGTCACATGCAAATTCAGTTATCTGAGGAGGAACCTTTTCGGTTGCCATAAATCCCTGGCAATTCGGGGGGTTCCTTTTCACCTTGAAGTTCATGCAGAAGTTCTGTCTACTTCCTGAGGGTACTTCAACTTCTCATGGAAACGATTTGTCAGTTCCTCCGCAGGAGTACCTCCCACCCTGTCAAATCACTGCTGGCTCAAGGGACATTTGTCACTGAAGTGGAATGTGTCAGAGCCCACAAAAAAAGCCAGGGGAATGAAGATTTAATCTTCTAATGGAATAGTAATATCAAACAGATGTCAAATTTCTATTGCTAGAGACCCATGCAGTCAGTAAAAAGGGCTCCTGGTCTCATAACAGCCACCTACTAATGAAATGAGTGCATCAGAGGCTTCATAGTATTTTGAAGTAAAATGTGACCTTTGGGCAATTTTAGAATGAAAAACCCTTTCAGAAACAGCAGAATAAATTTTTTTCTGCTGCGTAAACCTCCATTCAATACTCTTTCACCTAAAACATGTGAAATGACTGAGCTCTTTAACAAAAGCTCTAAGCTATTCGTTTTGCTCCTCTTGGGAGGCATCTACATGCAAAATTTGGCCCATTAGGCCTATCTATGTCTGGTTGAAGCAGTCTGACAAATTGCTGTTTTCTCACAATGAGTATTATGCTTCTCATAGAAAAATGCATTGCTTCAGCTTTCCCTCTGCTGTTACTGTGGCAAAGGATAATTCAGTCTTACTCTTACATTGGTGCATTTCTGTAGGCTGAAGTAAATATTCACCCAAAGTGTCCAAGGATCATAACTGGAATAAACCACAGAATTTCTGGGTCTTGACTGCATAAGCAAATTAAGGTTGAAATCAAAACACCATGAGAGATGTGTTGTGCTGAGATGTGTTTTCTGGACTCTGAAGGACTTCAGCCCAGTATCTACAGTAACAGTATTCATTAACACCTGGGCTCTCTTTCAAAGCAAACTACTCCTGGAAGTCCTTCCCCCCTTCTCTATTTTTCTTAAACTAGTATAGAAACTGAAGACCCATTCCATATCTGTCCTATTCCCATTCACTCCTTCTGTAGCTTTCATCATACAGTTACAACACAGCTGGGTGGCTCCAAGGAGCCAGACTTGTTGACGGATGGCCTGTCCTGGAGCTCCAGCCCCTATTTAGAACTCCAGCCTCAGTCGCTTGCTGGCAGATGCAGACCATGCAGCCTACAAGACTTTACAAGATGCAGTTACCCCTGCCAGCAAACTGTGTCACAGAAACCTCATTAACCTGTCATAAATTCACTCCCCTTTCCTTTCCCATCAGTGCTTATTAGCAGAGTGACTAGGGAAACAACAGCTTTCTACCAGCCTGTGCCATAAGGCAGAGCACAGAAGGCATCAAGAGATCAAGCATTCAATTTCTCAAAATGAGAAAAGAAAGTAGCTGTGCTGAGTTTATTTTTCCTTGTGTATGTTTTATACCTGATTTCTTTTTACCTAATCCCTTCCCATTACTTTTACCCTATACCAAGTCAGGTCTCAAGTGCTCTCCAACAAGCAGAAGCTGCTTGAAAAGAAGCCACCTCTCTTTCAGCAGTTCTTCAGGGTTGTGGATCACAAATTCACCAGCACTTTTCAGAACCAAATCACTCTTCAGAAAAAAATCCCCAGTACAGGTGCCTCCATGTTATTTCTTCACATGCTGTAGGCAACCTGGTTAATGGATCCTGAAAGACTAGACTAAAGTTTCTAGGCACCAGTGGCCTCAACAAAGCCCTCATGTATACTGCCAGCACCCCTGGTCACTCCTCAGCATGTCTGTGCCTGTTAGGAGACCTGCAGACCATCACTGGTGCCCTTTCAGGGCTGGTGGTATTGACCAACTCCAGCCCTTATGGGAATACAAGGGGAATATTCTCCTTGCCCATCCACCCCAGTGACTATGGCCAGAGGGACTCCGACACCGTCCATGAGGGAGAAGTGATGGTAATGGGAAGAGCCACTCCAGATGTCCATTATCCTTGCTTGATGTGGGATAATCTCATCAGGCAGCATCTCTAATCTGCTTTCAGCCACTGGATGATATTTTAAGTCAAAGAACAATATTTAGGTTTCAATAGCTTGATTTTCTGCTTCTGAGGAATGGTTGAGCTCCAGATGTGCTACAACGGGATCACTGTTGTAATGAACGTTTGCATTCAACCTTGCATTCAAATCCTTTGGAGTAACGCAGTTACAGATGTCACAATGCCCTTTGCTCTAGGCTTTCTGTCTGTGCTTTTCCACCTAAGCCAGATTTACCACAGCAGTTTCAGAAAGATGCAGCTGGAGAAGCTCTATTTGTGCAGAAGGCAGGTGGTGAGGCTCCGTTTCTTGTTCTCTGTCGGAGGGTAGATCAAAGCTACATTTGAGGGTCAGCACTAGTATGGTTCCATCTCCTGCTTATGCCCTGCTCCTAAGAAGCCTTGTACCTTCAGCTGCAGCCCTTCGTCAGGCCCACTGCAAGCAGAATGACATCATTTTGCATAAAAACACAAGAACGGCCATAGCAGCCATTAGTGCTGGTCTTAGTGCCTGGAAGTCATGAGATAGGACGTGCAAAGTAGTTGTTTGTGAGTTTTTTCCTCTGTAAAGAATACAATGAAAGGTGACTACATTTTTTCAAGAACTTTATTTCCAAGAACTTTGCAATCAATCCTGACTTGTTCTTGCCTCTTATCCTGTCTCTAACAGTAGCTCATAGCAGATACCCTGGCATATGACTAAGAACAGCAATCCTTGGCATATCTCCTAGCTTCCAGTAATGTAAGATTGTGGGATTTCCTGGTATCTCTGTACTTCAAGGGTCACTTTTATTGATGTAGAACTCACTGAATGCACTGCAGGCTCCATGCCTCAGAGCATGGTGCCTGTGTTTATGTTGCTCTCAGTGCAGCCCAGGACATGGTTGGCTTTCTGGGCTGCCAGCACACGCTGTTGGCTCATATTCAGTTCTTTATCCAGCAATACCCCAAGTCCTTCTCTGCAGGGCTGCTCTCAGCTGGTCTCTTGAGAACATGCTGGACCACACTGACCCCTAAAGTGTGTCAGGAATTGTATGGCAGAGTACTGCTGGTCTGACTAGAAGCCTGCCAGGAATTATGTTAAAAATTTAACAGTAAGACTGGCCTCAAGACACTGGCCAGACTCAGGTGCTCATGTTGCTTTACTTGGTAGAACAGACTTTGTTTTTCCAATCCTTAATGCTGATCACTTGCCAAGCATGATATTTTTCTGATGATGGGCTCCTTTACAGAATATTTAATTTTTCTTGGAAATCACAACTTTGGTTGCTGGTGTGTTGAACAGCCATAAGAAGATCTCAAGGACAAGGGCCAGGACAATTTGGTTCTTCTCTGTCTGGTTTTATGTAAGGCTATGTGTAGAAGTTGCACCTCCTCAAAGCAGATTCCTTACATCATGAATCACTGAAAGCAATGTTATAACATTTTAAATTCAGACAGGGATTGGAACTTCCTGCTTATGGTTTTTTCAATAAAGAAATTGGACCTTCTTGCAACATTTTTTTTTTCATGCATGTAGTTTTAATATTATACTCCCTGATCATTGCCCCCAAAAATCCCATCTTGATACTGGTCAGCAAAGGTGCTACACAGGTTCTCAGGCCACCCTTGAAGTTCTGACTTGTACCATTTTGTTCAGATGCTTCTCAAATGGTAACTGCTGCTTCATCAATTTTTTCCTCTCTGACCTCATGGCTTATAATGAGTCTGGATGAACTCAAAGAGGTACATACAAATGAGGATGAAAGGATAAAGTTGCATAATGAGATTGTTTAGGCAACTGAGAAGTCTTTTGAATAAAGAAGTTAATTGCAATGTCATCAGGAAAGCATCTGCCTCCTTCTTCTGGGACTCATACTCTTTTGTTCCACCACTTGTTCCTCATGGTCATCCAAGAGAAATGTGGATCATCCTCTGATGGGAATACAGACTTTGCTAACAGCATCTTTCCTCTTAGTGTAGCCCAGAGATTTTGTGTAGCTCTAGGTTGAGAGTAACAGTAACAGAACACCAATACAGCAACAAGTAAAGCATAAATCCTATGTTTGCATGTTTTCCAGAAATTAGATAATTTTTTTAATAAATATTTTCAGGTGATAATTTTTACAACAGACTGGTAATATTATATGTGTTTAGCTCCTAGAGTCATCCTTCATTAGGGTGACAGTCTGGTACTATTACTTTAATCAATAGTATATTGTTTCATTGAAAGTACTGTTTGAACTACATTTGCTAGGCAAAGGCTGGAGAGTGGATTAAAATAAGTGTATGGGACCATTCTGTAAAGGATTTCCCAGGGAGGCTGTTTTCACAGGAAGATTTTTGCAAGGTATGAGAGCCAGAATTTGGGTCATAATTTATGACACAAAATATGCAAACTAATGAGACAGCACTATAATCTATACTATGAAAGACCAGTGATTTTTTTCTTGATGAGGAAGAACTGACAAAGTAAATCTTTTGTTTCCAATTCTATAAAATGGGTAAATTAATTCCAGAGATGGCAGAGAAGGGGGTCCCCCAGATGGTGGTCTGGCAGCCAGCAGTGAACCAGAAGACATTGTGACAGTATTAAATAATGGCTGTTGTGGTGTCACCAGTTACAAGTTTCAGCATGTCTGAATTTTTTCAAAAACACCTCTGTCCAACCATCGTTTTTGACAGCCTGCAAATGTAAGAATGACTCATGCTCCAGTTCCACAAGGAGACATATAACTGCAGAGATCCCAAGAAATGCATACTGCAGTGTGCCCAAGAGGAATGGGAACACTTTGAATCCAAAATCAATCAGAAAATAAAACCTTTCTGTTTTGAAAGGGAGATAAAGAACTGGGGAATGGAAGAAACCAAACTGGAGAATTGCCTTTGCTCTGTTTCAATGTACCTTGTCAGTCTGAAATCTTAACAGTCTATATTTGAGCTTTCCTTTTAGATAAATGCAGTCGGACCCTGGCTGTATAACCACTCATGTCCCAGATGCCAAGAAGATGATAGAATGCTCTAGAGAAGATGAGTCATTGACAGTCAGGATGACATTACTGGAGGGAGCCAACCTTAGCTGGCTATGCCTTTCCTGGACTGGAAAACATTCAGTCCTGATGTGACCTGCTGCTCTTGGCCTCAAAATCTCCTTCAGGCTTCAAGCTGAAAGTTAGGAGGAGTCACATGGATAGGTAGAAGAATCTGTGTGAACTGGCAACAAGCCAAGCAGTCTGACCTCAGGAATCTCTTCCTACCACAGCAGTTTGTAAGACCTCTCTGCAGGGCCAGTCTCAAATCTAGCTGTAAGTTTAAGAATATTTAAATGTCTTGGAAGGGATCTTCAGAAATCCTTGTTCAAATATTCATAATCAGTTTTTCCTGCACCTATAAACAGCAAGCATGTGAGTACTAACTGGGACTGCATTCATATCAGATGTCACAGCTCAAACGGAGTAAAATTTCTTACCTCGTTCAACAAAAGCAGACCTCATTAAAAATTATTCCTCCAAAAGAATTTATTCATTTTGGTTTCCTAATGGGAAATACAATGTTTCCAAAGAAACACAACAATTCTGCAAAATCAGTTTTGTCAAAATCTAGTTTTCATTTAAAAAACATTATGATAGGAAAGACTGGCCAGTATAATAAATTCCATCTTCAAGAATTTCTGTATGTGCTGACGGGGGAACACAAAGTAGGGAGAAGGGCTCTATAGAGCAGATCAACAAAGAAGTTACAGACTTTGAAGGGCAACATAGCATTCCAGTTGAAAGGGTGATAAGCCAGTGACCTACAGTGCATGGCATTTATTTAAGATCTTCCTAACAAGCTGCGATAATTAGATAATATTAGGTTATCTCTTCTAATTTAGGTGTCTAAAGTTAGACATATCAATTTAAGTTGGTCATTTTAGTCTGTCTTCACAGTCTCTGAGAAGAAAGAGATATCTCCAGAAATGTTATCTATTTCCATTTCCCACTTAGACTGTTTCAAAGAAGTTGCTATTGGATGTGCCCTTTCTCTCCAGTGTCTGAGAGGGCTGTCAGAGTTGTCCAGCTGGGCATTACACAACCAAATTTTAGATATGCAAAAGTAATGGAAGAAATCCCATTTTGCACTGCATTTTGTTGGCTGAATTTCAGTGGCTCTCTGGACACCCTTTCCATTTGCAGTGACAAGGATCTTCACCTTCTCAACCGAGTTGGACTATTTCCTAGCATTGTTGTATATTAAAAGGCTTCCATGCTCCAGTCCCAAGGTGGCTACATTTTACTTTTAAATGCTACCCAAATATTCTTTTTAGAGCACTCTGAATTCCTTTGGGATTAAAGGAATCACACAAATATTGAGATGTTGTGCTGTGGAGGAAGGACAGTAGAATTGACTCATCACATTGGTACTCACAAGGATGTTACTGCGCAGGGCCCCAGCAGCTGGTTTGTTCACACTCCTCGTTAAGTTTATCCTTAGTCTTTTCTGGTCATCCTAAGAAGGACCATTGCACGCAGCTGCCAAAATTCCATTAGGAAAAAGCAGTGAGCATTAACTGATAGATTTCTAAGATGACTCAGTAAATCAGTTGCCTAATTGTGTTTAATTTCAGTGACTTTATGCTGCACGAGTTCTTTAAAGTTCTCTCAAAATCACAGTAAAGTGGATAGTCCTTGAGGACTAGGATCATCATCCTGAGCTTCCCATCTTTAAGTGTCAGTCTGAAACATTTGGTTCTTTCATTTAAAGGATCCAGTCTTCAGGTCTTGTCATGACCAATTTCTGATCTGTATTAATGAAAGCTTTAATTCTCATGTTCTACAAAGGCTCACATAAGCTCAAAAAGAGGTTTCATACTTTAAAAAGCTCAGTGAACATATTGCACTGAAAAAGAAAAGAATCTTTAAGAAAATACCTTAGTGGGAAGAGCTTGCATTCCTGCACTGTCCTGTCATACTGAGGGGCAGAAAGAGAAAGGAAGTGTTTATGGGCTATTGTACTCTTCTTGTGCTTTGCTTAATAAATAATGATCAAAGACAAAAATAGGTAGAAGTCATTGGTGCACTGTCTCATGCTGCAGACCGCAAATGGGAAGCGAGGAAAGAATTCTGTGCTCAAAAGAGAAAAAGAAAACATTCAGGTTATTACTCTTGCAAGTTTGAGTAATCAGGGAAACCCATCCACCCACCCTTACCCTCTTTGCAGAGCTGGTCATATGTACCTTAATGCTGGCTGAGATCATTGATTTTGTTGAGCAAGGCAGTAATGTTTCTTCCTCAGTGATATGAATAAATAAGACTGAGAAATAGTTTCTATAGCAACTAATGTTACATAAAGATTTGCTAATTCTTTGCTGTGAGAGATTAGCAGCTGTTCTGGGTGGCGCGTCATCTCCCTCTTAGCCATGTTTTCCTTACACATTCAAATGATGAACAACAGGGGTGTCCAGATCTTCAACTAGACCAGGTTGCTCAGAGCCCAGTCTAATCTCACCCTGAATGTTTCCAGGAGAGAGGCATCCACCACCTTTCTCGGCAACCTGTGTCAACTTTTAACCACCCTTGTTATAAAAAATTTCTTCCATATCTAGTGTGAATTTACCCTCTTTTAGTTGAAAACCATTACCCCTTGTCCTGTCACTACAGGCCCTACTAAAAACTCTCTCCCCGTTGTGGTCCTTTTCTAAAAGCAAGCATAGAGACTGTGAAGTAAGTGTAAGAGCCAACCCTTGTCCCTTTTTGAGAGCAGGGGGTTTATGAAGCAAGTTTCTCATGATGGACAAATAAAGGAGCACAGTACATGCACTTATCATTGTCTCCTTACTGACAGACATTCTTGAAATGGAAAATAATAATAACAAAAATTCAAGGCCCTTTCCAGTAAAGCCTGACTGCCCACACTGTAAGTGCCATGAAAAGACCTTTTCATGGCAGCAGCCACGGTTCTCAAATGGAGCATGTTTTATCCAGTATCAATTTCTAGGCTAATGCAGGGGTGTCCCCACCTCAGATTTCAGTGGCAAAGGAGGAAAGTCTGAATGGAAGGCATGTAAGGTAATGCTGCCTGTGTGCTACTTACAGTCCCAAAGAGGTTCAGGTCTCTAACAAAATGCAGGTCTTTAGAGCCCCTTCACCTGCCTGCAGCCCAGAGGTTGCTAATAGTTGCATTAATCATTTCCTGAGCTTCTCTCACTGCCCTGTCACATTAATGTGTGAGAAATGAGGACTTACAGTCCTTTTAGGTTTCATTTGCAAAGCTTTAATGCAGCCTCAAGTCATACAAAGTGCTGACATGTATAGATATGTAGCAGTCTGAGTATTACACGATTTATAAACTGCACACTTCTCCTGGAATTATTAGACAGTTATGTAAAGTTTGCGAATATTTCCTGCTTTTTCACTCTACAGGTCACTAGCTGTCATTGCGTGCTGGTTTCCTGCAAAGCAACTCATTGGAGAGAAACATTTCCAAAGCACAGGCGTGTGGCTCTGAAGTCACACCAGGAAGCACTCAATCCCATCATGAAAGACTCCCTTCATGGGATCCTATGGGCAGATTTTTTTCTCATCTCTTGGCCACCTGCAGTTGAAGGGGGCACTTGGTGGTGTCCCTTTAACTGTGTTCCCTTTGCAGTCACATTTGCTGTATTGCAACATGGCAGTTGCAGTACAAAAGAGCATCTCCTTTGCTTTGAAAAGCTCCTCTGAAAATTCGTTGCACCAAAAGGCCAAAGATGCATATATATATATATATATATATAAGTATGCATATTAAGAAGCCACTGGAATTATGAATACAGTTTGTTCTTGGTGACTCCATGGTTTTGAGTGTGTGGACCTTGGGAAGGCTGTGATCCTGTTTACTGTTGCTGTGATGCATTTTCCTCGTGGTACTTTTATCTCTGCACTAGAGTCTCTAGCTACATTGTCCTGGTAAAAGATGGTATATATTGTCCTACTTGTGTAAATATTTTTATCCATTTTAAATTACCCTTTTTCTTGCAGGTATGGCATGAATTGTCTGATCCAGTTTGAAGATTTTGGCAATGCTAATGCTTTTCGTCTCCTCAGTAAATACCGCAATAAATACTGTACATTCAATGATGATATTCAGGGTAAGTACTGTCAGGAAAATCAAATTTTACCTCCTGACATGAGAAGAGGTGATTAACATCACAAGACTGTTTATACATAAAGTCAGATGTATAAAGTCATTATACAATAGTCTGATGTCTGACAAATTTTAAAGTTAAGACATAAGCATTTAAAAATATAGCCAAAAGCACAGCTACCTGAGTTGAGAACTGAGTCTCCATTGCTTTTAGGAATTTAGCTTTTCATTGCAGAAACATTTGTCAAGGGAGAAAGTGGATCATGTGCTTTAGATTATCCAGGTAACTTAGAGAATTTCATTAGTTTTCTATAATTTAGTTAAAACAATGATGATGTTTTAACAGTTATGCAAGGCTTTTTGTTTCCATGATCCAGGTGGTCATTACCTGATCTTGGCATTGTCCATTTATTGTTATGCTCCTTATTCTATGATAAAACGTAAGGGTAAACCAGCTTCTTTCCTCTCCATGGGTGCTAACTCTGCAGTAATCTGAGAACAAATCTGTTCTCCCCTAGAGTGGTTAACATAATTCTTCCAGCGTCAAAGAGAAATTACAGCAGCAAAGCTGGGGTTACAGCCAGCATGTCTCCCAGGCCCTGAGAGGCTCAGCAGTCAACAGGATTGCTCAAATGCCCCGAGGGATGCAAGCTGCATCCTGGTCTGGTGCTGACTTTGCTTTAAACTATTGGAAAGGCTGTTTGCCCATCCAACATGGACAGGATCTTCCCAAGTGATTACAATGAATCAGTTCTTCTCCTGTGAGCCCCTTCATCTCTTCTTTTGTCTAGTTCTGCCTGAAACATGCAGAAATTTCCAGTGTCTGATTTACTTATTTGCAATAGGTGGGGTTTATCCTCAGCTGTACTTGAAAAAGACTGGAAGAAATATCAGTGTTTTCACACAGTGCGGGTTTCTTTGTGAGCAGACTTTCCAGTGCTGTTTCTGCATCCTCTGCTTATGTAGCAATATATGGCAGTGTGTATAGCAGCTTCTTCCTATCTGTCATGACACAAGAAGGAGTAAGACCCTGGATTGTGGCAATATGGTTGGTGTAATGGGATGCATGGACCTGCTCAAAGACATTTTCCTGAAGAGGATTTAAAAGCAGAGGAGCTTAAGGCATTTCAGAGAAGGAGAGATAGATGCTCCTGTATAAGAAAACTCATCAGGTGTTCTTGCCACTCACAAAAACTTTTAGTGAAGAGAGAAGCACAGAAAAAGAGAACCCAGGAGACACATTTTTAGACTGAATCTTGAATGGAGGAACCAAGAACTCAAACTTTTCTGAAGATAGGTAGATGAAGACCATAATAAGAAGCCAAAGTTGTAAAGATTTATTAGTTGCTCTCTGAGGAAGTCAAAGGGGACTCGGCAGTCAAAAAGAAAAGAGTCCACATGATGTGGCAGATCACACACAGGTACCTGAATGTTACGTTTTGTTGGCAGAACTAGAGTGAACTGGCAAAGTTTCTCAGTGAATTGGAAAGGTTTCTTTGATCAACACAGGGGGGAAAAAGAGCATATTAATGCTAAACTGAAGATTTTGAGTGGGAAGCAGAAAACTGTATTTTTTATAGTTTTCTTTTGGCCATAGGTCATAGTTGAATGTCTCAGATAGTTCCTGGTAATGACTCCTGCCGAGGAGCAAACCACATCCAGGAGGATGCTGTAAAACATTATTGCCATAAAATGGACCTTATCTGATTCTCCTCAGTTAAATGTGTGTCAAGTGCCCTGAAAAGTCTTTGGAGTTCCACTTGTTGAAACAGTAGGATTTTACCTCTTAGTAGTAAAACTTCATTATGTTCTCAAATAAGGCATTTAGCTGCTACTGTTTTCACACCAGTAGATAATGAAAGAAATCCTGCTGATCTTTTGCACAAGGGATTAGTAAAATGAAGCAGGCCACTGTTTTAGACTTTTTTATGTAGCTGTTAGAAAGAAAAGGGAAATCCAAGCTAGGGTTGTAGTCAGAAATGAGTTTTGAGAACCTTTGGGAAGCTGAAGTAACCTGGATCCACTTAGTTAACTCTGTCTTGGAGTCATGTCAGAGGTAATAGAGTTGAAGCTGGGATGAGTAGTCTGATTCACCCTAATATAACCCTCTGCATCCCTAGATGATACAAGGAAGGTAGAAAGTGGCATTTTGTCACCTATACCCTCCTGTTCTCTGGGTTTGCCTCAGGCTTTCTCTTTTCTAACATGCTGGTGTTTCATGGCTCACCTCCTTAAAAAAGTGGGAGAGTTCAATGTAAATGGTGGTTAAATGATTAATGACAATTATACAAAGCCTTGTTTAAGCAGGCCTGATTCGTTTTACTCAAGTGAGACAGGAACAGACCTCCTGAAGCCTGAATTATCCCAGCTTCTGAGCCAGTATTGTTTTAAGTATGCTCATTTAAAAACACATCTTAGGTACAAACAGTGCAAGTTAGATCAAGCCTGAACTATACTAATTTAAACTCATTGCCCATTAGCTATTGGGGCTGTGTGTGCAGTGTGCCTACACACACACAGAGATGAGATGTATCCATCCTAACCCCACAGAATGAAAGTGACTCAAACCCTTTCCAGCTGGAGCCAGCCTGCTGATGTTGAGCCTGCCAGGTACCACAAACTGGGACTAGGTGATTGCTCTTAGTCTGAAAGCCATTAGCGTGGGAGCCAGCAGGGGCTGGCTCACAGTGCCCGCACTTGGGAGCTCCCATTAAGGGAGTGCTTCTCCTTCCTCTATGGGGCTGATGACATCAGTCCTTTCCCAGCTCTGTCTGGGTTCATGCAAGGGGCAACAGCTTCAGTTTCAGCTCTAAGGGAGAAAACTGATTGTCACTTCTTCCCTTTTCCCACTAAAGTACCAGGGCAGGCTGTGACGCATGTAAGAAATTGGAGGGACATGAGAATACTTTAGCTCCTTCTCTTTCTGCTCTAACTTTGCTCCACTTCACAGTGATAAACAGAAAGTAGACAAAATTCTTACAAAGGTTTCAAGTCTGGTGAATCCCTGAAGCAGGCATCTCTGGATTCCTGCTTCATACAAAAAATGATATAAAATCACTGAAGACATTCATCTGAAGGGGACCTCTGGACATCACCCAGCCCTCTCTCAAATAAAAGGTGATTTCAAACTTAGATTCAACTTTGACATTAGATCAGGTTCCTCAGAGTCTTATCCAGCCAAATACTTTTCAATGTCTACAAAGATGGGTATTTGCATCCTCTTTGTACTGCCTCTTCCAAAGCTTTTTCGTCTTCCTTGTGCTTTTTTCCCCTAATATCTAACTGGAATTGGAATTTCAATAGATGCAACTTGTGTTCATTGCCTGTGAGCTTTTTGTTGTGCACCTCTGACAAGAATCTGGTTTCTTTACAAACATTCAGTAAGTGGTTGTAAACAGAAATTAGATACCATTTTAGTCTTCTCCAGCCCATTCATATGGTCCATTCAGGACCATTGCTTGGTCCTCTTTGTATACCCTGGTCATATTTGTGTCCCTCCTCTGGACTGACTCCAGTTTGTCAGTATATTTCCTGTGCTGAAAGCCTCTAACTGGAGATGCTGGTCTGGAGATGACCTCAAAGGTGCTGAAATAATAAAAAAAATATCACTTTCCTTGACCTACTGCCTAGACTTCTGTTGCCACAGTCTAGCAGGCTGTTGGCCTTCTGTGCCATAAGGGCTCATTGCTGGCTCATTGTCAGCTTACTGTCCACCACTATCCCAGTCTTCTTCTGCAAAGCTGCAGGACTTCACATTTGCCTTTGCCGACCCTTGTGAGGTTTCCCTGAGCCCACTTCTCCAGCCTGCTGCAATCCTTGTGAATGACTGTTATATCCGTCACTGTATCAATCTCCATCCCCAGTTTATAATCATCCATGAACTTTATGAGAATGCCCTCTGTCCTGAAAAAAGGACAAATAGAACACCTATCATCAAGAAAGGGAAGAAGAAGGATGCAGGGAATTTTAGCCCAGTCAACTTAACCTCAGTATCTGGGGATTGCACAGTAAATCTTCTGGAAGGTGCACCTAGGAACATGCAGGTGAATGAGAACAGCATGGCTCTCCCAAGGCAAATCATTCCTGACCAACTCAGCTGCCTTCTGTGGTGCTTACTCAGTACTGAACAGCGGAAGTTGTTCTGCAAGTTTAGTCAGAATAGCAGAAAAATGAAATCTTTGCTGTGTTATTTAATTAATTGTATCTAATCATGTCATTTAAAAGCCTTTCACACATACAGGCAGGGCAGAGAGAACAGTGCACAAAAGAAGGAAGCATGTTGTCTCCTGGCTCTGGCCATCTTTAGCAGTCTTTTAAAACTAGACCTGATAAAAATATAACTGATTTATCTCAACCACCAATCTGAGAGTTTCAGATAAATCGTTTGAGACACTGTAAGCAAAGAGGATTTCTAAAATCCTGAACACCTACACCATTCAAATAAGGCTTCTTCAAGGCACTTCAAGATGAGAACCTCCAAATCACTAGTCACATTAAAAACCCTCAGCCTTTTGTATTTCCATAGTCTGTCCAGAACTAAAGTAGTCTGCAGGCAGTGCTCAGGGTCTCCCTTTCAGAGAACCTCTCTGAGTCCTTTCCCAGAGAGGTTACAGGAATGATTCTGCTTGTTTGTTGGACATGTGGCTGCTGATGAGCCTCAAAATATCTCTTGACCCACCAACTACCTTTTCTCATTATCCTAGCAGATAACCTTTGCATAACCTTTCCAGGGAACCGTGCCTGGCCTGAAGGAACAGTGCCCCAGACCTCAGCTGAAGCTGGGAACAGGCTGACTCCAGTGCCACAAATCTGAGCAGCTTCAAACATTTGGGCAAGTTAGGAAATCAATCATGTGCAAATGTGGCCTGTTTCACAGGCACGTTTGCATGTGCTGTGAGAAGCAGGTGAAATGAGTTTTTGGCTCAGCAGTAACTAATTTCAGCAGATTAAAATGGTGCAGTATCTTACTTTGTTGTTTCAGCTGGCATGGAAAATGCATCGGTAATTATCACAGGAAGCTAAGGAAGGGGGAAGAACAATAGGAAGGGAGCGCAGTACGATACCATACTGTAGAACGAAGCAGGCGATGTCCTGCCAGGCAGCTCCTGAGCAGCACACTGTTCCTGGGGATTTACCCCACCTGGAGATAGGTGTGGAGATGTTCTTAGTCCTGTAGAAGTTCACCATTACCAGTCCTTCTGAACCTGCTGTGCCCTGCAGCAGGAGAGGCTCTTGCATTTTTCCTTGGTGTTGCAACATTGACTATTTAAGGGCCAGCTCCTAGGTTTGTGTTTAAATCACACACTGAGACTGCTGCACAAGCCAGGTCGGAACAGTAGGGACTCTGGGCTGTAAATGGGTCCCAGTTTCTTGGGCTTGGTGGTGCAGCTCTCTAAAAATCAGGCCCCTATCTTCTGTCATTTGGGGGATTATGACATTTGTTTCCCTTTTCTCTCCTGCTTTTCTTGTTTTCTGTTTTGCTTGTTCACTGGATGCCACTGCCAACTCCTTTGCAGTGAAGAACAGCAAAGGTCACTTCTGTTTTAAGCTGTCTGTGTTGTTTTAAGTCCAAGCTAAGGAGGCAAAATGAACAGAAGAATAGGGCTGTGTTCTGACCTGGTTTAGCTTGTTGTTATGGAACAGCACCCACAGAGTCTCCACTGCAGCAATGAGGATGGGGATGCTTTTTTGTGAAGTGCTGACATGCCTGACAGCCTCTGCCTGTGTGGGCTCAGGGGCTCAGTCCGCACTGGCACACCAGTGTGCAGGCTGGCACTGCACAGGCAGGAGGGAGGGCAGTGCTGCAGGACACTGCTGCAATGGCTATAACCTGTTGTTAAGGTGATGCACAGTGTAGTCCAGTGTCTTTACAGTAGAAGAAGCAGGCACCTAGAGATGACCTACATTAGGCATCTCCATTGTCAGGCAGCTCTTCTTCATGCCACCACCTCTTCTGGGTCACCAGTCTCCCTGGTGTTATTGAAGAGAGCATTTCTTCCCTGAGCATCGATGCTTTGCGTTTTACTGCTCTTCTTGTAGACTTACTCCACACCATTTCTTGGTTTTTTTTCTTAATGTCTCACAGAGGCCCTTTGGGGGAAGGCTAAGACTAGCCTGCAGCCATGCAGGGGAAGACCTTGAGCTGCAAACACTTCAGCTGCTTTTGCTCCAGTTTTGTTGTGTTTGACTTTTGATTATGTATTTGGAGTGGATCTGGACAAGTTCCACTCTGCTTTCCAGTAATGGGCGGGATTGCTGCAGGGAGTTAATATGAACCAGAGTTTGGAAAAGCCCTATGCTTCCTCCTCATCCATAAATTTAGATATATTTTCTTGGCCACGGTTTCCTGGAGCTGTTAAACTGGAGTTTGATGTTACCTAGGCCCTCGTATTGGCATGGTTTTGCTGGAGTGAAGTGTAAGCAGGCAGGTCAAGGGTGAAAAATAAAAGATCAGACTGAATTTGGCCATCTCTTCCACCAGTGTGCTGTGGAGAAGGGGGAATCACCCACATGAGTGCTGTGTGTAGAAGCAGGCAGTGGTGTTGCTGCATGTTCCCATCAGAAGGATTTAGCATCAGGTGGTGATGCTCAGCTCAGCTCAGTCAGCTCCCCCAGGCCAGGTGACAGAGCAGTGCCAGCCCTCAGCATGAGGGAACTCCTGCCCCCAGGCACCCATGGGGTCCACACTTTCCCTGGTGTCCCTTGCTTAGCCACTGGTTGCTGTCAGCCACAGCACAACCTTCACATCTGCATTGGGCAGCACTTTCCCTGGTGACTCCTGCCAGTGCTTCCCGTAACTCCATGTGTGAAGCTGCTCACCCCTCTGTAGTGCTCTCCCCACTCTGAGGAAAGGTTGAGATGTCTCTGTGCTGCACCCTTTCCCATCTGTGCGGTGTCTCCACGCTGTGGAGCAGATCCTTTTCCCGTGTTTTGCTCCAGTGTAGCATTACTGACATCTACCGGGGGATGTTTTCACTTGGAGTAGTACTAGTAGAACATCAACATCAAACCAGAGGGGTTTTCCTTAATGTTTTACAATATTCTGAATGTGCCTGAGTGTCAGAAGTTAATTCCTACAGGGATGGCCATGTTCCTGAGTGTACCTTACTTTTAAATACCTCTTTTCCGCGCTGGTCCTGTTGCTCTGAACTTCCCAGAGAAGGTCCCAAGATCTCCTTGCTAGTTTGTGATACTGTGTTGAGCATTCACTTTGAGTCTTGGACAGACAGGATGATTTGCAAGCGCTTTCCTTTCTTCCCTCTGTGCCTCTCCATATCTTACCTCAGATACAGACCAGCCAAGCTGGCTCCTGCTAGTTACTTAGGGAAGCAGTTATCCACAATAGCAGCATTCAGCCTCTTTGGAAAGCAGATAGACCAATGTGTTGAAGGATGACAGTTTTCTTCTTGACACAACTCAAGGTGAGGAGTTCCCTGCCCCAGTCTGATTTTGTCATTCTTTCAGAACTGAAGCACAATGATTAGTCAGTTCATTACATGAACCAGCTGTGAACTCTCCTCCGTAGAGATGATCTGTTGTTCCAAGCTTAGAAATTGTAATTATCAAAGAAAAATACTGAGCTAAGGCCAAGGTACAGAAACTTTGTCACTTGAGTAATGGGGGTGAGATGCAGTTTGGGGATGCAGAGGGATTAAAACCATGTTGGAGAGAGAGGAGGAGGATTAGGAGTGGCAGAGCTAAACAGAGTCCTGCTGTTAGTCAGAGCTGCAGTACAAGTGCAGGGGGATGAGTAATGGCACGCCCAGTCCCGCAGGTCTCTGTTCTGCAAAATGCACACTGCTCTGAAGACTGAATCCATGCCCCCTTTTTTCCATACACCCCACTTCTCAAATTTCTGCTAGTGACATCTTTTAAAAAATACCTCAAGTCCCTCTGCTGGATCACCCAAGAGCATTTTCCACTTAAATGGGTTTGCAGATGGCATCATTTGTCCCATCAGACTTCTTGACAATCACAGGGTATAAAGCAATTTTTCCTGGCTCAGGACCAAGAGAAACAAGATATTTCTCCAATTACATTTCTTTCATTTAAATAGTTTTCCAGCAACTATTGCTGCTCTTGCTGTGACCTGACACTTACTCTGTCATACTGTAATTCGTTCACTTCTGGATTTTTAACTCTGATCAGTTTCCCACACAGGGATGTGGGGATTTCTGGGCAAAGTAAGCCTGGGAGATAGTGTGTGAACATGTGTGAGTGTACACAGAGATGTTCATACTGCCTGTCACAAGCTTGGTGTTGCTGACAACTGTGGGACCCTGGTCACTCCCCATTTCTTTGCAGTTCAAACTGCCAGAGTGAGATCTCTTCACAGTTTAGATGTCTGCAACAGAAGTGTCTACATGTATACCAGTTACCTTGCCTCTCTTAAAAAAATGTGGTAGAGACTCTTCTAGGGTTCACTTCATTTGACCTAGTTCAGGTGTCTGCTTCAGCATGAGCATGAGCTGGATCATACATGTTTGTTTAGAGGAGTCCCATCCTTAGCATTTGGCATGGCAGCACACCAAGGAATCCTGCTGATTACAGACTTACCAGAATACAGAGAAGGAGCATGGACTAGATATGTGACACCCGTAAAATGCAAAATCTAAAAACTACACAGTTATCTCCTGTTCTTTTAAATTCCTTGAATGTTCTTTATCTTCCTCTGTAATTTTTCTAGTCCAGTGGTATTTCACCATGCAAATACACTGCTCTACATACAGCTTAAAAAGCCAAAGATTTAGTGTAGGAGAAGCAAGAGGAAATCCTTTATAGACTTCCTTCAGTTGTCATGTTAATACTGAAGCAGCAGGGCACTCAGTGGCTGGGTTCCTCCCCATCAGCTCTCTTTTAAACTGACTGAACTCAGGTGGTCTGGGTCTGCAAATGATAATAACTGTTTTCTGAGCTAATGGAGGGAATTCATCCTTGGTGCTGAAGCAAGTGTCTCAAGTGATTCATTACAAGAAAAAAGCTTACAAAGCCATCAACCATTAGTCCAGTCTATTTTATGTTTAAGACATGAATGCTTGCGGTGCCCTTGGGGAGTTAGGGATGCCTCATCCCTGGAAGTGTTCGAGGCCAGGTTGGATGGGGCTCTGAACAACCTGGTCTAGTGGAAGATGTCCCTGCCCATGGCAGGAGAGTTGGAACTAGATGATCTTTAAGGCCCTTTCCAACCCAAACCATTCTATGATTCTGTGAATTGATGCTGCCATTCTGCACTGGTGTACCAGTGTGGACACCATGGCACTAACATTTGCTGCAGGAATGTGGCCACTGTCACCTCTGCTAAACCTGAACCACTCTTAGGGGAGGGAGGCTGATTATTAATTTTTTGAGAACTCATTTATAATCACCAAAACGTTGGTGAGCAAATGGGACTAAGGAATACTTCTGGTCTGGCCAGTAAAGATTTTCTTTGTCAGAGTTGCTTATATAGGTTCCCTAAACAAGATAAGCCATGTCAATAAAATTCCATCTCTGGCAGAGTAACTGTGCTCCCACTAGGTTTTCTGCTTGCATGGAAATAATAACAGAGTGAATGATTCCCCAGTGATACACCCGTTGATTCCTAGCTTAGTTGTAGTTTTTGCACTAACGAAAAGGAGCAGGTAACGCTGAATTATTTTTTTCTGGGTCCTTGAGAGGCGAGGCAGCTCCATCTGCTGGTGTTACTGGTTGTGGCCGTGTCTGCTCATGAGCTGCTGTTTCCCAGCCGGGCTGTTCCTTGATGCCTGGCAGCACCCCAGGTCCTAAGGACCCTGCAGGGAATCTCACTGAAGCACTGGCTGCTTAAAACCCCGATGCACGGGCTGATTACGAGGGCAGGAAAACAGGAAATGCTGTAAATAGGTTTATTAGCCTAAAAGCATTCACTGCCTGCCCTACCCATGGGCACCCACACAAGAATCGTTAATTGTGGGCTCCCTGATTTCTCACAAAGCTTCTAAAGATGTGGAGACCAGCGTTAGAGCTGGGGACAGATCAGCACTACAGCACATCTAAACTGGTAGCCTTTAAAACCAATGGACTTGATGATCCTTATGGGTCCCTTTCAGCTTTACATATCCCATGGTCAAACTTCCTCCTCCATTCCCAGGTCCCCCTTAACACTTGCATTCAGCTTGCCCAGGCGACCTGAGATACCACCAGTGCCTGAATCCTTATTAGCTTGTGCCTTATTTGATTTCTTCCCTTCACCTGGGATAGGACATTAGAATAATACTGCATGTGATTTGTGTGGGGTAAAGGCAGGTTTATTCATCCTGGACATCTGCCTCCCTTGAAGGATGGAAAGCTGTAAATACCGTGGTGGCTGTAACAGCAGGACTCTATGCTCCATTTACTGCAATATTTCTCACTAATCTGGGACCAGCTCCTGTTCTCAATGACTCCTTAACGTGTGGCAGCAAGGCATGATGGCTCTGAGTCAGGGTGTGAGAGTGTTAGGGGAGTTTAAAAAAAAATGGTGGTGCTGGGCTGTAAAGGTAAATAGGGGATGGTAACTCCATGATCACAGAGAATTTTGTGACAAAGGTACCAAAGGTCTGCTACAAATGTTTTATGTGACCTCAGACAAGTCATGTGGATCTTAAACCCTTGGGAGTTAGGTATTAACTTCATCTGACATTTTAGGATTCAGTGTCCCTTTGACTCTACATAGAGGGAAATTTGTGTTCTTCTGCCTTGCAGGGGAATTTGAACATTAATACTTCAGCGTGGGGAAGGCACTCTGATCCTTTAGTGCCAGAATCTAAGAATAGTTTCTCCCACAACGTTTCTAACAGGATATCAGCAGGGTGGCAACCCATTTGCTAGCATGTCCATCTCATGGCGTTTCTTTCTTTCAGGCACGGCGTCTGTTGCAGTCGCTGGCATCTTTGCAGCCTTAAGGATCACAAAGAACAAGCTCTCTGACCAGAAGTTTGTTTTCCAGGGAGCTGGAGAGGTAGGAATATTTTTGAGCTTGTTCCTAAGTATGATCTAACTTCAAATTTAGAGAAAGAAAAGTCAGCTATGAAACTTCCCGCAAGGCTTGACTTTATGAAAACAAAGCACAGAAGCAGGTTCCTTCTCGCTGGGCAGGATTGGGCCCCACTGGTGGATCTTACTGCTACATGAAAGTTACCAACAATCTTTCACTGACCTCTTGGCCCACAAGTCTTGGTCCAACTCTCTAGATACTACAAGGCTGCCCACGCAATGGAGCTTTAGGTACCTTTAGGGAAGCCCCTTATGAGGCAGGGTGCCACAAGAATATTAAGGAGGCTGGTTTGAGTCCTCAGGGTTGGTATCTAGGGTAAACCAGAGCTTCTTTAGCAGTAGTTCAAAGGACTCAGACTCAAAGAACTGTAAGAACACAACCTTGCTTTTTGGAGTCAGTCATATTGCCCCCATAGCAGTCATCAGATAGTCTGTATAGCACCTTGTTTGAAGAGAGAGGGGGAATAAAAAGCCTCTAAAGCCTTGTCTGTGGACTAATGGTGTTGATCCAGGATCTGTCTCAGCTCTCGCCCACTGTGGAACTTTGGGAAGGTCTGTTACTGTTTTTCTGTCCCTCAGTGAGAAAAGATTGCTTGTTCTCTTTCTTCACCCTTGCTGGCAGACATGTCCGTGCTGGTCACCATCTCTGTGGCACAGAGACCCTCCTGCCTTGTTAGTCCCCACTGAGGCAGGAGGGCCAGGCACAGCTGTAGGACCACAAACACACACACAGCATGTCCAGGGCTGCTTTCCCTGGCAGGAATGGAAGAAGGACTTGCCTCTTACAGCACTCCCACCTGGCTTTTAGTTTCCCTGTACTGGCATCAGCAGCAACATTTGTTAAGTGTCTGCCCCTTTCTTCCCCTGCAAAAGCTGGTTCAAATGATGGAGACAGCCTCTACCTGTCAAGGTACTAACTCCACTGCTCCAGCTTCACCTGCAGCCTACTCTGCTGAATGATTGTGAGGTTTTTTTTATTTATGGCAGCACCTACAATACTAAAATCAGCCCTATGCCATGGGACTGTACAGCTGTGGAACAGAAAGTTTCCCTGCTTTGTGCAGTGTTGAGGGATGATCCAGTCCATCTCTCATTTAAAATCTTCTCCTTCAGACGATGTTGATACCCCAATGAAGTGTTTATATACTGTGTTACAGGCTGCACTGGGCATAGCTCATCTCCTCCTCATGGCCATGGAAAAGGAAGGAATTTCACGAGATGATGCCATCAAAAAAATTTGGATGGTGGACTCCAGGGGACTGATTGTGAAGGTGAATTTGTCTCCATTCTCCTGCCATGCCTTGCCAGCTAAAGAGGCCAGAGCAGGCTGATACCTTGGGCCACTACTCAGCCTTGGAGTAAAGGCCACAGTTTTATTGCTGTCAGCAGAGCTCTTCCTGCTTTTGGAGGACTAGGTCTCATGGGAACAAGTGTGCCAGCAGCACTGGCTGCCCTAAAGTGGAAAGGTACACTGCTGTCCATGGTCTCAAGAAGTGCTGGAAGTCTTGCGTGTCATATGAGGTATTACAACAGCAACATCATATCCTTCCTGGTGACCCAGCTTGGCCCAGCTCCATTCTGCACTCTCTGTGTCCCCTCAGACTTGTCACTCCTCAGATTTGAGGAGACTTGTGTTTTATGTACAAGTGTATGCCAGTCAGGCCCTTCCTTCACACAGCACACTTTGATCAGTGAGAGGAGCAGGGACAAGCCCAATGTGACATTACACAAACACCTTGATGCCTGATTGGCTGGTGCTGAGGTCCTGCTCTGTGGGATCTGGTTTAGGTAAAGGGCCGAAAGATTAAATGAACTGAAGAAGATGTTACTATGCTACATTTCCACCTTTTGCCAACAGACCAAATTTTTACTTCTTTTTCTTCACAGGGCAGGAGCCACCTGAACCACGAGAAAGAAATGTTTGCCCAGGACCACCCCACTGTGGACACACTGGAAGAGGTTGTGCAAAAAGTGAAGCCTACAGCAATTATAGGTGGAGTTCACTTATTAAAAGTCCACTTATTTCATGTCCATTCAGTTCTTAGGAGAGTTTCTGTCTTTCAGAGTCTCCTTTTGCTCTCCTAGTCAAAACAAAATGAGCTTTTTATGCCCCATTTTGTCAGTAGAGTTGTCCATATCCTTTCCCTTTCAACGGTGGGGCACAGGCTTTCTCTCTTTTGGAACTGTAGGAGCACTTCCAGACAGGGCTGTAGAGAGGGAGGTGGTAGGGGAGGCAGGATCTGAGGTTCTCAGCAACAAACATGCCCCTGGCAGGCTGGGCAGGACAAGAATGACAACAGGCACCTCAAGCAGGTCTTTGGGAGTCAGAGTGATGCAGTCAGACTGGCCAAAACACTGACACTCACTCTGTCCAGAGGAGCAGAGGGCTTTATTTTGACACGGTTTTAATCTCACCATAATATGAGAAAGAAATATTCTCACCTGCATCCCCAGAGCCAAAGTCTGTTCCTTCCCAGGGTTCATTTACCAATAGAGGCATTCCAGAAGGATCTGCCCAAAGCACTGAAGTCAGACAGTTGGAAAGCACCACCTCACTCTGCTGTTGCTGTTTCAGGTGTCGCAGCTGTTGCAGGAGCTTTCACTGAGAAGCTGTTGAAGGACATGGCAGCCTTCAATGAGAGGCCCATTGTGTTTGCCCTGAGCAACCCCACGAGTAAAGCGGAGTGCACAGCAGAGCAGTGCTACCGCCTCACCGAGGTACTTTTTGGTAGTGCCCAGTGACAGAAGGAGCAAGGGCCATAAACTAGAATACAAGAAGCTTCACCTCAACATTCAGAACTTCTTTATGTTGTGTGTGGCAGAGCACTGAAATAGGCTGCCCAGGGAGGCCATGGAGTCTCCAAATCTGGAGATGTTCAAAACCCACCTGGACACGTTCCTGTAGAACCTGCTCTAGGTGACCCTGCCTTGGCAGGGGGGTTGGACTAGATGATCTCCAGAGGTCCCTTCCAACCCTAACAATTCTGTGATTCTGTGTACTGGAGCTCAGCCAAGGGAAGCTGGGTGCTCCAGGTACGCTGTGGCCATGACTGTACCAAGGAAACCACAGTGATGGGCAGACAAGTGACAGTGTGCCTAAGATGAAATAAGAGAAAAACTTTCACACTGTGAGGAGTCAGGAGGTGGAACAGAGACCCAAAGGTCGGAGAACTTGCAATGCAAACACCCGCTCAGTGCTCAGTGGCCCTGTCCGCGGCCCTGTTCCTGACTCTGGGGACTAGGTCATCCAGAAGTGTCAGCTAGAGGTAACTCTGCTGGAGATGCCTCTCACTGACTGGCTGGAGATTGCCCACTTGGTCACCACTGTCCCCTGAGCACAGTTATGGTGAGCAGCAAAAATCTAAGATTTCTCTTCTGAATCTGGATGATGCCTCTTTCTCTCTCTTTGATCAGGGCCGGGGAATATTTGCAAGTGGAAGTCCATTCCCAAAAGTAACCCTACCCAATGGACAGACCTTCTTCCCTGGCCAAGGAAACAACGCCTACGTCTTTCCAGGAGTGGCACTGGGAGTCACTGCCTGTGGAGTCCGGCACATCTCTGATGATATCTTCCTCATCACAGCAGAGGTTTTCAACTGGCAGTTAACTGATATTTTAAGAAAAAACAGTAAGAGGCACATGCACCTACTTCAGGTGTTTTCAAGAACCTGGCCCAGGGCAATACATGGAGTGGAAATGGCACAGCCTCAACAAAAAGCTGCAGCCTTCTCCCAGCTCAGGGAAAGCTCACACTTCCATTGCACCTGCAGAAGTGCGGGAGCAATGTCAGGGTTCTTCTCCTCCACAGCTGCTGTCCTAGTACAGCACCCCCACCATTCTGGCTCCACTTTGAAGTCTGTAATGAAATGAGTACACATGTATTTTGAACAGGTCACAGGTTCCCACTCAGAACTAGTCCCAACTCCAGTACTGCTGAGGTTTCGGCTAAATACCATGTAATGCTAGTGCTTGAGACTGTCTCTATAAACTACCTTGTTCTTCTTCCTAGGCTATTGCTGATGAGGTGACAGAGCAGAATCTTGCAGAAGGGAGACTCTATCCCCCCTTGAACACCATCAGAGACGTGTCTCTCAAAATTGCTGTGAAAGTGAGTAGTTCTATACTTATTTCCACTTTCCATAGTAGGGAGGGCAGGAATTGCCCCAGCATGATTTTTGCTTTGTGGTTTTTTAATTTAACTTACTCTAAAGCCTAAAGCAATGATTCTTAGGAATTCTAGACAGAATTGATGCTTTGATTTCTTCCATCATTAAAGCCCAAATGTGAAAAATACATTCTGATTCTGGGTGCCTCAGAGCTCACAAAGCTCTTTATTGCTTGAAGCCGCAAGTGTTCATCACTTTCAAAAAGTGATATTTAGAGTCAAATTCAAACATGACACAAGTTGCCAAAAGATTTTAGGCCCCAAATTGCTATTTTGGAACCTTTTCTCCTCTATTTAATAGGGGCCTAAGTACCTAAATTCTATTCCAGATCTGGGATTGTTGTCTACTTATGAATCTGCTGCCCTGTGCATGTGAAATTTGTAATTCCCAGAGACACCCACTGAGAATCACATTGGGCTGTTGAGAATTACTGGCAGGTGCACACCATAGGTGAGGAGCTTAAGGGTGTGAGCAGAGGTGGTTAAAGGGCTGCTCTCCTTCAACTGCACACCTCAACCATTTTGCCAGGGCTGGAGTGTGCATTTCTTACCAGCTAGTGGTTGCAGGCAGCTTGCATTCCCTCACCCAAGGGGTGAAGTGCAGCCAACTCAGAATATTGCACAAAGAGAAAAAAGGCAAAAAAGGGAACGATTCTGAGAGGAGGGAAGATACCAGGGCCAAACTGCAGTTGGTTTCAACTTCGTAACCTGCCAATGTTTCATCAGTTCATTTTGCTTATCTTTTTTCAGATTGTTGACTGGGCCTACAAGAATGGCCTCGCTTCTTGGCAACCCGAGCCAGCAGACAAGGAAGCCTTTGTGAAACAGCTCATTTACACGCCTGATTATGATTCATTTCTTCTTGATGATTACAGGTGGCCCCCCACAGCCATGCAAACACAGAACCTATAAGGTTTTGCAAGAACTGGTTTCTCATTTTTGCCATCAGATCCCATAGTTCATGTCATTGCTGATATAAATGCACCTCCAGGCTTGCAGAATGATAAAAGTAAATGAATCCAAGTAGTTTTTTACTTGCTGCTGCTTTTTCTCTGTGGGAACATGTCAGAAGGGAATAAAACAGATTCCAGACTGGGAAATAGGTACTCCAAGGAGAGAGCTGTGGCCCGCTTCAGTCAGCACTGCATGTTACTGATTGCTTAACTTACTACCTCAGCTCAGCTGCCTTGGGATACGCTTCCTGGGCCGCTTCAGAAGCACAGAGTCCCATTCCTAGTGGAAGTCCCCACAAGAAGCTTGAACCCCCACTTCCATGGGTGGCAGCTGCATGCATGGTCATCCCTCACACTCAACAGCCACATTTTGCCTGTGGCTCTCTGGATGTGATGGGAAGTGTGTCCATTGCCCTGGGAGAGCTGCACACTAGGGCAGCACTACCCTTATCTGCTTCCAAAGTCCCTGATGTCTGGGGAGTTTCAATCAACCCAAGCTAGTGCATGGGTCACACAGCCTGGCACTGTGTGACCCATGCCACTCACCATGGAAACAAGTCCCAAAACCTCCCTCAGCCCCATGGAGACAACAGACTTCCTCTCCTTTGCAATTCACGTGGCTCTTCAAGTGAGCAGGAGCTCAGCCCAGATTCCATGTTTGGTTAACAATTGTGGGCAGCTAAGTACCATAAAACAGCTTGCTCACTCCCTGGCAGCGGCAGGGAATGAGAGTCAGAAGGGTAAAAGTAAGAAAACTCCTGGGCTGAAATAAAAAGCAGATTACTAGGTAAAGCAAAACCTGCACACACAGGCACTCCCAGGAGCCAGCACCCACATTAAATGTTCTGTTAGGCTCTTCCTCCATCCTTGCTTCTCCCTTCTTTTCCTTCCACCTGCTGCACAGGAGGCTGAAAAGGCCCTTTCCCAGCAGTTCTTCCAGATGCTACAGTCCTGGAAACAAGAAGATAAGAGGATCTAGTCCTTGAAAAAAGTCTCCCTCCAGCTCCTTTTTGACCAATGACCATGCCCTGGCACAACCAGCTGACCCAAGAAGCTGAGAAGCTGCTGACATGATCAGCAGCCATAGGCTGCAGATGCAAACAACTTCCCTTGGGAAATATGAAGCCATAAGCCATCCAGGAAAGGTGTTCTTTCTTCCTGAAACAGCCAAATTCCTCATCCCTGGGCTCTGCAGGAGACAGCCCCAAAAGAAACCATTTCCAGGAGAGTCACATTGCCAACCAAGGCAGTGAGCCTTGGGCTGCTGGTGCAGGAAGCTGCCCTCTGTGGAGAGCTTGCTCTCCTCAGTATCACCCCTTTTATTAGCAGCAGTAGCTGCTCTCAAGCACTTGTACCTGGGCAGTAGCACTGCCTGGCTCTGTGCAAGAGCAAGGCACAGGTGTCTCAAGCAGGAGATGAGTCAAACCCACATGGGGAAGCCACTGCCAATGGCCTTTCAGGGCACTTCCCAAGAACCCATAGCAGTGCTGGTGGAGTGTGACACAGGGAAGAGGTTTCAGCAGATGGCCATTGAATCCAGCATGCAGAATTTACAAATTCTGCAGTATAATACATTTTGACTTTCATTCCATGAAAGAACAGGAGTACAATGTCCTTACAGATTAATTGAACACCTGCTTTTTTTGCCAGGGTGTAAGACAGAAAAAGCAGAGTCTCTTGAGCACAGAGCAGTACAATGTTCTGAGGAACATACAGCGCTGCACCACGTCACAGGAATGCAGTTGTCCAAGGTTACTGAGCCCCTAGTGGGCTCTCCTGTGGCGGAGACTTTTTGGGGGGAAATTTGAAACTGTCTCCCACGCCTGGACACTCTCCCTATAAAACTATTCCCTGTGACCCTGGAAATAGCCCAGAGATGCTTTGCCTCTCTTACTCCCTACTGCTGCTCTGTCATGAAACATGAACACTAATTACACAGACACGTAGGAGGTACCCTTCCAGTTCCCTTGTGACCATCTCAGACAGAAGTCTCCGTCCAGGCTCTGTCTCTTGCTGCCCTTCTGGTGTCCTGCAGGAGCTGCTTTCCCATGCTGGCAGCAGTTTGCAGACACACAGCTGGAGGAATCTTCTCACCTTGTGCCCCCCCCAAGGTCACGCACTGTGCTGCTGAAGGCACAGCTGCATGACACAGATGTGGCAGCCCTGAGCTGTGCTGCTCTGCTGTGCACTGGCACCTGGAGAGCTCAGGTGCAGGTCTTCCCCTTGGGACAGATCTGCCAATACTGACAGTTCAGAGGACAGGCGCCTGGGGTGGGCATCCCTCCTCGCCTGCCACTTCCATAAGACACCACTGGGTGGTCCAAAATGCTGAGGTAGGTTCCTAAGGGGGATTTTGTTTGGGTGACAGGGCAAGAGAGAAAGCGATTTTGTGTAGGAAGCAGTTCTGCCATTGGCGCTCCTCTTGTGCCTGCTACAAAGATGGGTTTTCCTTGAAAAAAAGACCCTGTCTTGCCTAAAGTCCAAAACCTCCCTGGCCTTGGCCAAGAGAACAAACAGGGAGTGATACCAGTCTACAGGGGCAGGTCAGTAAGCAGCTCAGGAAGAAGAGAGAGCTGAGACAAAAAGCTGCTTGGAGCAGGATGGAGGGTCCACCTGGGCCTCCTTGCAAAAAGGTGAGGCCATTCTGGCAACTGTTATGATACTGCACACACTGGCTTCATCCTATACAAAATCCTGCGGGATGGGATGAGGAATTGTTAATCCATCTTCCTTTCCCAGCTTCACCAATTAAATACATTGCAAAACCCTCCAGCTGGAAGCAACTCTGTTGTTCACTAAGCCATGGGATTTCTCCCTATGAAACCCTCAGGATGCACTCTGCTTACAGCTGGACTGCTGCAAGAGGGCAGCACTTGACTTCTTGTGACTGGTGAGAAGGGTCTTCTGCCACTTGCAGGAGAGACTTCAAATAGAACAGCTCCTCTTCAGCCTCCCTCGAGAGTTCCACAGCACTACTCTTGTGTCTGTGTTCCTGCGGGGCCTCCTTTCTCCTTTCCAGCTGCCTCCTCACCGGGATGCCCCAGCCGGGGAGGGAAGGCAGCAGGGAACAGCACTGTCACTTGAGCTGCCACCCCCCCTGCCTGTGCCTGCCCTCAGCCCCCGGGGCAGGCAGCACAGCCCCTTTCCCCCTGGTATCCATGAGCAGCAGCTCTGGTCCTTGGGCTGCAGCGGGACAGCAGGAGTCCGCGGCTCTTCCCCATCGTTCCCTACGAGAAGCAGCCAGATGTGGAGAGCCCACAGTCTGGCAGCCTGCACGCTTGATCCCTCGGGTGACCTGCTGCCACATCACTGCACACGCTGACCGGGTTAGTGCCTTGCCGGAACAGCTGCCTCTCTTCTCCAGGGGGAGAGGAGATGCTTTGCACCTCCATCTGAAAGGCGTTCTGTGCTTTTGCTTGCCCCGTAGCTGAAGAAGCTATGGAAGACAGCGCATCCTCCCGGCGCTGGTGGGGCTGGAAGGGAACGGGAGGCTGGGGAGAGCACAGCGAGGTGGGCGGGAGCCTTTTTTTGGGAGGGAAGGCTATATATGCCGCCCTGGGAGCCCCCTTGCCAAAACCCGCAAGTGCAGGATTCACCGTGGACCACTTGAGGGCTGTAGAGGACTGCTGTCCGCAGCTGAGAGGGTCCTGTCGGTGGTACCTCACCTGTTACCAGGGACTTAAGCAGGGGCAATGAATACTTTTTTCTTGTACAAGAATAATCTCCTGCAGAGGGAATACGTACTGGCATCACAGTTGGTGGGTGCCTGCCCTACAAGGCACATCAGTTAGTAAAAGACTAAATCGGTGTAGGAAAAACTCAAGATGAATATTGTGGGACTTTTAGCTGCTCCCTGTGTTTTGTCTTCTAATTTAAAGTAAGGACATTTCTAGTAGCTCATTTTGGATTTCTCTGTTCCCAGTTCTTCTCTCAGCAGCAGGACAAGTCACTGTTCCTAAGTTGTTCTCTTTTGTTTCCTTTGAAAAATGAGGTGATCTGAAACCAGTGATAAAAATAGCATAAATGCAAGAAAAATGTATCAATACAGATAACAGTGACAATATTAATGCCTATTTCAAGCTCAGAAAGGGTCACTGTTGCATCCAAATATGATGCTAAGCCTGGCAATTGCCTGATAGCTGAATTACTTCTGCCAGAAGAGACTTTCACTTTTCTTTGCCTCATCACTCATGTCTCTCTCCTATTTAACAAAATCGCATCTTATTTATAATCCCAGCTGGTCTGGATTAGTCAGGTAGCATTTGTCCTGTAGTAAAACATGTTCTTCCTTTCTTGGCAGGGCTCATCTATTGGCCAAGACAGCACATTGCTTGGAGTTGCCACAGGCTGTAGCACTGGCTCATATCCAGGAGCCAGTATGGAGCTCTTAACAACCAAAGGGGCCCTGAACGATAGAATAAAAGTAAATTATATTGAAGTCAGGGCCATGCTCTTCTGGCCTGACTTTTACTTCAGCCCCTGTGCCTGGTGTTCTGTCAGATGGCTCTAGGCATGAAGGGTCATCTAAGCTACAAAAAGATCATCACAGACTTTTGGTTGAAATTCAGGCTGTCTGGCCATCACATTTGTACTTGGCACACCAGGTGCGTTCTTACAAGCAGCGACCCCAAATTAAGCCTCTCCCCTCTGTCATGTTCTGAGGCTTCTTCCTCACAAGCCTTGTTTCTGTGTGCAAATGGGAGACGTTTGTTTTGCTGGCGCTTCAAGAGTGTGCTGACCTTTCCATCCTGAAAGGAAAATCTTGATAAAATCACTAATTAATGACTGAGTTTGAATCATTTGTCCCAGATATGTGGATAAACAAAGAAGCTAAAGGTCTAGCTATTAAATAGGAAAGGTTTTTCTTCATAGAGCGAGCTGTTCAAATACCTAAAATGATGGTAATTGATTTACATTCAATTATTGGAGTGCACAGAAGCAATTATAGCTGTTCTTTAGAGCCCAGTTCTACAGTGAAGCGTTTCTATGCAAAAAATTATTCCTTACTAGTTACCTGCTGATGAAAAATGGTGGTAGAAAGATGGAATTTTCTCGCTATTTAGGCTTCATATCCAATTTTACCCCTCTGGTCTCTGCTTTCTGTATATTGAGAATAACATGGCTGTTTAGTCCAGACCTAAAGAATCTAGCTGACAAACCACTGACAGAGAAGAGATTGCTAGAATGGGAGGGGATTTGATCACAGAACTGTAACACTGGCTAATATTATTGAGATGAGTACTATGAGATCTGCTGAAGTCCAGTTCAAGTCACAGTCACCCAGGTTGTTTTCATACAGTCAGCAGTCAGAGCAATAAGTGTTATTTTAGTCTGTAACTCCTGCAGCTTATTCTGGAAAATCACCAAGATGTCCAGAGATCTCACAGATTGACTGTGAACCTCGAGCACCTTTCAGAGCACTCAGTCTCAATACCCAAAGATGCACTCCAGCTAGCTTAGGAGCTGAACACCTCGAAGAGTCATGGGAGGAGGAGGAAATATGGATGTCAAGGGTCCAGGATAGCTCTCAAGGCCACCCTGGAATGATATCTCCACCTGAACCCAGGGTAAAGAGCTGAGTACACTCAGCACAGGATCAAGCTCTTCACTATGATGTTTGAATGACAGAAAAGGTCATGGCTCCTATGTCATTGAAATGAGTCATGGGGGACAGTCCCTATAAATTCATCCTTTACTTTGTGGTACACAGAGGATTGAAGCAGTGGGCCTGTATCTTTTATAAAGCAGAACAAAAAACTAGTAACAACTATACCCTGCTTCTCCAACAGAAAGTCTGTATTCTCTATCTACAGCTATTAGTAAAGTGATACTATTGTCACCCAGTGACTCAGGTTTAACTCACTCCCAGTCTGCCAAAAGATCTGCTTCTCTGAGCTGAGCTCCAGCCAATTCTAGGCTAAGCCATACAGCCCCCAGTTCACTCTAACTCTTCCTTGAAGATGCACTTGGGCACTGATCACAGGTTGGAGTAACAGGTGGGAGGCACAGGTATAGTTCTCTTCAGCACACAGCTAAGGGATGCCACCTATGTCAAAGAGGCAGGATAGAAAATGGAGACAGTCACCTCTTCATCTAGCACAGCAGGATTTGCCAGAACTTGTTCAGCAGAACCCGCAGACTGAATTACAATTAGCTGCTAAGGCTGAGGCAGTCTGAAATGCCCACCAGGAGACATCCTAACATGCAAAACATGCACTAACAGGAGCACCAGAACCCACTGCTACAAAGCTTGAATCCTCTTCTCCCTCCCTTGCTACTGACCAGTCCACATTTTCTTACATGTCCAACATTATACCTAGAGAGAACACAGTGCAGTTTTAGCTGCCTCTGGGAGGGTGACAAGATGTTATTCCCCCATTTCAGACAAGGAGATATGAAGGATCATTTGGAAATGCTGCATATTCTTCAAATCCCACAACAGACAACTCATGCAATTAAAAATACTTTCCATTGACAGCAATGCAGTGATGTTGAGTCTGTGATCTCAGGACAACTCTGGATCTGTGGACTACAACCTGAAAAATAAGGCTTTGACAGTACATTTACATTTCACATGGAGGGGATCCAAAAAGCATAAAAAGAAAGCTAAAAACCTTTGGGCTGGTGAAGTAATTCTCTGCCAGCAAGGGAGGTGATAATCAAGGTTACAGTGAGGTTTTGAAAAATGCTATAAAATAGAGAAAATAGTTCTCCCCTCCCCTTTCACAGCATCGCCCTTCAGGAATCCTCTGCCAATCTTTACCCACACAGATTTTGGGAGAGAGGGACTATAATACACTCTATTTTTACTCTTTTATGTAAATGTGTTACAAAAATCATTGCGTTTTTAAGCAAATGTTCACCTGTCTCTTCAGCTAACACAAAGCTATCCTAAAAGCATTCCCAACTCTCATTTCATGTGGTCAGGTCTGCAGGCTTGAACTCTCACATTCCCAGCTGAATGTCTTGCACATCACTTTGGAATTGCTCCACCACCTTTTTCCTTCCGTTGCAAATAACTGCAGAATTACCTTCAGTTTTTGAACTGTTGCCAAATGCAGTTTATTTAAAACGTCAGAAAACAAAGAGTTTAAATTAAACTTCTGTATCTTTTTTTACTAACACTGTTTGATCAAATACGTAAGCTCATCCAGGATAACTCATCATCAATAGTCAGGCTGTATTAGAGCAATCCCAAGCTCCAGCAGTGAAATAGTTAATAACCCTGTTTCAAAAATGTTCTCTGGAAGTGGCTTTGGAAAAGACACACTGTATAAGTCACAAAATATTGAGATACAGTACTCACTATTCATGGTGAACCCTTAGTTATTCATCAGTAAATCACCACTAAGACTCCCTCGTTTAAAAAGAGAATGAAGGTTTCTTGTAATTCCCCTTTATAATCTGTGAATGCCTATGAAAAATTACTAATATGTGTATACTTTACCATCAAAATCTCCAGTAAAATCAGGTAATACACCTGCAACAAAATAGAATTTAATGTATTTGAGGAACCCTGTGCAGGCTTTGTAAAATGTAATAGTTTGGTAGTCTGACCTCAATCCAATCAAACAGAACTCATTTCCTTTAAGACAGAAAAGCTAAAAAGAATCAGCTTTAGTTCTTCAGGACAGACTCCTCATCAAAGTGCATCAAAAAACCCAAAATATCTTGCTCAGTTACAAAAGCTTTAATTCTATTAAGCAGATGCTTAAGATGATGCTCTTCAGTGTTTCAGAGAAAACAATTTCCCAAGGGTGTTTCTGAGCGAGACTGTTAGGTGATGTTTTCAGTGCCTGCGCTATTCAAGCAGGGGGAAACAACCCAACAAAAAGAGCCCACACATGCACAAAGGAGATCAAAGATGCAGCCTCACTAGATGGCAACCCCTGGGCTGGTCGGGTGCCCTCACTGCCTCCACAGCACAGAGAGGGGCTCCAGTGCTCCTAAGGAGTTCCACAGAAGTCCTTTGTTTGGTCTGTGTTGTCAGCTCCTTTCCAGCCTTACTAGACTTCCCATCCCAGGTACTCTTCAAATACATCTTCTGGCAGAAATATAGACTTATTTTGAGCAACACTGATGCTAGATTTCTTTCTTTTTTATTTCAGTGCAAGCTCTTATAACCTGAACATCCCCCTTTAAGGAACTGTTGCAGGATAGAGGCTAAGATGAAGAGACACCTGCAGCTGCTGCCTCAGTCAGGCAGCCTGGCCCCAACTCCTCACAATGCCATGAAGAGCCCTCCCAACCTGGCAGAATTGGGAACAGGCTGCCACGCCAGCCCTGTACCAGTCCAGCTCGGCTGACACCCCCAGAGCCACTTCTCCCATGGGTTTTAGACAAGGGCTAACCCAAGAAGGCTGGTGATGGTCAGCTTCCGAGCACCACAGGTGACCACCTACAAGGCAGCAGAAAAAAGTCAAAAAACGCCAACAGGTCAGACGTGTGGCACTTCTTGTTGGCTACTTGGAATAAAAAGATGAGGCCTGTGGGCAACCAAACCATTCAGGTTTGCAATGCCTGTCCCACAATCTATTCCTGAAGACCTCTTTCTGAGTTTTTTTGAACAAAATCTCACTAAAACCTGTGAGACAGCTGACAGGAGAGGCTGTAAAGTCTGTCAGGATTAGATCCCCAGTTAATACACATTTGCATAATGAGCTTGTGAGGTAAATACATCCTAAGTGAAAAAAGGGTTTTATTCTTTAGCAGAGGCCACTGCATTATCAGCACCCCCATCATTTGCCCAGCCTGCTGAAAGCACAGATCTCAGGCGCACAGCTCAGGTGAGAAAACTGGGCAACAAGATTATTAGCACAGCACCATCAAGCTGAAATACTCCAAGCAGCTGCTGCAAATTCACATTTGTGAAGCAGCTGCGAAACAAAAAAAAAATAAATACAACACATCTCCTCCAAAATAACCCCCTAGCTGGTCTTGCCTAGGTAGTCTCAAATGCAGTTAGACATAAGCTCTGCTGGGAGCTGGCAGCACACAGCTCCTGAATGCAAACTGGGAGCTTTGCCAAAGTGAAGAAGGCAGGACTGAGCTCACAGAGCAGGACATTGTCCCATCATCAAACCCAGCAGCAGGGCAGGATTAACCTAATTTGTAACAACCTTGGCTGGACAGGCTGCCCAATTATCCTCATACATGTTCTCGTGAAGCTTAGTGAAATAAACTGCTGCAAAACTGGTCTTGAAAAGCACGTTTCCTTAACAGCACTCAGCTATCAAGATGCTGAAGTGTTGTGGACATTCATCCACGGTGGTTTCTTCGCACAGTTTTTGGAGACTTTGGGCAGCTTTTGGGGAGAAAACTGGAAGTTGCAGTTACACCTCTTGCTGCCTAAAAGTAAAGTTAAGCCATTTCCCAAAAATTACCTCAGTTTAATTCCCAAAGATTTTGCTTCACCTGTTCTCGCTTCCCAGCATCTTGCCCCCAAGTGCCTGAAAAATTAAATGCCAGTTGAAGAATGAAGAAAACTGCTTTACCTTCCACATTATCTTTTAAAAGACAAGGCACAAGGATTTGTCAGCACCGAGGGTAAAACCCCCAGCTGATCCGTATGTGGATCCCGTTTCAAAAACAAACAATCCACTTTGGGCTGGCAGGGCGCCAGACTGCGGGATTGCCTTTGAAAACTTGCATCTCAATAGGAAACCTCCGAGTATTTTGATCTGTTTTCATAACTGTAACAATATTCATCCCCTGGCTTTGTAGTGTTTTATCGCTCCTTTCTTTCTACCAAGTTACAGAAACAGCCGGTACAAATGAAGGCAAAACAAGCACGGGTCGCTGTGGATAAAATACGGCATTTCAAAAGATTTAGGAAAGACAAAACCCACTGCCTGTCTTAACTCCTGCCAAGAAACCATTACAGAGGATGGAGACGCGGTGAAAGCCCCCTGAACGCAGCGTTTCAACAGCAGTAACAACCACAGATCTCAGTTCTATTGTGTAGCTTTATTTTTATAGGACCTATCATAGACTCTTTTACATAACTTAAATGATTATCAAATAATCTCCTGTACACAATGAGACCGAGCCGCACTGCTTTCTGAGCTTTGACACATTCCTGGAAGAAATCCAGCGGTCTGTAGGAATCACACGGCCGCAGTGGTTACAGTAAAATTTTTGTCCCGGACTTAAGCCATCAATGAACTTCCGTATCGCTTTAAATTGCCGTTTGCAAGATCCTGCAAGACGTTGTTAAAATTTCAGGACACTGAGTTTTGGTAGCAGCATTTTTTTAATTTTGCTTCACTTTCATCTTCTTGCCTTTTGTGTCCTCGGCTGAAAACACCTGCCAACACTTGTGATGAACACGAGCCTGGGAAAAATGTTAAGCGCACCTCAAGTGTTGATGTGCGCTTTAGGTTTACACTGAAAGCACTGACGAGCAGTCACAGTCCCCACGTCGCTTACAGGTGCACCAAGACGTCCTACAGCCAGCCAAGCCCTGGCCCCTGAGCAAGGCGGGCGAACCGGGGCGGGGCACGGGCAGCTACAGAAACACCCGACGGCACCCAAAGTTTCACATTTTATTTGCAGCGTCCCCCGGGCGGCAGGAGGAGGCGGCTGGCGGCGCACACGGCTGAATCAGTCCTGCGGGGACCGGGTGCGGGGGGTGTGTGGAGTAGAGCCCCGGGCGGGCTCCGCGCCGTCCCAGCGTCCGTCAGCCCCGAGCCCCGCCGCCCTACAGCCCGGGGCAGCAGCATCCCCCGAGCCCCGCCGCCCTACAGCCCGGGGCAGCAGCATCCCCCGAGCCCCGCCGCCCTACAGCCCGGGGCAGCGGCATCCCCCGAGCCCCGCCGCCCCACAGCCCGGGGCAGCAGCATCCCCCGAGCCCCGCCGCCCTACAGCCCGGGGCAGCAGCATCCCCCGAGCCCCGCCGC